>JAVRXN010000001.1:9897500-10482500 GCA_033556935.1 Timema podura | reverse complement strand
TATATTAATAAAATTAAATTACTAAAACAAGTGTTTTCTTTATTGTTTATAATGTAATAACTAAAATTTATACTTTTTTCTTTTTTAAAGATTTGAGGATACAAATTTGGATTCAAGTTTCAAAAGAAAATTAAACATTTGGATTAATTCAATAAATGATTTGACCCATTTCTGTTAAAATACTAAGCAAATATGACTTGAAAGTATCAATATATATTTCTGTTCACTTCCAACAACAGAGTACGATTGATCTCCGCTGTATATTTATTGCCGATTTGACGCACCTGTAACTCGGAGGTGAAAACATTCAACCTGGCTCCCGGGACTCTAAGCTTGAGGTTGTCGCAATTTTTCGGAGTGAACACAAATATTTCGTTACTTGTGTAGTTCTTGGCACTCACACCCCTAAACACATAGTTCTCTGCGCTGCTTATGTTCTGAAGTTTGTTGAACGGGTTGACGACGTCAACGTCACAAGGAAGCGTGTTAATGATATTAAGTTGAGCCTCGCCGTACCGCGGGAGGACAGGGTATGTTTCCTGGAAACAAATTATGTCACTTTTTTTTCACAAAATAATATGGTGTTAGAATCACCATAGATAAATTAATACTAGTCTAGTCCAATTTTCATAAAAAAGGTATTAAAATAAATACAAACATATTTTTTGTGAACAAAATTTACAATATTTTACTATAATATTAGTGTTATTTGTTAGGTGTTTAACTGTTTATAATACCTATCAAAAGTTACCACTGAAGAACACATGATTTGATGTATGGATATGTGAAAGTTGATCTAATTACTTTTTTTTAGCTGCCAGATAAGGTTTTTCATATGAAAATTGGACTTAAGTTATAAATTCTATATGTTATTATTTGATGATTACACTGCTATAAAGGAAGGGATATTTTTTCTATTAAAATTTCTATTCAAATCCTGAACTCATCTCGGTTGATTATTTTTATAACATATTTAAAGCTATTAATAAAAAAATAGTTTGGTTGTTTTAGCACCGCGTCTTAATGTCTGCCCTAATTGTACGCATATGTATTCATTACAATAAATGTGTTACTAATAAGGAAGAATATTCCAAATATAATAAGGAAGAATGAATTTGGAAGAAGTATATCAGCATTTTTGTGGAGAGAGATTGG
Organism: Timema podura; assembly: GCA_033556935.1. Lineage (NCBI taxonomy): Eukaryota > Metazoa > Arthropoda > Insecta > Phasmatodea > Timematidae > Timema > Timema podura. The sequence continues at coordinate 10,481,345 of JAVRXN010000001.1, read as the reverse complement.
AAAAACATTTAGAAAAAAAAAACCTGAACAAAACACCTTACTGGGATCTAAACCACCATGCCTCCATCATCGGTAGTCAGCTCTATTGCGAGACTGACGCCCTAGACCATTCAACCCCATCAAGCAGGTTGGGACTATAATAATTTTGAGATAATTACTGAAGTATACAGTTGTACTGTAGCTGCAGACAATTCCCAATTTATTTATTTTTCATTTATTTGAGGTATTTAACATGCACTTTCTGAACCAACTGATTATATCAGCACATGAGAATTTCTATGAGCGAGCTTGAAAGAACCTATCAATTTTTTTGGTAAAGGTTTTCTCACATACCTCCCAGGGTTCTTTTACAGCCACCATCGAAATAGAACTGACGGCTTTACTTCCCCTCCGAAGGAAGATGTGCTACAGATTTTTATCGCTCAAGAAGAATCCGTCGACCCCGGCTAGATTTGAACTCACGAACATCGGGTCCTGAGGCGAGCACTTTACCCCAAGACCACTGAGGTCGACCAATCTATTGTAAATTAGTGTAAGATCAAGGCTATCACTTAAGACAGTTTTGTGGTGACAGACCTTGGTAGTTTAAAAAAACCAGTTGTAGCTCCGAAGGTGACTAAACATAACTATATATTCCATTATGTTGGTAGTATTTGGTGCGATGTCAGAACTGTAACGGTTGAACAACCTCTAGCTTGATCTCAAGCAGTCCCGCTGCGACAAAGGAGAGGCCCGCCGTTATTCCTCCTAACATCATCTTGTGGAGAGGACTCGACATCAGCTGCCTGTGTTGTCTCAGGAGAGGGTACAACACTTTGTCGAACAGAGGGATCAAGATCAATACCATCGCAGGGTTCACCACTTGGATCTGGTCCGGCATCAGCCACATACCGAGAAACTTGCTGTCCATCCGTGACGCCTGAAACGTCCATCGTGAGCCCTGGACATACACACGGGCAGGGACGTTAAATGGCACAGTTTGGTACACCGTGTCTTACTACCCGTTCAGGAATGTTAGTATCAATGGGGTAGGAACGAGGAAATTAGAATTAAGAGGAAATGTACCCACTTTGGTGGTCACATTGTCTAAAGGGTCACCCTCACAATGGATCAGACTGCCGATGACAAGGAAATCAGGGTTCGAATCTAGGTCAAGTGCAGTCGAGTCTACTGCGAGAGTGAAGCAATAGATTATGAGGTCCCTGAAGCAAATTTAACCTGTTCTAAGTTACATTTTAGATGTAGTTTTATTACAGCATACCAATTCTGTTGAGCAAAAAAAAAAAATCAGATTTATAGGATAATAAAGAAATTAGTTTTTTCAATGCAAAATAAATCGACATTACATTACAAATAAAACATATTATAAGCACAAGAAATACGTTTTTAAATATGTATTATTGAGTTTGAATTTACAGTAAAATATTAAAACTGAAACTAAACACAATCTAAGTGTTGGTCAGTATTTTAAATTTTAATAGAAACCATTTCTCAACAAACCTGTTGGTCAAACAGAGCCCAGAAGAATGGCAGAGGTAGGTACATAGACAAAATGGCGAATACAGTTTTCATGTCACTTATGAGCTTGGATCTATAATGTCCAGTGGCATAATCTAACCAGTGTTTTTTAGGATTCTTTTTCGAGAAAATCTTCCTCCGTATAGCAAACTGTAAATACATTAAACAATACTTAAATAAAAACAAATAAATAAGTAATAGTTAACAATTGAAAAGAGCTAAGATCACAAACATATACATAAGTTGATTAAATACATTTACAAGAAATTTACCTACTCAAAATAATTTATTGTTGTAAAATTATAATACACATGTAGGTACAGTAGCCCCATGGCTTCTTTAGTGCTGATTGACAGCTGACGGCTTTGAAAAGCTACCGGACCAAATTATGTATCCCTACGCCGAACCATATGATCTGCAAAAAACATGTGTTTAGCAGCTGTTACTTCTGACAGTAAAAATTTAGGTATATACCTAAATGTTGATTGTCATAAGTCAGCTGTGAGCTGTCAGTCAACAGCAAAGAAGCCATGGGAGTACTGTAAGTACCTGTAGATAGGCATATGTAAAAAAAACCTCTCAACCCAAAATCGAGTCATACCAACTGAACGGCCTCCGCTGTTAGCAATGATAGTGCCAACATTTGCGGATAGAGGGTGTGATATGGTCAGCACAACGAACCTTCCGGCTGTAAATCTCAATTTTCTAAACCGTAGCTACTACTTATTTACTCAAGTAACTCTTCATTTGTCTTCACAAAGCAAAATTAAATCCAGATTTTAATAAATTTGTCTCAGACACGAAAACAACAAATGTAGGACAGTTACTTGACCTCACCGATGCGCACTTGATAAATTCAGCCATGACATCCTCTCTGGGTTCTTTAATTCTGTACATAGGTTTACCTCCGAGAAAGAAAACTGCAAAGAAATAAAACCAATGTTCAGTTATTACTTTGTAATAAAAGTTTTACTAAGGAAAGTCGATAAATCATTTGAAACCGTAGAGCAATTTGAAAAAAAAAACATAATCAGGATAAATTTTAGCTTACATCATAATCTGACTCACTTCAGTGGTAGACTAGACTGTCGATGACGGGGAGATCAAGGTTCGAATCTGGTCAGCTGGACCGAGGGTGGTTTTTCCTAAATGGTTTTCCCCTCTTTCTCCACGCAAATGCAGGTGCTCCTAATCTAAATTCAAACTTTATCATTCCTAACACATTAGAGTAATTAGTGCATAGGTGTATAAACCAAATGGGTAGTAAGACGTGGTGCTAAAAAAAAATCATAAATTGCTTAAATATAAATTTATGATAAACTAGTCATTGTACCAAGGGGAGAAATCAGCTTTGTTGACTTTTATGACTTGTACATGACATTTTTGTAAAAATCTACAGCTAAAGACTTTTTTTAGAAACCTAAACCACTTTTTTTTTGCCATTAAGAAAACTGTCAGTTGATGAACTCACCGATAACTGTGAATTAAATGTTAATTTGAAAAAAGAAAAAAAAAACTCACCCAAGTGTTGAAACAATGTTACAGTACCAATGAAGCGCAGGGACAAAGTCCTGGGATCGATTCTTGTATCAAAGTGGTCATTTTGACATTTTTCACTTTAAAAAAAAAATCATGTCATAGTACATGTTCAGGTTATACACATATTTACTAAGTATATTAATATGTTAGGGATGAGGAAAGTTGAATTTAGAGGACATGTACTCTCATTTGCGCTTAGGGGGAGTGGAAAGCCGTTTAGGGGAAACCTCCCTCAGTATACCTGACTAAGATTCAAACTCTGACCTCCTCGTCATCAGACAGTCCATTCTATTGCGAGAGTTACGCCTTATACTATGCAGCCACTGAAGCGGGTTCCACTTGATTGAATTTGAATCCAGCCTCAGGAATTATCCCGTGGACCATTAGGTATATCAGTTTGTGATAAATATGAATTGAAAAACAATATTTGATGATCCTGCTAATGAATGGAAAGCTATTTTAATGTTTTAAGAGGTTGACTTTTTTTTTTTAATTTGTAAGCACATCGCACGACAACTGTGGCCAAAGCGGTTCCATTGCTTACATAATGCTAGAAACATTAGACCGGCCGAGAACCCGAAACCCAGAGCATAACACGAGTCTTCGTTGAAACACGTCACGGTCCGCCGTAGCGCCGGGATGACAAACATTCCCAGGAGACCACCGAAGCAGATGGCGAAGTAGAACACGGAGAAGAATTGTTTGAGCAGGTCTTCTTGCCGCGGCAAGTGGAACTGGTCGCCTCCGAAGGCCGCCACGCACGGCTTTATCCCCCCCGTTCCAATACCGATAAGAGTAAGGCCACACATTGTCATGGGACTGTGAGGAAAAAAACAACAACAACAAATAGAAATAACTTCACGATGATCTGAAATAATTTAGTTTAGATTTTGAATCTATAAAATAACCAATAATGAAGCTATTTATCTAATAGACATAATATCAATTTGAAAGATATTATTTAAAAAAAATATTCTCATAGACACAAAACCATAGTGGTTCTTAAAAAAAAAAAAAAAAAAAAAAAACCTTGTTCTAAATTCTAATAACATATTTTGAAAAGTTAAAAAAGAAATTAATTAATTTCTATCATATAAAATATGAAGATAATTTTATAGTTATTATTTTCAAACAAATACAATGTGATAACACAGTGTTTCCCAAAATCTCTCCAGTCACGTACCCTTTTCGAGGCCATGAGCAACTACAGACGCTACTATCACAGTAGCTAGCTAAGATTGAACAATTTCCTGAAACGACTCACACTGGACTGATGTTAACTGGAGGGGAAGCAGCAGAACACAGCAACAAGTTGCCCACCGCATACACGCAACAGAAGTACAATATTGTTCTATAAAGCAAAACAATGCTGTGGATACACACGCATTTTATATATTTTTAACTTGGGGTTGTAAATATTAAGTTAAAATTGGGAATTTAAAAAATATAAATACTATTATTTCTTTTATTTAGAAATTAGTTCCCCCAATAAACTTGAGTTTTTTGGCTTACTAATTTCTATTGTTTCGTTAGTAGATTATATAACTAATATGTTACATATTTTTTGGCGTATCATTTAAGTATCGGTGACCTGGTGGTCTAGGGGTAGTGTGTCAAGACTTCTGTGCTAGAGGTCAAGGGTTCAATCCTCGGTCCCTGCACAGATTTATCTGATTGCCAAACCCTTCCTTCACCTCTGACAAGACGTGTATTAATCACAACTTGTGAATGTGTGGAATGCCAGGCCTCCACCGTGTCTATATGCGCACTGTGTACAACTACCCGTCGGGGATATTCACATATTTACACTGAAGGGGTAGAATTGATGACGGTATAATTTAGAGGAAATGTACCCATATTTACATAGATGAAGAAGTGGAAAACTATTTAGTAAGAACCACTCTTGATTAAACCCAACCGAGATTTGAACCTCGATCTACCCGTCGTCGTTAAGCCAGTCTAACGTATGAGTGACGTGCTAAGAATGTGTGACCACTGGGTGGGGTGCTAACACATTATCAAGATGTGACCTGCTCACCTGAATCTCCCGAGGACACCGTCAGCTAACACTGCCCCAGCAAGCGGGGCTACGTAGCAGACTGTGATGAACATGTGGTAAATAAACGTAGCCGAGTTCTCATGGAAAAGCAGCACATTTCTCAGATATAGTGACAGTATTGCTGCAAAGATCAAGTCGAGCAACATTTCTCAGATACAGTGACAGTATTGCTGCAAAGATCAAGTCGAGCAACATTTCTCAGATACAGTGACAGTATTGCTGCAAAGATCAAGTCGAGCAACATTTCTCAGATACAGTGACAGTATTGCTGCAAAGATCAAGTCGAGCAACATTTCTCAGATACAGTGACAGTATCGCTGCAAAGATCAAGTCGAGCAACATTTCTCAGATACAGTGACAGTATTGCTGCAAAGATCAAGTCGAGCAACATTTTTCCTTGCAATGTTTGCAAAGATTACGGCATAAGGTTCAAACCTTCCTTACGGCAGAACCAGTTATTGACTTGTGTAAGGGTCCTATTCATAGTCTAGTTTGGGGAGTCAATCAATCTCCAAGTATACAAATAACAAGCAGTTCAGGTCAAATGGGGGATTGGCTGATCTCTCAATATCTTATGGCCGTATTTATAGTCTAGTCTTGGAAGTCAACCAGTCTCCAGGATTATGAATAACAAGCAGTTTAGGTCAAATGGGGGATTGGCTGACCTCTGAATCTCTTAGGGCCGTATTTATAGTCTTTATTAACAATGACCGAGAGCAATATGAGTCTAGCACCTTAGACCACGCGACCACCACAGCAGGTATGGAAGGTTAATCAATAGAAAATTCACTCATACCCTCACCTCAAGAGATGGAAATCTACTTCCATGGTACAGTCTCTACAAGCACACAAAGATGAGTCTCGAATTAAAAATCCTAACCTCTCGGAATAGAATCAAACAGGCCAGTCAAGTGTGCAAACACGAGCCAGATATTTTAGTATTTTATCAACTTCATTGATTACTTTAATTAAAAAAAAAAGGGCAATCTATATACATAGCGAACACAAACACATTTGGGTTACACGCTTATTATAGAATAAACAAACCCGACGATTGTTTGTAACTTTGGAGAAGCTTTCAACTGTTTAACTGTATTGTTTATTTTATTTTATTAAGCCCGACTAAACAGCCATGCTACTATATTTGTTAAGTACAGTTTTAGCCGCATCTAAATATCATATATTAGTGTATAGCCAGAATGGGTAGTAAGACACAGCGTTGAAAAAAAAAAGTCTATCATATTATTTAAATTAAAAAATATCTGGACAAAAGAAAGGTCCTAGGTTTGATTCCCGTGTTCAGATGTCTTTTTTATTTTTATCATCGCTTCTTACTACCTGTTCAGTTTATACGCTTATGTTTTAATTAAGCTAATGGTTTTAGGGATGAGGAAAGTTATATTTAGAAGAAGTGTACCCGCATTTGTGTTGAAGGAGAGTGGAAAAAAACACCCTGAGTACACCCGACCGAGATTCTAACCTCGATCTACCCCGTCATCGGCAGTCTAATCTATTTATATTAATGTGATAAGATACGTACTTCTTAAACCACAGAAGGAAAACCTCTCGCAGAACTCGATGGCAATAATAAAGAATATTGCACAAGGATAGTTGTTTTTCTGAAAAAGTCAAAGTTGTAAACATAATTGGCATTTTTTGTTTTCATTACCCAATCCTGATATTAGGTTTGATTTCACTTAAGGCATGCAGTTCTGAATTTCTCTAATGTGAGTAAATTTGATTCTTTGTTGTAATGCGGAACAAAACAAGGACAATAGGAACTGCATAAAATATAATTAAAACAAGATTGTAACTTTTTTAAAAGCACCTACCAACAAAACATATAAATACTTCATAAAAGGTTAAAAAAAATTAGATCATCAGCTACCCAGGAGTGCACACAGAAATTCTTCTTAGGGGGGGTCCAAAGTAAACAAGTTACAGGTCAATAGTCAATTCAATCAATGACTCATGCAAGACTCATACTTTGAACAAATTACTTAATGAGTCTATATATATATATACACAGACTGTATTGAGACATTGGGTTATTTTCAACCACTGCTTTAAGGTGATTTAACAATGATAAATCATTACCTTTTTATTTAATATTTTAACTATAGGTTACTTCATGTTCGCCAGAGGAGGGTTCGGACCTGCTGGACCCCCCCTTATGTGCAAGTCCCTGCAGCTACCTAATATCAAAATTCTCTATTTATATATCTAATTATTATTTTTCGGCTGAATATATCTTTTTATTTTAAATTAGCTATTACATACAAAATTAGCAGTTCGCTCGGCTATGAAACAAAAGGCTGCATTGCATCAGGTTTTTTTTTAGACCAACAAAATGACTATGCATTTTCTTGAAACTCATCTAGTCATCAAACATATTCTCTAAGATTATTTAGTTCAAATTGTGTGTAGCTCAAATAGGAATTAAGAAGAATGCAAAAAAAAACAAAAAAAACAAGTTAACTACAAAATATGTATTAGGAATTTTTTTTCAGTACAGCATCTTACTAGCCATTTGGGTTTTATGTCTATGTACTAATTACATTAATGTATTAGGCATTAGAAAGGTTGATTTAAAGGAAGTGTACCCACATTTGTATGGAGGGAAAATGGAAAATCATTAAGGAAAAACCACCTTAAGTACACTGAACCAGGATTAAACCCCAATCTCTCTGTCCTCGGCAGTCTAGTTAGTATATAGTGAGGGAAGCACCTTAAACCATGCGGCCACAAAAGCGGGTAATTTTGTAGGTATTGATAATGGCGTCTCTAGGCTACATCGATCTGTAGCTCAGTTTTCAGAAAGTACTAATATGCCGTTGTCTGAGGGACGCCCGAATGTACTAATCGCACATCCTTTCCGTGGAGGCTCTTTCCATGTCCCGATGAAATGAAGGAATGATAATGAATCTAACGGGATGGAGCCAATGAAGATCTTAACCTAACCAAACTCTCGTGAGCATGGAAATTATTATCCCTTCGAGAAAAATCGCCTGGTACTAGCCAGGAATCGAACCCAGGACCCCAAGGTCAGCAGCCAGGAGATCTGACCACTATATCACGAGGCCGGTTATTTTCGAAGTATTGATAATATCAAAAGTAATAGCTGCATTACTATTATTACTTTCACATGCCTTGGTGTATGAATATGTGAAACGAGAACTAGTTAACTTTTCTAGCTCTAAGGACCTTGCTATAAAAATTGGACTGTACGTATGATAATACATTATATTTGTTTGTGATAGTCTCTTGATACAACACACCTGAAAATATTATTACTATCAAACCAAAGTTCCACACCATTATTAAATTTTATCAACTCTAACCTCACAGTTTGTCATTGTAAAACATGCTCTTGCTAAGGTTACTTAAGAGAAAAAGTGTGTGTAAGCCATAATCTTTAGAAAACTGCACTCTGTCCTAAAGGACTCGCTGTAAACACAATTAACAGTTTTATGAAACTATGGCAACTATAAAATTATCGATTGTTTAATTTATATGTCAACTTTTTTATAAACAGAATGTCAGTGTCAGTAGTGACTAACAGCACTCTAAACTGTCAAATTATAGTGAATTATTTTAATTCACCGTAAAATAAATACATATTAACATAAACATGAAGACTGGTAAAATGACAAATTCATATTTTTCTATATTTTTTCATATATTTATTTTTAATAGTTATAACTGTGTACAATGGATGTTATCATGTCTTAAGACCTAGAACTAATAATTATAGTTACAATACACATAATGTAATGTAGTGTACAATTTTGTTTAATTTGTAGCTTAATGTTTAGAAAATTATGTCATAAGTAAAGCAGCTCAAGTTAAAAATAATATTTATACAATTTATGATATGTGCATTATAATATATAGTGTTATATTATTTATTCATCATATTAATGAGGAATTAATTAAATAAATAGGCCTAAGTTTACATACATTTTGTTTTATATTAAATCCCAAGTTCCCTTATAATAGTTTCTACAATGTGAGGACCTGTATATCGTATTTTGTCTAATATTTTGGTTTCTTGAACTCAATGTCGCCCATGGAATCCGGTACTTTCCGTTTCTGAATGATGTTTTGGATCTTCTGCCACTCGCGGTCCAACTCGGCCTTCTCGTTCTTCTCCTTGTGATACTTCCTGGTGCGGCGTCCGTCTGCCATCTTGACTCCGTACTGAAAAGCAGCCTTCGGCAGAGCTTCCTTATTGTTCATGTAGTCACTGTACTCTTCCTGGGTGTCGAAATCCCATCGTCCGATGGGGCCCTTCTTGTTCCCAAGGTCCATCTTGGTGTAGTCCACCTCCTCGTCACTGTCGTCAATAGCGTCTTGCATTTCTTCCAGGCCGGGATAGCACTCGGCATAGCCCTCCGGTTCTGCGGCCAGCCGGGTTAGTAACTGCTGCGCTCGGCTCTGGTTCTGGATAGTTACCTTCCTTTCTGCTGCAGGCTTCTCGGACTGTTCCATTTTACGAGAATCTTGACTCTTGGGCTTAGTAGACCAACCGACCTCTTCCTCCGGTTTCTCGAAATACGGACCGCGGCGTTTTTCTTTTTCCGCGGCCTCTTGCCTCGTCATAGAAGGGACATAGTCCCCGATCTCTCCGTAAATACTTTCGTCTGGAAGTTTGTTGCCTTTACTGTCGAGTCTTCCCTTGTCTTTCTTCTTCCCCTTCCTGTTATGTCGTCCACCCTGCCGTAGATAAGAGAGGATCTGCGCTAATTTGTTGATGACAATATCATTGGTGGTCAGAGTCGCCGTTGCTTCGAGGCTTGGCACGTCCGCTCTACTTCTGATGAGAGTTGTAGGTATATCACTCTCGGCTAGTTCGTCGTCCAAGTCGACGACGTAGGCCATCCTACCCGGGGCAAACAATTCATTCTTCTCCAGAACTTTGTTCTTGAAAACAGCTCTGTATATGTTGCGGCCCATCTTCGTCTTGAACTGCATTTCCTCTTCCACGTCTTTCTTCTCCTTCTTTGTCTTGACAAGGTTTTCCATCTCGTCTTCTTCTTCTTGCTCCTTGACTTGAATTTCACTTCTAACTTTCTGGAGCAGGGCGTAGTCCAGTCCTTTAACCAAGTGAGTATGTTCCATGTCACCTGAAATAAACAACATCAACAATTAAGACAGAATCCAATACAATTATCTATGGCTAGGTGAGATCAGTGTTAACACCAACATTGGTTTACGGATGTAGAGCGTGGATTTGTCAGGAGAAACACAAGCGTAAGGTGAATGTGGTTGGAATGAGATATCTAAGAAATGTATGTGGAAAAATTCTTACGGACAGTTAGTAATGAATGGGTGCTGAAGGAATGCGGTTTGAAAGGGAAACCAAGAGGTCATTGTGGAAGAAGCGTCTTACGTTGGTTTGGGTATGTTGAGAGGATGAGTGTGGATCGAGGGACGAAGCAAATATATGAAGGTAGAGTGTGTGGATCAAAAGGAAGGGGTAGGCCATGTAAGACGTGGTTAAATGTTATAGATGAATGTGTGAAAAAGAGAAACATAAAGAGTTTTAAGAATAAAAGAGCATGTATGACTCAGTGTATGGATGTTGTTGAAGAGAAGGGAGTATGTAAGAATAGGGAAGTGTGAAGAAAGTTAGTGAGGATGGATTAAGTACGGAGTTGTTTTTTGGGCTATAATATGCACAGGTTTTTGCCTACTTCATAAGGGAACGACATGATTAGGTATGTATTTAAGTCTCTTTAAATATTTAAGAATACAACTCAACTTCTTAAATTGTGGTTTTAAAATGCTTCCTGTTCTTTAAAATATTGAATGTATTAGATTAAAAGAACAGGATGTCTTATGTTGGGATCACAATCAATTTGACGTTTATTTAAGCAAACATAAGGATGACATAACATGTGAAGATTCTTCTCAAAGTTCATAAATGAACACCGGCATTTAATATTAATGATGTTGTGACTTTAACTCAATGTAAGAGTTGTCCAAATGAGAACTTTCACGTTAGGGTGTATTAAGTATTGTATGTGGCAAGCAACATTGAAAGTTATTCAGTGCCTCAACTATTTATGATATAGACACCTTCTGGAGTAGTATAACGATAGTTTGGAGAACACAAGGCTTTGTGGTCTCGCCTTATATTTTTATTTTGTAGCTCCAGTCAGATTCAAATATAGGTGCTTGAAGCCTTATCAGTCAAAACTGAAATAGACATAATTTACATTTTTGTCAACTTTCTTTTCAAAAGTCCAAATTTATTGGCTGTATTTATCTCACACCTTGGTGTTATTTTTAGCACCACATTTTACTACCTGTTAGGGTTATACACTTATGTACTAATTATACCAAAGGTTTTAGGGATTAGGGAGGTTATCCTTGTAGGAAGTGTACCCACAATTGTGTGGAGGGAGAGTGAAAAACTCTACTGGGAGAGTAGCGCGTTAGACAATGCGGTCACCGAAGTGGGTAGCATTGTATTGCCTTTGCATTTAGTGAATAATGACCAAAATATTTCCTTACATTAAGTGAACATTAAATGAACAATAGTAGGATAGTATTAAGAATGTTAAGTTGATTGCGATAATGGCATTAGACTAGTCAGAGATCAAATAAATCTGTCAAAACACGCACCTCCCAAGAACTTGGACTCTTGGATCATCTGTCGACGTCTCTCTGCGGCGTCCATACCAGACTTGACATCTGGAGCAACTGCACGATATCCACTAGCTGTCGACAGAGGGTCTTCAGCCTGGTAATCTGGATTAGCTCCATCTCGTCTCTCACCAGCTCGGTCACGGTACTTTTTAGCCAACTCTGCCATTTTATCATCTTCCTGTTTTTTAAGTTTGGCATAAAAACTTTTCTTTTTACGTCGCCTTTCGGCCCTGTCATCTTCTTCAGTGACCGGAGTCGCGGGAGTGACATCTCTAGCTGGAGCGGTAGGCAAAGTAGAGGGGACTGACGCCCGAGGTGTCATCAACAATCTCCTAAAGTCATCATTGGTGAGGCGCTGGGAGGCAGGCTCTTCTTTCACCTCCACACTACTTACTTCTCTAAAATCTGTCTCTGGCATTTTGTGAGTTTAGAGTGGTAAATAATCACTGAAATATCTTCTAAAGTATCTTATAAAGTTTTTACACTATGTACATTTTGCTAACACAGATATTCGATTAGTAAAGCTTTTGCATGATAGTATTTAATTTCTATTTAAAGTTACGTCATAAAGATTTTTAGATGCAACAAAAATCCAATTACATTAATCCACAGATAAATTAATCCAAAATTAAATTAGTCGAGTATCTGCTGGGCTTTTTTTATTTCGACATGAACATCACAGATCACAATCACATGACCCTATTAGCGCTACCGCTACGAAAATGTTCTGTGACGGAACCTTTGGAGAAACTGGCCTAAAAATCAAATTAAAGTATTATAAAGCTGACATCTATCAAATAATAAAAAGATCAAACCAAATTTCAAATTTGTGCAGTGATTGAACACAAAAATGTTATTTAGTAAATTTTCAAGTGTCATATCGTAAATGCATAAACTCATTATCGTTTTATAGGTGTAATCTATGATTTAAGTATATTGTATCAGTGATCCGTGAGTTTATGTATTGTAAACAATAACTATAAACAGTTAACATGATTACTGTGTCTAAATCTCACATTCCAATTTTTGTTTTGGCTAATGCTTATAACAAGAAAAATAATCGTGAAAAAGTGACTCCTCACAAGATTGCTGTTGCTATTTTCATTAGAGAATTTACTGCAATGAAGATAAAAGGTTATACTGATCTTTAAAACAAAATAATCAATTAGGCCCTATGAAAATATAAATTAATTTTTATGTCTCATAATAAAATAACTATGCATTTATTTTGATTACAGATCCAGATGGTCTTGCATTTGGTTTGAGAGCCAAGCACAAAAAAGATTTTTGTATGTTGGTGTTGAAACTTGTTCAGGTGAATTAATTAAGATTTTATAGTTTCTGAATGGATTTAAATATATTTTCATTTTCGAAGACGTTGAGGTTTCATAATTTGAATACGAGCCAATCACAAATTAGGAATGAGATTTTTGATAAGTGAATGTAAGTGCTTTTCCTCATAATCACTTGTTAAGCCCCTGACACAGACTCTGTATCTGTAGGTCCATAGTCCGTACTCTGTAGTCCTGGTCCCCAAGAAATTCTTTTCACGAGTACACATTCCATATCTATAATCACATGACCGAACTCCAACCAATGAAATAGAGACTTTGTCCAATCGAAAACTTTAAAAGAAAATTGTCTCCAGCAAGAAGCGAGTGCTATTCAGTCAGCTGATCAATTAAAAAACTTAAAAAAACATCTTTGTCGAGAAAACTTCCAGGAGATATTTGAAATGTAGTAAAATCACTATAAATATATTTATAACATGACTTTAACTATCAAACTTAAAATAAATTAGCCTGAAAATGCAAAACAAATGTAGACACTAGTATTCTGAATGTAAACAAAACTAGCACTTTTAATATTATTTTCATGCTTCCTTTATGTAACAGATGCATGGGTTTTGTTCTTTAACAAGAATATAACCAATCAAAAAATAAAATCTAATTACAAACCATTTATTTTGTTATTTAAGATGAATCCCAACGCGCATGCCCATATTTACTCGGCTGTAGTTGGTAGTCCGTATAAACTAGTTCTTAGAAAGTTAAAGTTGATCAACTTCTACGGAGTACAGACTTACGGATAAGGACTTTGGGGCCAGAGCAATCTGAGACTATGGCATCGGTTTCTTATGAACCACAGACTTACGGATACGGAGACTTTCAGAGCCTTTATTCCTCCCATTTTATTAAATAGCTAGTATAAGTTAAGGCCTAATCTTTGGTTAAATGTATAGTTAACATAATTTCAAACTTCCCTAAATTCGAATCGCGAACCCCGAAACAATTTGAATTGAAAATAATTTTATGAAAACATTTTATATACAGGATGGGCCCAAACTTAGTTTTAAAATTATTGCAGGATAGGCCTAAGCCTAAGCTTAAAATATTTTTCTTGTGAATGAACTGGTATTAACTTATAATTTTAGTGAAGTACAGTTTTATTGTTGAAAATATTAACACTTTCTTCGGTGGTCAAATGCTCTAAGCTGCCATTCTCGCAATAGACCGGACTGCAGATTACGGATAAATCAGGGTTGAAATCCAAGTCGGGGGTATCAAGGGTGGTTTTTTCTAAATGGTTTCCCACTCTTAACATAAATGTGGGTACATTTCATATACATTCTACATTCCTCATCCCTATTTCATTAATGTAATTAGGCCCTACTAAATATGCATACAACTCGAACGAGTAGAGAGATATGGTGAGAAAAATAAATAAATGAGTAATATTAATTTGTCAAAATGTTGCGGTGTTCCACAGTCCCCCGACCTGGACCTCTCCGAGCTCCAAGCCATGTTGCACTCGGACCAATACAACCTTCTGGCGACACAAGTTCGCACTTTCGAGAGCAAGCTTGTGGAGCTCGATAAAGGAGGTGTGGTCGCTATGTTGGACTTGTTTAGCAACATCAAGAACCATCTTAAGGAACCTTTACCTCTCAACCCTGCAGTGACCAAGACCAGTATTATTGGTAAGTTAACTTGACCTTGGAACCTGGGGTCTGAAACTCTCACCCATTGAGAGCATGTCTAACGGTCGATTAACCGAGGTCGAAACAGAAATTCATATTTAAATGTGGTTTTATACATACTTAATTGGGATAATATTCAGGGAGCTGGAGAAACAAAAGTTCCTTTTACTTTCTGTGGCTAAGAGCCACTTAAAAAAAAGATGTATTTGTCAATTTTTTCATTTAGTATATTTAAAATACGCGTTCCAAATCAACTGATAAAATAGCCTATCTGCACATGACTTATAAACTAACTTAAATCTAGAAAAAACACAACATCCAGCCCTCAGGCCATTCATTGTCACTGAGAAAGGGGAAAACACACATTTCACCAATGATATATTTTTAGGCTATGCCAGGAATCAAACCCAGGATCCTTAGCTCACTAGGCAGACACCCTACCGACTTAGCTAAAGGGCCAGTTTCATAGTCAGATTTAGTGAGCCTAAAGTGCGAGTCGATACTAAATACAGGACGACACCTACCTAGACCAAAATGGAATGGGGCAGTTTTGCATATGAAACTGGCCCATTCCATTCAATTTCAGATAGGTGACGTCTTGTATTTAGTATAACGCCGCACTTGAGGCGTACTAAATCTGACTATGAAACTGGCCCTAAGTGTCGAACATTTATAAATTTTTTTTGTAACTTATTTAAATAAATATAATAAAACTATTTCATTTGTCTCAATTATATTGTTTGAAATAGACTAAACTACCAATGACGAGGAGATTGCGGTTCGATACTGAGCAAATGTACCGAGGGTGGTTTTCTCTAAATGGTTTCCCACTTTCCCTTCCATGCAAATGTTGATACACTTCCTCTAAATCAATCTTCTTTAATCGTAACCCATTAGCGCAACTAGAACATAGATATATAACCCGAACAGGTAGTAAGGTGCGATGCTAAAAAAATCACCGTTTTCTAAAGAAGAATTCAGAAAACTGCACCTTAAAGTCATGTCTGATTCAAGGTGTATTACTTACCTGGAAGTTGTTATTTGTGTATTGAGAAGGGCTCTTAACAAATGAAATATACAGGCAAACCATTTGTAACCTTTGGAACGTGTCTTCAACAGGAATGTTCTTGCGCCGTATTTATGTTTTCTTCGAGAAGCAGACTTTTTCCGAAGTAGTGGCTCTTTGCGAGGCTTTCAGAAAGTACCTGAAGGACTGGGATGCGAGATGCACTTGCACCAAAACCAGCGTTACAGGAGATGATTCTCTGGAGTCCAGTAATGACATGGAACTGACGATCGGGGAAGAGATCAAACACCCCTTGACGGAGAGCCCCGCTTCGAGCAGAGTTAAGGGAGGAGGGAAGGAGGAGTCCCACAGGTGAGGACACTTCTTATCAACGAGGGAGATCACTTCTTAAAAATAACATGAACAACTGCAGAAGTGTGAAGTTACTCTACTGCACATACAGGGTGTCCCAAATAAAACAACCCCAAATACACAATATTTCAAAGTCTGTTTCGCTGACAGCTCATGTGTGCGACAGCGACTGTACAAGGTCAGTGAACCTCCGCATGTGTCGGTCTACCTGTGAGTTTGTGGCCAGTTTTATTTGGGAACATTGTGTATTATCTTACACATTGATTAAAAAATTACCTATAGTTTATAAATTTATTTAGTTTTCTCTGTTTAATGTTCTCAAAGTTACGGCACTGACAAATTCTTGGTTCATTTCAATCTTACCTGACATTAAGAAAAGCTAATATATATAATATGTTCACGTAGTCATACGTCAAATCATGTGATTTGTAGCTATGTCATCAATAAAATGTTATCAATTTTGTCTGCGAACCAATTTTCACTTTATAAAATGGTACTCCTATGTAAATTGTACTGTACCAACATTGACTCACAGCTAAATAAACCTTTACAAGCTAGTTTCTCAAAATGGCTGATTGGAATTGTGTAATGATGGCGCTTTGAACTGGTATGAACCTTTCCTCCCAATTCCAACGTCGTCCTCCCAACCTGTTGGTGGGAATGTGTGAATAGCCTGGACTGGGAGTTAGACACAAAGCACAATTTTTTTTATGTTAGTTTATAGAATTTTTTTTTATATAGCCCAGATAAAACTTTTTAAGTTTGGCTTACCTCACATTTAATATGATGAACATGGCTTATAAATTTTAAGGACATCATCATCATCCTCAAATCAGTTCAGTAAAATGCCTCTATCTGTCTCTGTCTTACCACCATTCTTTGTTTCTGTTCTTGCTGTTATATGCTCCTCCCATCTCCTTGGTCTTGCTAGCGGTCTTTTCCCTCCAATTGTCAACTCATTCATTCCCGTTGGTATTCTTTCTTTTTCCATCCTCATTACATGCCCAAACCATCTCTCCCTTACTCCCTCTACTATCTCATGTACTCCTTGCAGCCCAACTCTTGTTCGACAGGCCAACATTATGATTTAGTTCATTCAACATGAAGTGTAGGTTGTGTTTAACCCCTGATTAAAACAATTTAGTAGTTTTCATCCTTTTGTTTATTATTCCAGCAAATGTACTGAGAAAATGTTTTGGTCAAAGAAGCAGGCGGAGTTGTTTGTATCTCAGCAGGCGGCCCTCATACAGAACAACGAGCCAGCCGCCATGCCTCCACCTGAGCTGCACGAGAAGCTACGGAGCGTACTCCAGGCCAACTCGGAAAATGCTTCTGCGGTGAGTAACCCTCACACAATTATGTGGACTGTACATCATATTGTACCTTTATTCAGATTCAGAAAAAAAAGTTACTTGCTTGACTTTCATTCAGTTTTGGTTGGAACACTTTTCATTTTCCTTTACCTATACAGGTTTTCTGGGGAAATTAATCCATATTAAGAATAAGTAATACCAATGTCGGAAAGTAAACTTTTTAAGACAAGCCTCAATTGCCAAATGGTCTGAGGTGTCACTCTCGCAATAGACTGTACTGCTGATGACGAGAAGATCAGGGTTCGAATCTCAATCATGTGTAGAGAGGACGATTTTCCACTCTACTTACCCGCAAATACAGGTACACTTCCTCTAAAGTCAACCACCCTTATTCTTAGCACACGAGGGTCATTAGTTCATAAGCGTATAACCCAAACAGATAGTAAGACGCGGGGGCAAAAACAATAATATAAATCTTACAATTATATGGTTAGAAAAAAACACAAAAAATGTAAGATAGTAGAAACTACTTAAACAAAATTGCCATGTTTAATTTCCCCAAAATCATTGAACACACAGGCCATGTTGAGTAAATTTACAATTTGTCGGTACCAAAGAGAAACAGCAAAATAACTAATAATGGTAACATTGGAGCGTTACCAAATTCCAAATAGTGTCGTTCCATTTGGATGCCATAACTTTCCTCTACTTGATTTTGAGAACTGGACATCCAGATCAAAAATAATGGTACTAAGATCAATTTTCAGTCCAACATCTTATTTCCATCAGTAGCGTTTCTTGATTAATAAGCTAAGAGTCTCAGGTTCAATTCCCAGTGTGTTCGTAAAATGTACCATCAAGGTGAAATGTGGGTTTTCCCCTTTCACAGTGATGAACTAACTGCATGGGGCCTGGATGTTGTATTTGTTCTGGATTTAAGTTGGTTTTATAAGTAATGTGCTGATATAATCATTCGACTGAGAAAGTTCACGTTAAGTACCTCAAATAAATGAAATGATAACAAACTCATAGTTAAATGGGATTGTAAGAAACTGGTGATAACAACTTAAGTATTTACATGTTGTAGTTAATATAATGTATTTCACTGTAAATCTTATAAAACTCATTTAAATGTAATTTAAGATTTATGAAAATAAACTTTCTCCCCTTCTGTATTCTCCCGCTTAATCTGAATTTTCGTTAATCCAAACAATCTTTAGTCCCAATCATTTTGGATTAACGAGGCTCTACTTTAATATAACTACTTGTAAAAGGTGCTATCCTTAATTAACTACAATCTCGAGAGATATCCAAATATTCCTCCTGTTCCTTTTATTCAGCATTTCTTGAGCTACTTGAACTGCTTGCGAGTCAAGGAGTACAGCGGAGCAATGGACAGCCTGTACCACTCCTGGGACAGGAACACCTACCTGCTGGATGTTAACCGGAGTCCTGCCGCCACAAACGAAGACAAGTGTAGATCTTTTCGTTACGCCTCGCTTAACGTCGCCATCTTGCACGTCCTCTTTGGACACAAGTGAGTGTCAAAAACATGGGATGTAGTTTTTATTGGAGTCGGGTCGAACCCACTATTTTATTTAAATATAATAGAAAAAGAAAATATAGTTAGGAACTAAATGTTAACATTCTTTCTTATAATTCATTCATTTTTAATATTCAGATAAATGTTAAATTACTGGTCTGGGGTCTGGTTGTTAGCTCATCCTATGATTATATTGTTTTTGAACCACCAAAAGCAGTTTTAGAGCTCTAAAACAATTTTTTTTTTTTCTCTAGGATCTGAGCTTCAAATCTGATATTTTCTTGAATCCCCTTAAAGATTCGAGGGTTCCAAAGTTTTTATTTTACCCGGAGACATGCACATATTTTCTAATGTGGAGTTTAGTTTAAATAATCATTTTAATTCACGAATATCGCAAACTGATATGTGGAGATTCTCGATAGGATCACTCCTGATCGATTAAGCAAAAATCAATAAAGGTGCTAAGATGGACTCGTATACTATATAAACTAGATTGGTTCAGTAGCAGGGCATTGGTGCGCGAATTTGGCAAAATGTCTTAATCAAGTTTGTAATACAACATTTTGTAAATGTTATGTAATGCCTCAAATTACATAACTGCAACATATAATTTTTTACCCCCACCATTAAGCATATCATTGTCATCATTTGTTTACAGCCTGTGGCTGGGTCAGCTTAGTAAAATGCTTTCCACCATTCTTCTCCTCTCACTTGAACACTTTTTTTTGCTATCTGCGCCTCCCCTCTCTTTATTGTCCTCCTCTGCGGTCTTCTTCCCACATACTTCATTTCCAACATTTTCTTCGGCATACTCTTTTTTTTCATCCTCATTACATCCCCATACCATCTCAGTCTTGCTTCCTCTTCTATCTCATGTACCCCACCTCTCCCCGATATAACTTCATTCCTAATCTTGTTTCTCCTCGTGACCGGTAACATGCTCCTCACAAACTTCACTCCCATGTCCTCCACTTTCCTTGTCTCTCTTAAATTCATTGTCCATGTTTCTGCTGCGTATGCGACAATGGGTACAAATTACACCCTGTACAATACTTCCTTACACTTTACCACCATTAAACATTATATTTTAAATATTCAAACTTTGAATTGGCTTTGGGAATATCTCATATTATTCGACTTAGCTCTGAATTGAAAAAGAGTACTTGGCTCACCCTTATCAGCACTAACCATGAAGTGTGCTCGTTACCCGAATTTCAAGTATGTTTTAGCCCAGTTCTCTGATTCAAACAATGGGAACGAATTTAAATCAATATTTTATGACTTTGTTTTTGAGCTGGATCCATCAAATCTCTGCACACAGTTCCGAACATTGATAAGTTTCCAAACATTTTTATATCAATTTCAAGTCTATCTAAAAGTGAGCTGAATTTGTTTGGGTAGTATGTTAAAAATTAAGGACAAGACTTTCAAATCCTTGAAACCCTTGAATCTTTAAAGGCCCTTAAAATTTCGAGGGTTGGGGAAAATATCCTATTCAAGATTCAAATTTTGCGTTGTAATCTGTTTTACAGCTCTTGTACAGTACCGTTCTGCTTATCTATAGCTTAATCCAAAATAACAAAAAAGGGCAAAATTGTATCGATATAATTAATTTACCTAAGAAAGGTGTTCTCTTTGTTGATGTAATAAACATGACAAACAAAATAGCATTTGTCGGTGGCACCAAGCCTAAAATAAAACATGTTAACATTCACTTAGTATTTTTATTTTATATACAATGTAATAATTAATGTAGTAAAGTAATACTCTTATATTTACCAGTTTTCTAAGGTTTGGAATAGTGAATTGAAACCATGACTAGTTAAAATGTTTAATGAACGCACGCGGTGTTTGTTTGAAAACAAGTAATGTTGCCTGCTTCAAGGGGTGTTACACCTGTTCCAGGAAGCAAGCGATACGTTCTCTCAAAGAAGCCATCATGATGGCGCACGAAGGAAACGACAATCACTGTCTTCAACACGCGCTCGCTTGGCTCTACAAGCTGAGCATCGAGAACAAGGTGATATCACAATTATAATTAACACTTAACAGTAGTGCATGCGTGTAACCCAAACATGCACTTGGAATTAAAAAAAAACAACAACATTGACACTGTTCTTTAGATGCTTAAATTATTATTATTATTATTATTATTATTATTATTACCGCGTCTTACTACCTGTTCAGTTATACGCACTTACGCTAATGTGTAATGGTAGGGTGATTGTGAGATGAAATGGAGGACCTACAGTTTAATGTGGGATCCGAACCACGGTGTAGGCATGGCATTCCTCACATTCACAAGTTGTGATTAATACACGTCTTGTCAGAGGTGAAGGAAGGGTTTGGCAATCAGATAAATCTGTGCCGGGACCGAGGATCGAACCCCGGACCCCCAGCACCAAAGTCTCTGACACCTTACCCCTAGACCACCTGGTCACCTTTTAGATGCTTAAAACTGGAATACTGAAATAATCATCCCAAACACCAAAATATTGACTTGCTTTGTTGGTTGCATGGTCTAAGACAGGCCTGGCCAACACATCGATCACGATTGACCGGTCGATTGCAGCATCATTTTTTTTATTGATCCCTAAATGTTTCATGAGCGAGAACTGTTCATATTCTTGAAAATCGAATATGGTACCCTACCTTAATTTTATATCTCAACGAGATTTCATCGTTCACATTGATATTCAACTGAGTTGCCCCACACGGCCGGCAGAGGGCAGAGGAACACAGGCACGGCAAAAAAAAAAAAAAAACCAATGCATTTCAGATTCGTGTACTATCGCTTGAGGCCAGAGAGTTGGTAACCAAGTGGACTGCATCATATCAGTAGCTTGGTGTTCCCCAAATGCGCTGTGTGTTTATGTTTATTTCAGGTTCAACTGCTTTTTAAGACATACCTCGTTTTTAAGAGACATTTAATTGGGGGGAAAGGGGGAAAAGTGTCTCTTAGAATCGAAGAAATACAGTACATAAGTCTAAAAAAAACCTGCACATGTGTGTTTCAGGAAATCCTGATGGAGAGATCTATTTCTAAAAGTACAGAGTTGAGCCTGAGCTATCTGGCGTCCCTCGGCATCCAGTCAATGGCGCAACACGCTGCTGCGATGAGGGGCCCACCCGCATTGGTGTTTGAGGTGGGTTTGTGTGTTTAAAAAAACCATTGGCCCAGGTTTGATCTATGAGGTTCAGGGTTCAATCCTTGTGTTGTGAAATTGAGGTATTGAGAAATCGAGTTTGACATCTCCATTAATAATTTTTTACTTTAAGGAAATGTACCTTTTTAGAAGGGATAGGATCTTTCATACTCGAGACTCAAATCCTTAAATATATATATATATTTTTCAATTTTGCAGGTGAAATTGGTTTTGGAGCTGTAACACTGCTTATTGATGGTTCATAACCAATTATAATTATAGGATGAACCTAACAACCAGCCCCCAGATCAGTAATTTAACATTTAACTGAATGTATGAATCATTATCATCATGAACTGTTTCCAACCTTTGGGAGGGTCTGTTTAGTAAAATCCCTCCATCTCCACAATTCTTCCTCCTGCATGTTCTTCCACTCTCCTCCTCTCACTTCCTCTACTATCTCATGTACTCCAACATCCTCATTACCTGTCCATACCATCTCATCCTAGCTTCCTCTACTGTCTCATGTACTCCAACTCGAGACCTTGCATCTTCATTCCTAATCCGATCTCTTCTGCTCCTCAAACACTTCATTCCCATGGCCTCCACTTTCCTTGTTTCTCTTTTATCCAAAGTCCAAGTTTCTGCTGCATACACATGTATGAATGTTATAATGAATGGATTATAAAAAAGAATGTTAACATTTAGTTACTGTATTATATATTATTCTATTAAATTTATATTCCCTCCTATTTTCATAATTTTTTCCAAAATTCGGCTTCGAGATTCAGGATTCAAAGGTAAATTGGAGGTTCAGATTCGAGATTCAGATTTGTAAAATAGTGTATTCGACCCAACTCTATTTTTTAGCTACTTATATTTAAAATGTCCTTATATTCATATAAATCCTATAAAAATGTAGTGTAATTGATATTTATGGCTTCAGTTAATGTCTCGAAGCGATCAGCTCAACTTCCAACACTCAATGGTCGAACTGATGGCCAATAGTTACAGTCAGAAAGCTGCTCTGTGGAGCCTTTATGGCAAGACTCAAATGTGTTCCGTCTCCAGCCAGTTGCTGCTACACCTCAACACGGCAATGCTCGCCTACGGCTCACCCGTCTATAATGGCGAGGCTTGCTGCCAGGCTGTGTGCAATGTCGCCAACATCCTCACCGAACAGGTACTTGAACATTTTGTTAACTAACCAACTCTCTAGCCTTAAGGAACTTGGGAGTTCATGGTCGCTAGAGCGTAAGTTCGCCACTCATACTCATCCTTAAAGACACCTCCATCTAATCCCTAGCCTCTTTCAAGTCCACTTTCACACTATCCTTCCATCCTATCGTCCCATTATTTTTATTGGCAAATCTTCGTACTTGTCGGGGTTAATTAATTTTTTTTTCTGAAGCTAATTCGAAGTCGACAAAGTTTAGGATTTCGAAGCTTCGCACATCCCTACTGGGTTGTTAATTTGTTTTCATACCTTTGCTATGCTTGGGGTCTTGATGTGTCATGACGACCATGCTCCATGTACCGGTTGCAGGGGGACTACGAGCATGCGGCCACCGTGCTGCAACACGCAAGAGAGAGGTTCCCTCACGAGCCACTGAGTCATTGGTGGATGTTCAGTGAACAAGTGCTCAACTTCACCAGAGCCACACACCACAGCAAGTGGCAGGACGCAGAGCAGGCCATCACCAAGATGGCGGCTATCAACAAGTGGGAGAGTCAGCTAAGGTAGGGTAGAACAACATCTTTATTGCAGCTTCTTGGATATTTCAGGAGCACTCCTCACTTCCGTGCAGCAAGGATGTTAACACAGATATTACATATTATGTGTTCTTCAATTCTCGATTCTTAAATTTTAACTTCAATTTTTTTTTATTTTTGATTTTGAGTCAACATTTACAATTTTAATAAACACCTTTTTGCGTATAACCCGAACGGGTAGTAAGACGCGGTGCTAATAATAATAATAATACAATTTTAATATATTTAGTTTCATTTAATTCATCTTAGTTCTTTAAAGTGCACTTCCTGAACCAACTGATTATATCAGCACACGACTTATAAACTAGCTTAAAGCTTAATTCACACATTCGCTGAAAATAAAACACAGAATCTGCTTGAGTAGCGCAGCATTTAACACGCTGAATATCAACCCATGATGAATTGCAACGCTAACTTAAAACAGCTAATTTTCAACATATTTTATTTTCTAGTAGATAAACATATATTTTATCTCATTCTCCCAATGGATGTTTTCAAATTATAACGCTGTGTGGTGGCACAATTCAATACATCGAAACACACTCTTTACATTAACAGGTTATTTCAAATCTCCTCACAAAGGCCAACAAAGCTGTCTGCTAGCTTCTGGCTGTAGAGCGCATGCCTTGTCAAATTGGTTTAGAGCTCATCACATGACTACATTTCTGTTCTGCGCTGGTTTTTCGGCGAATGTGTGAATCCACAGTAAATCTAGAACACACACAACACCCAGCCCCCTGGCCGTTAATTCATCACTGTGAAAAGGGAACCCACATTTCTTTAATGATGAATTTTTCATCCACGCTGGGAATTGAATCTGGGACCCTTAGCTCAAACAACATGTTTGTCTAATGAATTGAGATGTCGGACTAAAAATATGTTATTTTATTTATTTATATACTGTACTGGTATGTGTTATAAAACAATTAAAACAAACAAATAAGTAAACAGTAGAACAGTGACAGATGTTAGATCAAGGCACGATCATTAGACTATAAAGGTCATGTCGGGTGTATTTACAATTTTCTGTCACTAAAGTGAAACAGAAAATAAACAAAAACTCTTCAAATGGCCACAATGACAAATTACTCAGTTCAGAATATGGCTGTTTTGTTTGTATACCAGAACTTTCACGTGTGACAATTGAGGTATCGAAGAATTGCGTTTGACATCCCACGATATTAATGCTGGACACTTGCTACATTGCACTTAACACGCTTAGGCCAAGACCTGAACCAAGGAGAGAACATGTTATTGATAATTTGTAGAAATGGGTCGACCTCTCGAACCTGAATCTTAGATTTTGTTTCAAATCTCTAAAAATATATTTTAGTTAAAGTGAACATATTATTTAAAATTGAATTTAAAAAAATAAGTTGTGCAAGGCTTGGTACCACTGACAAATGATATTGTTTGTCGCGTCTATTATGTCATAGACAACAAAGAGGACACTTTTTTTTTGGTAAATTGGTTATATTGATGTAATTTTGTACTTTTTTGTGATTCTTTTACTCTCCAAGACAAGTCTATCTAATTCCTTTTACCAATTGCTTAAAATTGT
The DNA here is from genome assembly GCA_033556935.1 of Timema podura. Taxonomy (NCBI): domain Eukaryota; kingdom Metazoa; phylum Arthropoda; class Insecta; order Phasmatodea; family Timematidae; genus Timema; species Timema podura. The sequence goes on along the minus strand of JAVRXN010000001.1, from coordinate 10,455,881 downwards.
TATATCGAGTCAAGGTCATTGTATTCAAGTTTTGTTGTTGTTGTTGAGATTTTCACGAATCTCAAATACTATAGAATTCGAGGATCCCATATGTTTCTCATTTGCCCTCCAGGAAAGCAGAGCTGTACCTTAGTAAAGGCGACTACTCCGCTGCTGTGTCTGTGAGCAACGCTGTCCACGATCACTTCCGCATACAGGTCCAGGCCGACTGCTCGTCCACTTCTCTCCAAGTGCGAGCGCTGGTACTCTGCGCAGAGTTGCAGTGCGGTAGTGCGCCTAGTGCCGCTATAGCCCTCCTCACCACAGCGCTCTCGACCGCACAGTACCACCACATGGACCACCTCGCGGCCTTGGTCGGCCTTCACATCGCAAACTTGCAGGTGGGCAGAATATAAACCATTTGGCTGTCTTTAGATTCAATAAAAGGCATAATTTATCTCTTGTAAGGAAAACCTCTTTTCCCTTTATGCGTGGCTTGTTTCACACTCCCTCCTGATGAGTTCTGATAGAATGAAACCTAGGTCGGGGGATTGGGGCGGTAACGGTAGATTCTCTTCAAGAGGCAGCCATTACCTCTTTGTCCAGTGGCAGCAATGTAAAGTGTGAACTTTGTTCTTCTTTTCATTGTAAAATCCATATTGTGTTTGTTACCTTTTATATGTTTTCATCCACCTTTCATTTACCTTCTTCCAAATGCATAATTAGTATTTAATTACCCGCTTTGGTGGTAGCATGGTCTAAGGCGTCACTCGCGCAATATACCAAAATGCTGATGATGGGGAAATTGGGGTTTGAACCCGGGTCGGGTTTATTGAGGTTGGTTCCCCCTAAATGGTTTTCCACTCTCCCGCCACACGTGTGGAGCACACTTCCTCTAAATTCAACCTTTTTCTAATTCCTAACCCATTAGCTTAGTTAATTCATATGTGCTTAACCCATTCAAGTAGGTGCAGTGACAATTTTTTTTTAACTTATTGCTAGAAGCATTTATGTCAGTTTTATCGCTCAGGGAATTGTTTTTTAACTAACAATCTTATTGTAGTTGCAGATAGGTCTTCCGTCTCAAGCTCTCGGGCTGATTGAGGAGTTTCTGCTGGTGATCTTGTCGAATGGGGGTGCATTTGATCAAGGCCGAGCCTTGCTTCTGCTCGCAAAGTGCAAGATAGCAGCCTTGTCTGGGTCAGACGAGAATACTAGGAAGACAAAGATGGCGGAGGTGATAGAAATACTCAACAAAGTGAAGACATATTTTGAGAAAGTGGAGGCTCGCTCGAGGGTGAAAGATGTCCTGTACCTCCAGGTGAGAGAGAACATTTTCATAATGTGGATTGCACAATGAAAAGAGGAACCAATTTGATATATTGTACTTTTAATGTACTTGTACCTTTCTCTACCTAACGCGCTTAATTTACTTTCATATAAATAATCTAGCATTAACATTTCCGCCATCTTAGTAATTCAATTTAATTTGAGGCCTTGATAAAAATAATTATTTTGGTAAGAATTCTATTTGTGAGGGTCCTATTCTTCTTTCCTGTGTTTTCTTCCAAGTATACATTATCTTTGTCTTGAAATGTGTCAAGGTGTAAGATAAATCGACAATCTTATGAAGCTTCCTTTAGATTGTTGAAAGGGTGTGATGTGACTGAGGTTTGAAGTGTGTTCTTGGAACGGGAGAGGCAAAGGAAGCATCAAGCTTATAGATTGGAAAATGGACTTTGTCCAAAACTTGTACCTATAACTTAAATTTAATAAATTTTCATATCAAATATAAAAGAAAATGTTTCTTAATATTTTTTTTTCATATATGATTAGGTATATGTTAGATTTTTTTCATTTTTAGGCTCTTCTGTACAATGAGATCGGCAATGTGATTGCTCGAAAAAAATGTGCTCTGGAGTTTCGACAGTTGGACGAACAACATCCAACCAAAATAGCGACGACCCTGTTTACACACCTGTGAAATAAAACTTGATTAAAAAAAAACTGTATTTATATTTTGTATTTGTAAATATTAAATAATAATTTGTAATATTAATCTCAAATGTTTTGAACATTTTATTTGTCCTTTAAATGTACCTTTATTCGAAGCATTAGGATATTTAGATGTGGCTATGATCGTAATCAACAAATATAATAGATTAGCTATCTAATCCATATGACCTTGACGGGTTACATTATACCAGGATCACAATCAACTTAACATTAACTTAAAGTTAACTTAACGTAAAGAATCTCCTCGTGTGTTTAAATGGAAGTGATCATGATGCAATTAACTTTACGTTGACTTGCAGTTAACTTAATGTAAGAGATGTCCTGGGAGGTCTTTTACTTTAAGTGAACGTTACATGAAGGGTATCACGTGATCTAGCCAGCCAATCACTATGCGAGTGACATCAACAGGGCTATTTAGTAATTCATTTGTTGGTTTTAAGACCAAGGTCTACTTTTTAGCTTTAGTTCTAGTGATCGGACATTTAATTAAAATAAGTGCTAGTATCTTATCATTATAGAACGTTATAGAACAAACTTAATTCAAATATTGTAAAGGAGTTAAAATCACAAGGCTTTTATTGTATAAAATGGTATAATGTATTGCTTTCCCTTTTTATTAAAATATAAATCAACTAACATAATCATGATTGTAAAAGCATTATTGGTTGACAACTGTAAACATTCACAGATCACATACACTAATACAAATAGTACAAACCACAGATCAAAACAGATACTCTAGAATGGAGATGTTTGATTCGAGTTGTTACATTAAGTTGATCATGATCCCGATATGGCCAGCTTATAAGATAAGACCATAGTGAGGTCTACTAAGGTATGACTGATTGCTCTCAGGTTAAATGGAGTGCACATTGGAGAGTCGATAAGATTTTTTAAATTTATTTCTTACATTTATTTGGGGTATTTAATGTGCACTTTCTGAACAGACTGATTATATCATTACACATGAATTTCTACGAGCGAGAGCGAAAGGTCTTATATACCTTTCAGGGTTCTTTAACACACCACAATCGACATGGGACTGACGAAGAAAGTTATACTATAGATTTTTATCACTCAAGATATATCCCGTCGACCTGGGCTGGGTTTGAGCCCACGAAGATCGGGTCCTGAAGTGAGTACTTAACCCAAAGAACACCTAGGTCGACCAGTGGACCAGTGTGTGCTAACTTCTATATCCCCAGCATTATGCAGATTTGTCTGAAATTAAGGTGGTTGAGAAGTCGAAAATGAAAGGTTGTCTGATATTTTTATCTTCCACTCAACATTACAATTAGTCCACTGTTTATTTTAAGCACTGCCTCTTGCTAGCCATTTAGGTTGCTTACATACCTACTAATTAGTAATTACACTAATGGTTTTCGGGATGGGGAAGGTTATATTTAGAGGAAGTGTACCTTTATTTGTATGGAGGGCGAGTGGAAAACCATTTCATAAAAACCTCCCTCAGTTCACCCTGTCGAGGTTTGAACCTTGATCTCCCTGTTATCAGCATTCTAGTCTATTGTTAAAGGGACTCCTTAGACCATGTGGGCACCTAAGTGGGCTTAGTCCACTTTTAGGTTTCTCAGATATGTGCTCATTATGGAAAAAATGGAATATAAATTTCGTCCTTAATAAAATGGTTGGTATTTATCACTTGGTTCGGCCAGTTCACTAGTTTTGAACCTTTTTTTATACATGGAACTAACAATATTTTACTTCATTTAAGAGGATACGTTCATAAATCAATACAATGTAAATTTTAAGAAAAATACAAATTTTTCACTACAATTATGTTTATTCAATATTGTGTGAAATGTACATATTCGTGTTTGTCTCTGACTTTGGGTAAATTTATATAAATCATGGCTTTATTTATTTGCCGATTTTAACTACATTGTGTGTAAATAATATTTTTTAAACCTTTTACAGCTGACAAAATTTATTAAATTATTTGGATAAAGCTACCGATGATGAATCTTGTGAAAGTTCTATTTTTCCTTGCCTAATAGTACTACTATTCAAACTTATATACATCTTAATACCATAATTGAACTAGGATCTGTGAATAGTATCGCTTTCATTGCCAGGAAGCGCTGCTTATCGCGGACATATTATAGCACAACATTTAACAATCTCAATTAATTCTATCTCTGGTTTCCACCATGGTAACGTGATGTTTACATTCTTCTGTCAGCTGATTGAAATTAATGTTATGAAACGAAGTGCGAAACTAAATTTTACTTATATAAGTTCCATTCGTCAGTAATAACTTCTTATCTATCTTCATTGCCTTAGACAATCCATATCTTAAAAATCCAAACAGTATGAAAGAATAAATAGACGTTTTAACCTATAAACACAACTAGGCCTACACAATCTTATAGGTTATAAAATATTTTGATTTTAGCTATAGTGTTTATTAAAGCCTTAATCATATATTTTTTTACGATTTAATGGTTCATGATACTATTTATTATCTATTTTAATCTTAGAAATGCTGAAGGAACCACTTAAAAGGAGGCCCACAGTATTGTCGTGATTGTTTTAAATTATCTGATTGGTTAGGTTTTAAACACCTACCTCTTGGATATCCTCCACCATGGCAGAACTGAGTGGTTTTATTTGACCGCCCTTGCTTTCACCCAGAAGTTTCACCACTTTATCGTCTGACACATTAGCTCAGTCAGTAGCGTGTCTGCTTAGTGAGTTTTATGGTCCCGAGTTCGATTCCTAGCATTGGCCAAATATATGTCTTTGGTGAAATGTGGATTTCCTCTTTTACAGTGATGAATTAATGGCCTGGGTCAGGGTGATGTAAACTAAAAGGCACAAGTAATTTTCTAATGAATCGGAGAGGGCTCGTTAAATAGGTGGTACTTCAAATAATGTATTAATATAACCAATAACCACTTTGCCAATGAATGAATAGTTTAAGTGACATTCAGTGATACAACAATAAGCATAGTTCAAGTACTGGAGGTTTTTTTGGCTTTTATCTTTAAGCATAGGACCAATCACTCATTCACTTGCTCACCCAACGCAGCCATGCCCTCTTAATTATCTTATCTAACCTATTTTTATTTCAATAGTTTTAAGTCTTAACTTGTGTTTGTGGTACTGGTACTATATTTTCAGTTTCCTTCTTTGAACACAAATCAACTTTTATTCTTAATTCATTTGATTCAATCATCACAAGTTTAACATACTGTACCTACAGTAGCCTCATGGCTTCTTTGGTGCTGACTGACAGTTCACAGCTGACTTCTGAAAGTCAACAGTTAGGTATAGGGGAGAACGGGGGAATGCCGGTCATTGGGTAATGCCAGTCACCTCATTATCAGCCTTATTTATTTGAAAGTGAGACGCAAGAAACATTGCTACCTAGCGGCATGTTGTCTAAGTAAGATATAAGCCATTGGACACGCGTCAGTGTGCCTTCCCTTTACACAGAGACCCATTGTCTATAATTCAAGTTTCTGATGTTATTTTTACTGCGCGGAAAATAAGGTCGTTTTCTTTCAGTTTTGAATATTTAATTTCGGTTTTTGGCACATTAAATATAAGGTTTGATAGTTTATGTAAATTAATAATTATAATTAACAGAAAACTTGTATTTAGAAAATAGTCTCATGCAAAGGAGACAGGCATATGTTCGGGAAACGCCGGTCACAGTGACCGGCATTTCCCCATCATGACTGCTATGTCCCCTTGTTGTTTTTAAAAGTTTTTTAATTTAATTTAATTTAATTATTTTAGATGCCCAGAAACTACAAACGAACAACCGAAAGGGCACAATGGACGGCGAATGATTTATCAGCAGCTATTACTGACGTGAAAAATGGGAAATCTATCAGGAAAGCTGCCAAGGATCACGGCATACCCTTCAGTACCCTGCAGGAAAGAATTAAAATTTCAAAGATGAGTGCCCCAAGCCTAGGAAGAAAAGCACTGTTCACCCGTGACCAAGAAGCGAACATGGTTGAACACTTAAAGACTATGTCAAATATGTTTTACGGTTTGACACCTTTACAATTGAGAAAACTTGTTTTCGAGTATGCAGAAAAATTGAATATCCCACACAGATTCAACAAAGCAAGCAGGTTGGCCGGCAAGGACTGGTTAGAGGGATTTTTACGACGAAATCCACGTATTTCAGCTCGAAAACCTGAAGCAACAAGCCTAAACAGACTAAAAGGCTTTAACAAGCAGGAGGTGATCAAATTTTTTGATAATCTTGAAAATGTTATGGAAAAATTTAAGTTCACTCCAAACAAAATTTTCAACATGGATGAAACCGGGATAACGACTGTTCATGAGACAAATAAAATCTTAGCACTAAAGGGACAGAAAAGAATTGGTGCAGCAACTTCTGGAGAAAGAGGACAAACCACTACAGTTATTTGTGCTTTTAATGCAGCAGGTAACTATATTCCCCCTGTTTTCATCTATGCCAGGCAGCGAATGGCTCCTACTTTAAAAGTGAATGGACCACCTAATGCTCTGTATTTCTGCTCAAAAAATGGCTGGACTAATGAAGGACTGTTTGTCTAATGGCTACAACATTTAAAAAAAATACTCTACCCCAAATGAGGAGGAGCCTGTCTTACTAATAATAGATAACCACGGCAGTCACATAACCAAAGAAGCTTATGACTTCTGTAAAGAAAATTTCATAACACTGTTGTCCTGGCCACCCCACTCTTCCCACCGCCTACAACCGCTAGATGTAATTTTCTATGGCCCACTGAAGAAAGCCTACAACAAAGAGTGTGATCTTTACATGAAGACCCATGCAAATGAAAGAATTACAGTTTACAAAGTTGCAGAACTTTTCAACAAGGCATACACTCATGTTGCAACACTTGCTAAAGGCATATCTGGTTTTTCGTGTACTGGGATATTTCCGTTGAACCCAAATGTGTTCTCCGATGAAGATTTCCCACTAGAAATAGAATCTACAGAGGCGCTCACAGACGCACCTTCTCGGAGTTCACAGGATGTAACGCTTCAGGATCTTTCTCCCCTGCCAGTTTTGAGTCAGCCAGGACCAAGAAGTATGCACTCAGAAATTTGGACAGCAACGCTTAAAAAAGCTGTGCTTGAAGAAAAAAAAAAGAAATAAAGAAGAGCGTTTGCAACAGAAGAACAACCAAAGAGAAAATTCGAAGAGAAAAGACGCTGTCTTTGTTAGACCACAGAAGAGGAAATTATCATTCTCTTCATCCAGTTCTGAAGGAAATGAGGTCAATTTGTGCCAAGAGTCAGGTGAAAGTGACTATTTGGAGACAGATGAGAGCGAAAGTGAAGTTACTTTGTCAAAAGAGTTTACCCTAGAATTAAAGCCACATAATATTCTTGTAGGCGATTATCTCTTAGTGAGAGTTTCAAATGAAAGATCGGAGAAAAACTTTCTTTCCCAGGCCATTGAAATAGGCAAAAATTCCATTAAAGTTAAGTTCATGCGTGAATACAGGGGTCAATGGGATACCTATGTTTTCCCTGAAGTTGAAGATACAAGCTATGTCATTCCAGAAGACATTGTTGGGAAACTTATCAAATTTCAGCAACTGAGATATGGCAAAGTTAAATTTGAGTAACTTTTTTTTTTCAATTTATGCTTTATTTTTTGCATATTTAAGTTCAATAACTCGTTTCATGGCAATAAATCAAATTTGGTTTATTTGTATCCTTATAATTTGGTATTCTGCTCTATGACTGGCATTACCCACACTAGTGACTGGCATTACCCAACTTGGTAGGGCATTGCCGGTCAAGCAGCTGTTTTAACTTTTATCATATTTCATCAGAGGAATTCATGCAATGCAAACCAACTTTTAATATGATATACCTAAAGAACTAAGGAACACATTTCACTAAAAATCTTGAAAATATGTTTAATCTCAAAAGACTTATGGGATTTCTTCCTTAAGTGACCGCCATTCCCCCGTTCTCCCCTATACCTAAATTTTGACTGTCAGAAGTGACAACTGCTAAAGACATGTTTTTTGCAGATCATATGGTTCGGCGTAGGGATACATAATTTGGTCTGGTAGCTTTTCAAATCCGTCAGCTGTCAGTCAGCACCAAAGAAGCCATGGGGCTACTGTAGGCTTAATTAAACACTGTAGTATCAAGCTTACAGAATTATGGCTCATTCTATCTTAAATCAAACCTAATGTCTAAGGACCTTTTCGAGGTTGATTGTTTCAAAATAGGCTTTCTTAGCCTACATTATTAAATTAGGCCCGGGCTTAAAATTTTGACTGAACAATAACTATGACAACTATTTTTCTGCAATTGATAACTTTTATAGCCTAAACATTGTAATATTTTTTCATCACCAGTAATTTATTTTAACTTAATGATTTGCCATATTATTTATTATGACCTACCTTTTTTGTTCTTTTTCTCAGGGAGCCAGCTACAAGAATGGCCATTTACTTTTCTTCAGCATTAGAGGACACGATTCTGATTTTTTCTTCGGTGTGCCTTTTCCTCTACTGGTACTTCACGTCCACCTACAACTTTTGGAAGAAGAAAGGGGTACCGTTCTTGAAACCCACATTTTTTTTTGGCAACTCCAAAAACACAATCCTACGCAAAACCTCACTGTATGATCATATTCTTTTCCTGTACAACCAATTCCCCGATAAAAAAATCGCTGGTATTTATCAGATTAGAAACCCAGTGTTACTTTTGAGGGATCCGGACTTGATCCGTCAGGTTTTGATCAAGGATTTCAATAGCTTCCAAGATCGAAACTTCCCCGTCAATGAGAAAACTGATCCACTCTCTTGTCACTTATTTGCCCTCCGAGGGGAAAAATGGAGAAAACTTCGAGTGAAACTGACACCGACATTCACATCTGGGAAGATAAAAATAATGTTTGATTTGATGAAGGTGTGTGCATCCGAGTTAAGCGCATATTTAGAGCGCTCAGCGGTCAAAGGAAGTACGATGGAGTTTCGCGAAGTGGCAGCGAAATACACTACGGACGTGATCGGAACCTGCGCTTTTGGCCTTCAGTTCAATTCCTTGAACGATGAAAATTCTGAGTTTCGTATCATGGGCCGAAGGGTTTTTAAATTCTCGCTTCTTGAAGCTATACCCCGAGCGTTTTGTTTCTTTTTCCCCAGGGTGGCGGAAACTTTGGGCATTTCTTTCATACCGAAAGATGTGACGAAATTTTTCCTAAGGGTGGTGAAAGATGTCGTCGACTATCGCGAGAAGAATGGCATTGTCCGAAAAGATTTCTTGCAGCTTCTAATCGAGTTGAAAGGCAAAAGAAAGGTTAATAGTGAAAACAGTGGCATAAATCCAAGTGAAAACCATTCAAACGATCACAAGGATTTGAAAACTGATGACAATATCGGTAAGTGTCCAAATATTGATTGAATAACAAAAATACTTTATGTGCCAGAGAAAAACCTCTTGACTAATTTGTCCTTTTATCATAATTCCTAAATAAATTTTGGTCTGAATTGCATCTCTTTACAAGCCACCATTATTTAAACAAAATTTCATTTGAGGTAACCCCCTATTTAATGTGCATGTTCTGAATCAGCTATTAATATCAGCACACAATAATTTCTATGAGCAAGAGCGAAAGGACCTACTAATTTTGTCGGTAAAAGTATTTTCACATACCTTCCAGGGTTCTTTTACATGCTACAATCATTATGGGACCTACAGCTTTACTCCGAAGATAGTTGTGCGACAGATTTTTATCACACAAGAAAAGTCCGTCGACCTTGGCTGGGTTTGAACCCACAAACATCGGGTCCTAAGACGAGGACTTTACCCACAAAACCACCGAGGTCGGTCCACCTCTTAAGTCTTTCCAACCTGTATTTTTGGTGCGTAAAACGTTTTAACTGATTTAGCTAAGACCCAAAATAAGATTTTTGATTTTGGTTGGAAGGAAAATTTGGAAAATACAAACCCTTTCTTTTAGCGGCCAACATAGATAACAATAATTTTATCTTTGAAAAGTAAGAGTTGAAGATGACACGATTGGACGTATGATAACATGAATATAGAACTAATAACTTTTATAAATGTCACAAATATTCCTTCCTATTAAAATCTGAACCAGAATTGGTGGTTTCACTGTCTTACGCGTCACTCTCATTTCAGACTGTATCATTGGTGTCGGAGAGATCAGGGTTCGAATTCTGGTCAGGTGCACTGCGGTACAACACTTAAAACCAAGGCTGTGGAGTTGGAGTCTGACGCAATTTTGGGTGGTGCCAGTAAAAATGTACCGACGACAACTTACAATTATTTAACTTAGGATTAGACTGACATAATTTGTCACTGGTATCCATCCAAATAATAACACACAGCAACTTATTTACACTCGCCTGAGTGGCGTAGTTAGCTAACACGCTAGTTTCGTGTTGAGCTATACTTACGAGGAAGGGGAGATCGAGGTTCGAATCTCACTCGGGTGAACTGGTGGGGGTTGGGGTCTTCCTAAATGGTTTTCCACTCTCCCTCAATGCAAATGCGGGTTCACTTCCTCAATATTCAATCTTCCCCATTTTTAACCCATTAGCATAATTTAGTACTTAAGCGTATAACCCGAACGGGTAGTAAGACGCGGTGCTAAGAATTGTTAGTATGAACTTGTTGACTGGTATTTGTTCCACAGAATTGACTGATAACCTACTGGCCGCCCAATGTTTTGTGTTCTTTGTGGCTGGGTTTGAAACCTCATCTACAACTATTAGTTTCGCCCTGTACGAGCTGGCTGTGAACCCGGAGATCCAGGATCGTGCCTCTTCTGAGGTGGTGTCCGTGCTGCACGGAAATGGTGGAGAAATGACCTTCGAGGCTGTGAACAAGATGGAATATTTGGGAAGAGTTTTGGATGGTGAGTTTGCGAAATTACATGGAATAAATGATAATATATTTATTATTTTTTAAAGATGCTGTTCGACAGCTTAGTTTAGTTGGTAGTGCACCTACCTTTATAGCTAAGGGTCCTGATTTGTATTCTTGACAGGGCCGAAAAAATGTCTCTCTTGTGAAATTGAGGCTTCTGCATTAACATATTCAATTTGATAGCAATGAAACTGGGTGGGTTTTATTTTCTAGAATTAAGTAGTTTGTAAGTCATGTACTGATATAATCAGTCGGTGCCTAAAGTGCACATTAAATATTCCTAAAACCTATTTCGGTGGCCACATTGTTTAAGGCGAAACCCTCGAAATAGACTGGACTGCCATTTTCCCTAAATGCTTTTCCATTCTCCCTCCACACAAATGCAGGTACACTTCCACTAAATTCAACCATCCTCATTCCAAACAATTATGGTTATTAGTACATATGCGTAAAAACCGAACGGGTAGTAGGACACGGTGACAAAAAAAACCCTAAAAATTAATAGCTATATAAAGATGCTGATCCAATTTAATTTTGTTTTTAAATACAATAGCTTGGTGTGTTCTTTAACTTTTTCACCACTAGTGTAAAATAATAATTGATTAGACTGTTGGTACACCTGTACTTATTCTCACGATTTTTGTAAGGTACATCGTTTGTGTCTCAAGCCAGGGAGTTGGTTGCTACGGTTACACTGTACTTACAGAAACCCTGCGGAAATACCCCGTGGTGCCAGTCCTGAGTCGCAACTGCACCAAGCCTTGCACCATCCAAGGCACCGACCTGCTCGTCGACAAGGGGATGAAGGTGTTGATACCAGTGGTGGGTCTACATATGGACCCAGAGTACTACCCGGATCCGCTCACATTTGACCCAGAGCGCTTCTCTGAGAAGAACCAGAAAGCTCGGCCTCATTTCACTTACCTGCCCTTCGGAGAGGGCCCAAGGATATGCATAGGTATGACGTTGTCCAATATAATCGTTCACCTTATTGGTCGACCTGATGAATATTTGAGCTGTCAGTCGATTTCTCTTTTCGCCATACAAAATATTGTCTTTTTTTAACTACTTGTTCGGGTGACACGCCTATTTTCTAAATTCACTTATGTGCTAGGTCAGTACACTCGACTGGGATTGAACCCCTATCTCCTTGTTCTCGGCAGACTGCGGGAGTAGCACCTTATACCAGGCAGCCACCGAAGTGGGTCCATTTTTTCCTCTCCTTCCTATCCTGTCCTCCTTCAGTCCTCGTGACACACTGAACGTACAAGTGGACGACGCTACGGAAGTCTCGGGTATACACATTTGTGGGGATACTCGTCTCAATTGAACAGGAAATGCGTGTTTGTCTTCTGTTTAGTCAAGAATTGAAATTCTATGTAAGAAACAACGAAATCACTCAAAACATTTGGTTCTAGCCCATTACATTATCTAATAAATAAATATATTTTGAAGGTTTTTAGAACATTCATTTATTATTTATTAAAAAAAAATTGAGTGAAACTACTTTTGATTTTTTTTATTAACAATAACATAATGTAGAGAATTTCGCAGCACATCTAGTGAAATTTGTGGCACATTGGTGTACCACGGTACACCTTTGAGGACCAATGCCTTAAACCATGTGCCTATCGAAGTGGGTACATTTGACTATTATTCTGGCTTTAGTCCAACCCCATTACACAATCTTCCTTTAAATATGAATACAATATTAAGTACTAGTCCGCTAACATCTCGAAAACCTCATATTAATAATATTGATTTATAACAGCATAATTATTTTAAGGTTTGTTCTGGCAGGATGTTAACCTGAACTTGTACATTTCCTTGGAAGTCAAGAGTGTTGGGTTACCATCCTGTTGAGAATAGCAAATAGCTCATATAGCTTGCATCCTGTTGACGAACGAGACGACGTGAGCGATGGATCTTCCTGGCGGGTGAAATATCGAGATCAGCGAGTTTATTGTGTGTGAGAACCAGGCAAGACTGTTGATTGTTGGATGCCATGCTGTGTGCATGCGTGTCGGTCGCGTGTACGACTGAGTAGTGACAATATAAATGTGATCTGTGAGGTTACCCCGCCGGAGGGTCGATCGCGGTTCTGCAGGAGGGTTGCGAGACTGTCACCGCGCCGGCTCCCTCGTCACGGGATATTTAATAGGTTCCCATGTAGTAGTTTAGTATTGGAATAGCTTAATAAATCTATCTTAGTGGACTAGCTTGCGAGTCTCACTCCCCACAAACCATCCAGTCCAACCCCTACCGCTCAGGGTCCATCCTCACCATGTGAGTCCCTATGGTGCCACGGTAGCGTGTAGTAGGGTTGGCTACCGGGCACCCAGACAAAACTAGTAACCTTACCCAGTTCTGTCAGAAGTGTTACAACGTGATGACAAAGTGGGAGGTTACAAAGTGATGTCAAATTAGGGATCTTACAGATTATTATTATTACAATTGATAAAACAATACAAACAGTAAACACATTAATAATATTAGCATTATCAAACTTGGGAGTTTTAAGCTCTGATGTGATAACCAGTGTGACAATTGATTCTAAAAATAATTATAGGCTACTCCCCTCTACTCAATTAACCAACACATTAATTTTTATTATCTATTGCAATTTATAAATTCATGTAAAAATAAGTTTTTTTTGTGTGACAACAGATTAAGAGCTGTGCATCACATGCATTTTAATTTCTAAATACTTCAAAACTTACATGAATGAAGATTTGGAACTTAATTCTGATATAAGGTACAAATGTTTTTGTCCTATTTACATTAAGAAAATCCATATTTAAAGTGTATTTAATTTTTTTTAAATACACTTATCAATGTGAAGGCTATTCACTTGTACTTCCATTTCACACAAAGACTTAAATCTGTCTCAACCAAGATTCAAACCAAATCTCTCGAATGAGAATTAGAAGCAAAATACTTCAACAATGTTGCTAAAACATTCCCTTCTAAGTTTGTAGACGTGCGGAGAGGATTGAGAGCAGTCGCAACGTTGGATTGTTCCAGGCATGAGGTTTGGTCTCCTGCAGTCCAAGCTGGGTCTCGCCACTCTGCTGTCCAAATACAAGTTCACTCCTTGTGAAGACACTTCCATTCCTCTCAAAATGGACCGAAGAGCCATATTCGCATCTCCAGAGGGCGGGATACCCCTCAGGATACAACAAAGAAATTAAGAGAGAGGGTTTTTAGTGAAATTATTTGACATAGGCCGGGGGTCGGTAACTTTTTTTTCTAAACAAAAAGCCATTTTATGATTTGATTAAAAAAAAAAATTCAAACAGCCCAACTATTTTTCATATGTAAGAAATCAGAAATAATTTGATTTTTGTGATAATAACTTAATTTATCATTTTAAGATGAAATTTATTAATTACTTATGAAATATAGCGTTTTGTAAATTAAATTTAAAATCCAAATTTACTTAGTTATATAAAGTATAACATTTGTATCCAACATTAAACACTTTTTTAAATATTCAAACTTCCATTCGGTTTCAGAAATATCTCATATTATTCGATTTGGCTTTTGGTTTTGCTTCGAAATGAAAAAGTTGACTTTGTACACCCTTGAAAAATATACTTTAAATGTTATTTATTTAGATAAAATAGTGTTATTTTATTATCTATATAAAATAATTGATATTTAAGTAGTTTTATTATTGTTGAAATATTGAAATACAAATACAGCACTGGTATTGTTCCAATTATATTTATTATATTATATTATGTTATGTATTATGTTTCGCTAATACAGTTTCACTTAAATTTTATGATGTAGACATGATGTACAACACTTGAGCATTTACATATTGTATTATGATGTATAATAAAATAACTGCTCACATTGTAATAAAATAATTTTATCCACATGTGTATCTTCTATTTTTTATTTAAAAATCTGTTTTGTATCCGCTGCGTTTAATACATATTAGATAAAATACTGAAAACACTCAGAAAAGCAATGAGTTTTCTAAACACCAAACAAAACTATCTAGCTAAATGGTGTAACTCGGAGGGCAGCTATAAATCTGACTTTTTAACTCTGTTAACATTCTGAGGAACATTTTATGACCTATCAATGAATATCATTAACTTTATTATCAGATATTTACCATTTAGAGCCGAACATTTACATCGTCTTCACTTTGAAGTGGTATTTGGATCATTAAGATTTAACAGTATTTTATTACGACACTTGGATTACGATAGATGTTGGTTTTACATGTACATTTGTCAGTGACACGTTACATTCTCTCTGTGCTACATGTGTATAAGTACATTCTTGGGCCTATTTACATTTATGAACGTATTCGATGGTTATTCTTGAATAGCTTGTTATACAGGTAATTATATGAATTTAATACATTTCGACTATCGACCCTGTTAGGTGCTGTGACTTGATTGATCAAATCAGTATTGGTTTTTTCTTTTAAAGATGGTCAGCTAATGTACCACAGTGACCTCTTGCAAGATAGTTTCTTCACAAGCTCGACCTGTGTGTCCTGGACATTTTGAAGGAAGTTTGGCACCCACTTGTAAGTGATGTGTGAATTGTACCTTGTAAGAACCTACAAAAAATATTTGGCAAGTCTTAGTGAAAAATAGTTGCAGAATATTTGTCTTTGTTCTGGTCCATAAGCTGAAATTTAACACGAGAAAATACATAAGTATACCCTCAATTTGGTAGGAAGAACAGTGGTTGGTAGTTACTAAAGTTATTAAAACAGTTTTAATATATTCATACATCAAGTCATGTTATCTGCAGCTTTCACTTTTGATAGATATTATCATTACCTATAAAATAGCTCAAATAATGTTATCAATTTTGACCACAAACAAGTATACTTGGATTAAAAATTTTTTTTAAAAATATATTGTTCAGTGGTGATTTTTTTCTGTAGTTCTGAATTTTAAGGTGGGATGGAAGGGTACACAAGAAAAGGCCAGCGTTTTTGCAGTTTATATAGCAAAACATGTTTTTTTGGCCAAAATAAATAAAATATTTCTCCAGTAAAAACGTATAGCTTAATTTTATTCTCGTGGTGATATCAACAGACCTTAATGGATTCACAAGATATTTTTCAACAGGAAATCAAACAATTTCACAGTAAATCCTAAAAAGCTGTAGATTATTTTTAACAAACGCAAATTATTTCTCCTGCGGTGTCTTTTTATTGTATTTCGTATATACGTGTGCTGGTTACATGTGTTGTCATAAGTTTAAATCTACATTATTTACTAAAATATCATTTTTATAATAAAGTTATTTGATGAATAATTTGTATTTTTATTCAGATTGAAATTTTTCTCTTATGTTAGTATGATATTAATGTTTTTATATATATAACTTAATAATTATATTGCTTAGAAGATTAATTTATTGCTGGGAAGAATTTACTATAATATTTCTGACAGGAGAGCAGAGTGGCTACCCTAATACTGGTAAGAGGAGGGGTAGGGTGGGGTATTTGACTATAAAAAAAAACCACTTCGTGACATCAGCTAGCAAGTGAGCTATACCAACCAAACAACTGCTACATGTTGGCAATTATAGTAACAGCATTTGCAGGTAGAGGGTGTCGCATAACGAAACCTCTGGGTGTTAATCTCAGTTTTCTATATCTGAGCCACTACATAGTTTGTTATTTGTCCTTACGAGACTCAGTTTGACGCCGTTCCAGACCCCTTTCTTCACAAAAAAAAAAAAACAAACAAACAAACCTGAAAGCGTTGGGGATTGAACCCAGTGGCCGTCTTGATTATAAGCTAATCTTAATAACTCTACCTAATATATCATTTTTAATCTCTACTTTCTGAAAGTTATGTTCACCTGATTTAGTCTTAACTTGCTCCACAACACTCTGCAACCATCTAGCAGCCTGCGGCAAAACATCGTAATGATAACATCTGTCATAGTAAATGCACTTATCACACAACGTATGCTTTAAATTAACCCCCCCCCCCCCCCCCAAACAAATATAACTATAACCACTAGATTATTTTTCACACTGCATCGCACAATTGTTCCGACTATACCATTTTGAACTAATGACGGTAATATGTTGGGTACGAGGAAGGTTTGGATGTTGATTTTTATTAAGGCCACTTTGATAGATAAATTATTTATCGAGATTTATCTTGTTGGTGAGAATTAAAGTAATAATTTATTAGTATTTTGCTAGTGACATAAAATTAGTAGTGATATTAAAAAAAAACATACTAGGGGTGAGCGAAGCTTTGAGAACTTTGACTTTGCTTTGAATATTTGTTTGCTTTGACTTCAATTAAAATTCAGGATCTGATAATTATGAAGCTTTGCCAAAAGAAAGAAATATTTTAAGTTAAAACACACATTTCTGTATTTAAAAAAAATTTCTGCTGCTATTTCCATCACAAATTGGTATTAGTGTAAAAAAAATTTTTGGAATAAAATATACATTATATTTTGCGATAAGTTAATTTTTCATTTTAAGACTAAATATATTAATCATGTTTGAGATATAGAATTTTGTTAGTTATATTTAATACCTAAATCTACCTAATTATACAAAGTATAATATTTTTATCTAATAAGAAACTTTTTTTTAAGTATTCAAGCTATGATTCGGTTTCGGAAATATCACACATTATTCGATTGGAATTGATAAATAAGACTTCGTACATTTATAAAAAATACCATACCATGTTTAAGTTTATATATATATATATATATAGTGTGTGTGTGTGTGTGTGTGCATGTGTGTGTGTGTGTGTGTGTGTGTGTGTGTGTGTGTGTGTGTGTGTGTGTGTGTGTAACGCCCTCTTAAAGGTTGCCCATTGACTTCCAGAAGACAGTCAGACACCACTGATTCCCATCTTTCTACGTCCATGGCTGTACCTATATTCTTGTGTGTGTTCCAGATTTCCCCCGGAAGCGTTTACCTCATCTTTGGACAGTTCTCACGCTATCACGACGCAAGACGTGGTCCACGCTCTTAAACATCTCAATTGCGTTTTAGAACACTCTTCTGGTCAGCTCAGCAAATATTCACCAGTTATTCTCACGTAGTTTTATCAAAACTCTTCATAGATCTCGATCCAGTTCACACTACCTCATCCTAGTCATATGGTTATGTCAAAATTTTGCCACATAAAAGTTTGTGGCAAAGGAGATTACACCATTGTGAGAGTGTAAATAAATACTTCACAGTATCTTTTCCAAAGTCTTGGCTGTGACAGATAAATGGTTTCCATCAGATAAACATTTAAATCACAAGTAAATTTAAAAAATACTTTATTTATATTTGAATATATATATATTTATTGAATTACCGATATTCAAAATTTTCTTTTATGTTTGATATTTTACAAGTTTAATTATATAAATCAAGCTATTTTTGAATTTGTCTGTACAATCCAAAGAGTCAGTTTTGTGAAATTGATTTGATAAAATTATTTTTCTTAACCAAACTAGTTTGTTAGATAAAACCGGTTTTTAAATTTCAAATACCAAAAAAATTTTATACTCTAGTTAACTATAACAATCCTTTCAACATAATGAATCTTTGGCGATACATCCGAGACATATTTCGAAAAAGGTTATCAAACAGAAATAAACCTGCTGCAACGCAAGCCACAGAATCAAACGACAAACCTTTTAAAAGTGTTTCTTTACTGATAACCTTGAAAGCGAAAATAAGAGTTCCGATTCTGAAGATGAATCAGATTCAAATGAATTGCAAATCGAAGACGATAGTGCGGATCTAGTGTCATCAACATCTTCGACTGCAGACAATTTATTGTCTACAAGTCGTGTTGTTGTCATAAATTATAGACGAGGAAGTTTGTACAATAACTATAAGTTATATATATGTTCCGCCCCTATACATAATAATATAGCCAGATTACTTGTGAAACCGTCCTTCTCTGTGATTTCTACAATCCGACTACGTACGACATAGAATATCAAACCCATCAGTCTATTCACCCGCACCGACAATGCGAGGGAACCGATCCGACCTATAGAAGAGTGATACGCAGACTGAGGCGAGAGGCTTCATTATGGGCCGAGCAGGGCGGGGTACACCATTGTGTACCACGAAAGGTGAAGTTCTATGCCGGCAGAAAGAACATGTGGGAAGGCTTCCCTTTGATGAACAGAACTCTGGTTCATGTTGATCAAGAGACAACGGAAACAAGTCATTTGTGATTGTTGATCAAGAGACGACAGAAACAAGTAATTTGTGATTGTTGATCAAGAGACGACGGAAACAAGTAATTTGTGATTGTTGATCAAGAGACAACGGAAACAAGTAATTTGTGATTGTTGATCAAGAGACAACGGAAACAAGTAATTTGTGATTGTTGATCAAGAGACAACGGAAACAAGTAATTTGTGATTGTTGATCATGAATCATTTAGTGTTATTTTTTCTAAACAAAGGACTTCCTTACTGGGTATAGCCTTGATAACTAATTAATGTACTAAAATTGTCTAAATATATATTTTAGGGTAGAATGGAAGGGAACATAAACTAAGGTTAGTATTTTTGAAGTTTTTATAGCAAAAAAAACTTTTTTGGCCTAAAATAAATAAAGTAATTCTTCGGTACATATGTTAAGTTAAATTTTAGACGCCATTTAAACATGACTTTAATTTAAACAGTTTCTGTTAAAAATACATCGATGCTCATTACATATCTAAAAACTGTTGAGATTACCACGTAAACAACCAAACATACCTAACCTGCGTCAATGGTCAAATGGTATGAGGGGTCCCTCTCGCAAGATACCAAACCAGGCATGTCCAACTATTCTCCAGCTGAGGGCCTCATAAGTTGTTGGGGGCCATGTATGATATTTAGAATACCCTATGCCCAAATATAATAAAAACATGAATGAATAAGTATTAACAAATACATATGTACTGTACATAGGAAGTTGCATTACGCGTTTCACACTCCTCCCTTATGAGTTGCGATAGAATGAAACCTAGGTCGGGGGAGTGGGCGTTAACAATTGATTTTGTTCAAGAGGCAGCCATTATCTGTTTGTCCAGTGGCAGCAGTGTAAAGTGTGAACTGTGTTCTTTTCATTGTAAAAGTGTTCGTTCCTTTTACATGGTTCTTCTATCCACCTCTCCTGTACCTTCTTACAAATATAAATACCATACAAATATACATTACATTATACTTAGAATTATAGAAATTTGATGGAAATTATCGAGAATGTCGGCTCAAAAAGCGTAGTTTGTTGTTTATTTCTGCAATTTAAGGTATTTCAATTTGAGCGTGGGCAGGTCGCATACACGCACAGAACAAACTCGGGGTAGGGGGAGGATGGGGGAAGGGGGGGATCGTGGGCTGGACATGCCTGATATAGACTGTCGATGAGGAGATCAGGGTTCAAATCCTGCTTATGTGCTCTGAGAGTGGTTTTTTCTTAAATGGTTTTCCATTTTCAATCTTTCTCATCAGTCATCACTAATACATTAACGTAATTAGTTTATTTGCATACAACCCAACTTGGTGGCAAGACAAGTTAGGGTAGGTAAAAAATAATATTACTGGATCAATTTATGTTGTTATTTTAGCCAAAAATATTTTTGTTATAAAAACTCCAAAAATATGGCCCTTAATTTAAATTCCCTTCCCCCACCTTAATGTTTTACTATTGAGGGAAATTATCTGAGTAGTATTTCAGTAATGTTATGAATGAGGTTTAAAAATTAAATGCTCCTGCTAAGCAAAATGTATTCTCATTTTAGAATTTATTGGATTTAAAAAATAAAATCACATATAACCTTGAAATAATCATCATCAACTGAAGTGATTATTATTATTATTGATATTATCATCACAATCATTTTAACTATTACTGTAATTATTATTATCTTTATTTTTACATTTATTATTACTGTTTCCAGCCTGTGGTAAGTTTTTTATTCAAGCCATATATTTTCCACTACTGGCTGGATAGGCCTTATGCCTTATAATCTAACATAAGACTAGGACAGGCACAAGATCCAGTCCCTGGATGTGAAAGACTAAACCCACATTTCACCAATAATACATTTTTCCACCGTGCCAGAAATCGAACTCGAGACCCTTAGCTCAGCAGACAGACACACTACCGACTGAGTTAAGGTGTCGGATTACTCACATAAATATTATCATTATCCATATCCGTCGTCATCACCTGTCACCTCCCTCTGTCATCGTCGCCAACTTAATAAACCAAACCCTGGCGACCGTTTGGGATCATTCACAAGGTACCAGCCGGGAATCGAACTCGGAACTCCTAGGTTCGTAGCCAGGTGCACTGACAACTACACCACGGGGCCGGTCATTATTTGTATTATTCATTTGGTACAAAATAATTTTTATTTTTCTAATTTATAATGGAAATGGGTTAGCTCCCCCTCCCGCCATAATTAAGACACCCCTACATGAATATAATTAGGCGGATATGCCGGACTGGTAGTAATCTGCGCAGAGAGAAAATAGTGCACGTCCCTCGTCAAAGTGATGATACATATATTTGATAGAAAGAGGAATATTTAGTTGGGGTTTTTACAGAAAAGGCAAAGTTCCCATGAACGATCCAGGGAAGTTTTACCTTAAAAACTCCTTTCGACGGAAGTGAAAAAAGTATCAATACTTTACTAATAGCAATATTGTCCTTTCAATACCTGTATTTTTTTAGCCGATCTTTTGTTTCTATATTTTTACTAATTTGAATACTTACCATGGGGTACACTCTCTTATAGACCAAAACCATGTTCATCAAGGGAGGAGGGAGTGATTGCACTGATTTTAATTGGTTGAAGAGGGGAGCTAGTTATATTCATACAGCAAGGAGGCATTAGAAAGAGGAAATGGGAGGAACTGATTTTAATTGGGTGACCGAAAGGTTTTTGATGTGATGAGGTGGGGGTGTAAGACACACAATCACAAATCAAGATGGCTGACACAAACTATTTATCTGTATTATAGAAAAAAATGATAACACATTACACATGCTATCGATAATTTGACTAAATCAAGAACAGTTAGATCTGTAATCAAAATACTTATCAACTTAGTTATGAATACTGATGGTTATCAAACGAAAGACAAATAATAAATTAGTTTCATATTAATTTTATCATACTCATACATCATTTTTGAGTAATTTTCCATTTAATTTTTTTCCAACTTTTACTGTGCATGAAAATGATCACAAAGGTATCGACGGAAGAGGCAAAGAGAACATCACAGCCGACCACTTGTACATTTGAAAATGATGCCAGTTAAGACTCTGCTGGCTCTTGCTGTGATGTTTCCAGAAGTCAGTTCCCAAAGAATTCAAGGCCGAGTCAAACTTTTTGGTCCACACGCTGGTGCTGTGGTCGATCCATGCTGTTTCCAGAACATTCCCTTGTTCAACACTGATCCGCCTTCCTTCTCTCAGCTTTTGGAGACCTTTCACTCTCCTGTTTCGTATGAACTGGTAATAACCTTTCATATGTAGATATCTGGGGATTATTGCTTTACATTTTTTGGATACGTTCTTGAATTTCTTGAATAATTTATGAGCCATAGAGTTTATATGCTTGGTTTGGAGGGATGCTCTGCTGTTTATGTTTTTTGTGAGGGTGATTAACAGGCATTCTATATATTTTAGGGCGGTCATTAAATTAGAGTATGAGTCATCCATGTCTATCACTGGATTGGAGTCTTGCTGCCATTTATTTGCCTCTTCCCACTTTTCGTTTCTGAGCGCCCACAGCCAGAGGTTGACTGTGAGTCGCTTGAGTGAATCTGAATCCCTCATCACCCCTCCGGAAGGCGCCGACCCTCCACGGCCCACGAGTCCTTCGCAGAACGCGTGACAATTGACATAGGCCTCTAGAGTAAAGCCCCCGTCGAGAAGAAGGTCAAGACACAAAGCGTAGTACCAGGTTATATACGTCTGGTCCAAATCCTCCTTCGACGTGAACGCAAGCTCTTTCAGTAGGTCGACAGCTTCATCCAGCCGATGTGTGCACACAAGTCCTTGGACCAGCAAGGGAATGACAAATAGCTTGACGTTATTTGCAAATACTCGGCTGCTAATAGTAAGAGTCTTGAAGCCTATATAAACGGCTGAATTGAGTTCTCCTCGGAGAAGTCTGGAGTTGAAAGTGGCATTGTATAATCTTCCAAGGGCCATAAGCTCCAGTGCCGTTCTACCTGTGAACATTTTTTTACACTTTCTTAGTGCTGCTCTCTCTAGTAGACGACAGTATTCTAGTTCTCCATAGTGGTGGCATACGTCTATCAAGTTAGAATAGGCCACGCACATCATTATAAGGCTGCTGTTGGACCGAAGGGAAAAGTTAAGAGCCTCCAAAGCAGCGACTTTAGACCACAACCAATTCTGCTGCAACATGAACAGGTTGCAGAGATGGGATAAAGTGTTTGCCACTTCGTTACACAATATCGCTTTACTTTCATCGCTAGTCCCAATAAACACAAGTGGACACTGCTGTTTCAACCATTGCTTCAATTGTTGATTTGTTAGTTCAAAACGAGCCCACAAACCCCATTTCCTGAATTGAGTGCCGAAATGAGAAAGGGCGCTAACCAAGTGGGATCTGGCTTCCTTCAGTTGGCCCAGTTGTAAGTAGGCTTGTCCTGTAAGGGTGCGTATCTTTCCGAGGTTGAAGCGCAGCTGTGACTGAGAAATAGGTCGCGACTCGCTATCTCCTTCAGCTCTTGATCTACTAAGTTGATTAGCCTCCTCGAGGAGTTGAAGAGCCTGTGTGTTGTTTCCTATTTCGATGGCTGCAGCCCCAGACTCGATGAGAAATTTTATATGCTTCTCTTTCAGACCTGCAGCTGAACAATGATTGATAAGCTGCTGATACACCCCAGAGAGAATTAATGTACACTCGCAATTTCTGAAATCCACATTCGGAAAGTTCCTTTCAATTGACATACATGATTTACTTGCATTTGATTGGTTTACTTTAGTTTTTTTCATTGGATTTGGTGTTTGATTGCTCTTTTCTTCAATCAGTGGTGATTGAGATATATCTTGTGGAGCCGACTTGCTGAAGGAAGAGGTGGCTATATTTTCTTTAAATGGAGATATCTTATTGGACACGAGTGCTTCTTGACTGCCTCTTGGAGCAACAAAAGCATCTTGTTCATCGACTACCTCTTCTTTTGATGTTACAATTTCAACTTCTACTTCTTCTTCGTGTTCTTCCACCGTTATATTTTGCTGACTGTTTGTCAAGCCAGACGTATCTGTAAATTCTCCCCCTCCACAAGAGGCACACTTGTGAGCCTCTTTCTCCAGAAAATGCACTGCCCTCGCATGAAATTCCTTCTTTTGGTTCCCAGGAAGTAGCTCATATGTAATGTCTCGAAAAAGAGGTATTCTGAAATGAAGTAAACGGCAGAAAGCATATTTTGGTAGGCGAATTGCTTCTTCTGGAGGCAAATCTGGTTTTATGTCACAGTAACAAGTGGGAGTACGTTCTTGGCTGACTAGTGTGTTGCGAATTGAGTGGACAGTGTAACTTGCCTGCTCCATCTTCATGCTGGGGCGCCCATTACACTCAATCATTCGCATCTCAAACAAGCGTTTTACTGCCCTTGCAGTCTGATGAGGCGTTGACTTGGGCATGATGGCACTTAGCATGTTGCGTGGAAAAGAATGTCCCAACACCGAGCCGCATTTCAACAGCAGCTGTTCGTATGGAGTAAGACAATCAAAGGCTGTCATGATCATTGCCTCGACATTCTGTGGCAATAGTTTTTCCTTTATATCAAAGCCGGGGGCAATTAAATAAGCCTGAATACAATCTTCTTGGTCTTGGTCAAGTTCAAATAAAGAATGTGCGATGCTTTTTATTAGAAGTGTGCTATCAGGGATAGCTAGCGATATTAACTTAGTCTCGTCTTGTTGAGAGATTGAAATCATTTCCAGACCCCCACTTTCTATCAAAGACAACAGGAAGCTTTTGACCCAGCCAGGATTACCTCCACTCTTGTTTTGAATTATTGATTCCAACTCCTTATCTATTGCTTGTACATTGAGCATTTGACACGCCAACGGGGCCATTAAACTGGGGAGCAGACCACTCAGGCGGGCTTTGACTACCCGGCCATTAGACAATGCATCGTCAGCAGGGGATCTTTTGGAAACTCGTCGGCCTGTGTACATGGTCATAGCAACGATTACAAAGTCACCTTCAATCACAGCCATCATTAGATCCCACGAGTGTTGGTCCATATGATGCACATCATCGATTGCTATAATTAACTGATTGGAACTTGAGCATATAAGCTTGGTGAACATCTTGAGGGTTTTTGCTTTTCTTATGTCCAATGAATCGGACAGAAAGCTTCGGCTATGCATAAACTTGACTTGCATAACGTCATTCAAATAACACAAGCTTTCTCTTGAGACGTCACTACCCAATAACGAAATAATGGCTTCTTCTCTGTCTAGAGCCGATGAGAACTCTTTTAAACTCAATACCTTATTGAATATTTGTTGTATGGCAGCGTAGGGGGTAGACGAGTGAAAAGCGTTAAGCATTGCAACCACAGTTGGTATATCTTGCATTCTAGCTTCTGAGACCATCTCATCAAGCAGTCGAGACCGACCAATCTGTGCTTCTCCTGTGATAAGGAGGCCGGGAGTGTCTACGAGATTTGTTGTTTAGATCTCTAAGTAACTCACGGAACATTTCCATCTGTTTATTTCTACCCAATAGTGGATACATTTCTTCCTCGCCAGAAGATTCAAACGGCCTTATTTTATCCTCCGTATACTCGTATATTGGTCCCACAGTTCCTATACCTTTGAGTTCCTTGGGTTCTTGAAGAATGAAGTTACTCGGAGGAAGTTTGGCATGTAAGAAAGTGGTCTGGTCACAAGTAACCTTGCCGGGGTATGCGCACATAATGCGAGCTGCCATATTTACAGGTGCGCCGATAGCAGTGTATTCTCTTCGAAGTGGGTGACCCACCACTCCACAGTACACCATCCCTGTTGTGACTCCTACTGACACGTACTGCCAACCTTCAAGTTCACTCAGAGACTTGCGCACGTTGTATGCACACTTTAAACCGCTCTCACTCTCCGACTCGTGCTTGTAGCCTCGCAGGCCAAAGATAACCAAGGCCATCACATCCTTATCAAAGAGGGATACCTTGTTCACACACCCCATAGCACTCCGAACTAAACGTAACACTGTACAATAAGCTTCATCCACGTTTAAAACGAGCTGCTGAAAGGAAGATGCACAAGGAATTAGGTTAATGAACATGACGGTAACCTGCCTCATTTCAGTTAAGAACTCGAGGGGCTGGTTAGCATCAACTTGCTGCACAATGGGTGGGATACAAAACGCTCTCAGTTGCGCGCCGAGCTGACGTTTTGCCGCATCCAAGACAGAAGGTCGAATGGGTGGCTTTCTGACAATTTTATTGGGATCGATGTTTGCTGCGCTCTCAGTCATATCATCGGGCGATAGTTGATCAAAAGGCATATTACGCTTCTTTTCCTGCATGTCTAATAACATCCCAACGTTCCTCTTTTGCTGTACGACTTGCCTCTTACTTGCTCGAGGGTTGTACAGCACGCGAGTCACTTTGACATTGGACGCATCTTTATACATGTATTCGTAGTTGGAAGAATCGCAATGACCGAAAGCAGACTCGGAAAGGACTACATCTCCGGAAACACAAGAATGTTCCGCACGCTTTACATCATCTATAGGGGTTCCTATTGCAACATAATGCCTACTCAAATCATCCCCAATCACGGTGAACGTTATGTTTCCCGCGGAAATGGCTAGTTTCACCTTGAGGAAAACTTTGACATCGGTTTCGTAGCTTCCTAGCGTCTGCTGGATGAAAAGGGCGCAGCATAAAGCATCATGGACGACGTGGGAGATGATATCATCTCTCTTTACCCTCCAGATGGCAAGGAATGCGTCACCTGAGAATTTCAAGACGTCTCCGCCTCTAGAATATATAACTTCTACCATGGACCCAATGTAGCCGTTTAGGGTGGCTGTCAGCCGGTAGACACCTCCTTTACCGGAGTTATTATATATCTCGCAAAGAGCGGTGTAGCCCGAGACATCAGCGAAGAGCAGAACGCCAACAAATCTACTAGTCATTTTCTTGCTGAAATCTTTAAAGTTAATGATTTCATCCGGAACAAGCGTAGACAAAATCTGTGTTTGTTTGTTGGTCAAAATATAACTTCTCACCTGATCCGCGGGCACATCGTTTGGCAAGTAAGCTGTATCAAATAAGTCGGCTGTCCAATCAATGCTATCTGTATTACCTGGTTGTTCAACTTGGAGAGAATCTTTAAGTAAATCAGGGTAAAATTGGCGTTTCCATACTTCAAATTGTCCGGGCATTGTTGTTTGTATTTTCATAACCCCGTGATTGATGTTTTGAGGTATGGACTTCATGATGCCAATTAATGAAAACAGTATACTAACTTGAAATAACCCCTAGTTATCAATCCAGTTTTATATTAAATATTAATCAACTAATATTCCTCAAACCACACACATTGAAAAAACTTCTACATTATTTATATACGTGGCAAATAAAAAGTGAGTAACTGCTAAGCAAACATTAACAACCACGCAAATAACAATTTCATTTCTGTTACAAAACAACGTTTAATATTTTAAGTATACCTCTTTGCCGCCACTAGCGCTGTATATTCTAATCGGCAAGGTTAACCTATTAATTTTTAATCATCTAACAATTTCAAGATACGTTAAATTTGTTTACATAAATGAAAACTTTCAGTTTCAAACATTACTAACATTTACAGTTAGTAACATTTAAACAAAATCAGTGTAACCTATTTGAATTAATATTAACACAGTCCAAATATACATTGTGATCAATTGGAAACGAAATTACATTTAACTACAATGACGTAATCGTTGATTTGTTACCCTTTTAGGTATACAGAGTGATGTTAATAATCTATTGATATATATCCATGTTGCACTCGCATTAATCACAACACAGCAGAAGCTGGATAACACTTAGTACAAACTGGTTGACAGATATCGCCGTATAAGCTAATAAACCAAGGAGGCTATGTTTCCGCTCAATAAACTTTAATAAGATTGTCCTATAAATGTGAAAAATACCAGTCCCTCGTTGGTTAAAATTCAAATAATGTGGCAAATGGCTTGAGAGTGTCGAAACGCGGCCAAGCCGGGTTTATAAGAGGGGGCTAGACCGGAGTGAGCACTCCAAGTTATTTCATTGTTATTACTATTAGCACCGCGTCTTACTACCCGTTCGGGTTATACGCACTTGTGTAATGTACGCTAATGTGTAATGGTAGGGTGATTGTGAGATGAAATGGAGGACCTACAGTTTAACGTGGGATCCGAACCACGGTGGAGGCCTGGTATTCCACACATTCACAAGTTGTGATTAATACACGTCTTGACAGAGGTGAAGGAATGGTTTGGCAATCAGATAAATTTGTGCCGGGACCGAGGAATGAACCTCGGACCCCAGCACAGAAGTCTGACACCTTACCACTAGACCACCAGGTCACCCTATTCCATTGTTATTCGTGTCCCTCTACTGATTAATTCTGTATTGTTGGTTAAATCAAATTGGACACTTGCTCGTCTTCAATAGCGAGTACCAATAAATTCAACAAAGCCCGATAGTAAATTAATTGATTCACATTAAATCTTATATAGTAATCTTTTTAAAAGACCAGTTATACTAAACTTAGATATTTTAATTTTCGGTAAAAGAAACCAAGTGGTGATTTATTTTCTATTAATCAATAACGGGTGCAACAAATAACAATAATTTATTGTTAGTCGTCCTAAACTTTCAATTTCAAACCCAAATCAACACTTGTCCCATAAGTGATACAATACATGCATACATTCAAATGTATCAATATTGATATGGAGGAGGTAATACATTACCGTACTATTAAATTACTTGTCTTGGAAATAATAAATAGCAATACACAAAGAAGCTGTATTTCTTCCACAGAAGTTCAATCAATAATGTGAAATCAATCAAAGCTAATCAATTTATCTGCAAATTTATCAATTAATAATAGCAAGAGCTATACTAGAGGTTTATAAAATGAGTAATGGTAGCTATTAATATTAACAGAATGATAGCTTCTAGTTTACCTTCATAAAACACCTAGTAACATACATGGGCGTCCATAAATAGGTGATAAGGGGGGCTGAAGCCTTAGACCATGCGGCCACCGAAGCAGGTAAAAATACTTTATTTGAATATTATTTTTATGTTTAAAACGACGCTTGATATATACTTTGCTAGTCGTAAGTCAAAGTTCCAAAACGCCGTATCTACGAATCCACTAAACTTGAATCCTAGAAATTCGAATAAGCTCAAATCACTGTAACTCAAATCCACTTAACTTGAGTCCACGTAGCTGGAATCCGTGTAACTGGAATCCATGTAACTCAAATCCGCGTAACTCGAATATCTGTGACTAGAACTAGCTTAAGTCGAGGACCTACTGTATTAGCACCTGAGACCACGCTTCTTTAACTATGAACTCATTGTACCTTACTGTGCAAAATATAACCAACACAGTCTACTGGAGGGTGGGGGGGGGGGGGTTAGCGCCTTGGGGGAGTAGGGGGGCGTACGACCAATGACCCAATTTAACAAAAATTCGATTAACATTCTCTTCCTCGGGATAAATTATTCCCTTTCATTCATGTTCCCTGCGTGACGAGGAGGACGTAGTAGAGATTATTTAGTCTCTGCCATCATGTGCGCATACGCAGAGCGGGGGGTAAAAGAATGTCCACTGCGCAGACTCCAAGACTTGGAAGGGCCGGGGGTGGAGGGAGGGCTACAAATGGATCAGCTATCCCTGTATCCGAAAACGCGAGTTCAGTTCAGTTCGACGGAACCCTTGGTCCAAGGTGTTTCTCGGGGGGGTAAAGAAGGAAGGAAAGGTGACGTCATGGACGCCTCTCATCAATGTATCGGATCGACCTTTTCTGAGGAGCGTCACGGATCACTTACTAATAAACCATCGCTGTTGATTCGGTTGGTCGAGAGCGTGTGATATGATGACGGATCGCAAACAGATTGGTCGAATTAGTGAAGCGGTGTGCATGCATGCATAGTTCAGAGACACGCCCCCTTTTTTCCGTCAGGCTTGTCCGTTCCTCTTAAGGCGCGCATCTAGTGAACGTCAGCGACAACGCGTCAACTGTCGAAATAAACTGAAAAAAAAAAAAATTCGTCACGCGTTTCAGTCACTGCTGGTTGAAGAAAGTTTTTCACGAAATAAACATAACAAATTTTTATGGTAAACAATAAATAAACAAGCTACCTTACTTTTATTGAAGCTTTTTAAGAACAAGTTTGTTTAAATGAATCGACAACCAGGATACCACCTCGAATAATAAATCAACCATTTTATTAACTCTATTTTAAATTTCTTGAGCACGTTATGATTAACTAAACCAAACATAATTTCCTTCTCTCTCTCTAAACCACGCCGTCATTACTCCCCCCCGAACATTTTCAAAATGCCGGAGCTGTCCGAAGTGTGTTTGATGACCAGCAGTATAGTCCTATTCTCCACGCTGCTGTTAGTGTATGGTCATGAGCAGACTGTCTACCACAACCAGTTCGCAGTCCACATACAGACGGGCGGACGTTCGGCGGACGAGATTGGGAGCAAGTACGGCTTCAGGAATTTAGGGCAGGTAAACGTCACAAATATATATTTCTTTTTTGTGTCTTGGGTACAGTTACCCTTTACCCTTCCTTATCCCTTAAACCATAAACGTAATTAATATAGAGGACTATAACCCGAACGGGTAGTAAGACGAGGTACTAAGAGAAATATACTCTTTTTATACACAGGATTATATTATTATCACACGACTTACAAACTAAGTATATAGTGTATATCAACACACAATGTGTAAATCATTGTAATGACGTAAATGTCCGTTTGGTTTCATTTATTTGGAAAATGACACCTTGATACGGGAATCGTACCCAGGACCCTTGTTTTAGCACGACAACACTCTACCACTAAGATATCCGGGATTATTCTTGTGCACAGGGTCATTCTTCACTCATAGTTTAAGGCAGAGTCTGTGATGGACGTGTGGAAATCATTAGCTCCAATATAAATATTACGTGTCTGTGCTACATCCCTCGTAGCCCAGTAGTGTACAGATTATCCAGTACTATTGTACCGTTGTCCAGGGGACGACCGAATGTACTAATAGTACATCCTTTCCGTGGAGGCTCTTTCTGTATCCCGATGAGGGTGACAGAGAGTATGAGAGTGTGGAACCAGTGGAAACATTTAATCCTAATTTAAGCATAACT
Source organism: Timema podura (assembly GCA_033556935.1). Classification (NCBI taxonomy): domain Eukaryota; kingdom Metazoa; phylum Arthropoda; class Insecta; order Phasmatodea; family Timematidae; genus Timema; species Timema podura. Next base: position 10,424,603 of record JAVRXN010000001.1, on the reverse strand, counting down.
AGCCAAACCCTGGTAACAGTTGGAGTAATTCCCCTTTCGGGAATAATACCCAAGGTACCAACCGGGAATCGAACCACTAGATCACACGGCCGGTTATCGATTCCTCAACCATCCGCGACTTGGGAAGGCTGCTATGCTGCCATGTGTATAATACAAGATTATAATTAGTCCCTAAGCTATGACCGAAGAATGACGCTGAGCAGGGGACGAATCCTGGATAACTCGGTGGGCAGTGTATCGGCATACTATGCCAAAGGTTCTGGGTTCGATTCTCTTAGTTAGGTGTCAGTTTTAAATTTATAGAATATGATATTGAGAACATTTTAGTATAATTAATAGAGTTGTAAAATGTTCTAAATGATAACGTTTTTCTTTTATTGAAATGATTTTTGTAAATGTGCAATAAAATTCGCAATTAAAACGTTACTATAGTTTTTATTCCTAGTCAAAGTTTATATGACTTAACGTATGAACACGTAAAGTTAGATCTAATCACATTTCTGTCAGCTATATTTATTCGTAAGAATATTTTGAAATAGTTTATAACTAACTACATACATTTTTGATGTGTGTGGTGCGCCCGTAAAGCATGCAACCCACCAAGCCTGTATCAACTTAGAGCCTCACAGCACTATACAGTTGTGGTCAGAGATTTCATTTCCTTGGTCCTTAGAGCACGTAGACGTTGGATTAGTTGTGAATATCACCGGCAGGGGCGATGTAAGGTGTGCTCTTGGAACGGACTTCCACGGTAAGCTGGGGATTATTCCTAACTCAACACGATCATTTATTCAACAACTCTCCAGGCGAACGGTAGCGCATTTTATTTTATTTATCTTTCCCCATCCTGTGTATTAAGACTTAAAATTATAGTGAAGAATAGAGGGGGCTACATGATGATGAGTTATATATCCTGTACTAATAACCAGATATTGTGTGGGTGATGGGAGGATAGCATTAGAATAGACCTGAGAGAGATAGGGTGTAATGAGGTGGACTGGATAGAACTAGCTCAAGATAGGGATAGGGTGTAATAATGTAGACTGTATAGCCCAAGGTAGGGATAGGGTGTAGTGAGGTAGAGTGCATTGAACTAACAGATATATACATATATATAGGGTGTAATGAGGTGGACTGGCAAAAAAGCTCAAGATAGGGATAGGATGTAATAAAGTGGACTACATTAATAGTATATTAAAGACGATTTCAAATACCCCACAACCTATTTCACTTTGCCCCCCCACGCCCCCTCCAGTGAGGCAAAGTAGAAAAAATTTCACACTTTGGTTTTTAATAATGCTATTTTATAATATTTATATATAATATTAATATTTCACTCGTTTTGAAAAGAAGAATTTACAAGTCTGAAAATGGCTGGAAGATTTTGTTGTTGTTAATTTTTGAATGAGAAAATAATAAAAATATGACGTTTGTTCCACTTTGCCCTACTATCCATCTAACACTTTGGTTAGTAATAATTAAACTACCTAAATAAATTTAATCAACAAACAAATTAAATTGTAACCAAACAACCAAATTGTTTCCCTGTCGAGTTAGAAAGTGAATAAATGAGACCAAAATGTTTTACGAGAGCCTTTAGATGTTACTAATAATACTGTGACATTACAATACACGCAATTTAACTACTGTATGTAATGTTCTGTACATCCAGTGTTGGAACATCCTGTATACAAACTTATGTAAATAAACACACAACTGCTTTTGTAGACTAATTTCTTATACAAAATTAGGTTAAAGGATGAAGTTCAACATTTTACCGAATATTTCGTCTCATCTTTAAAGTAAAATGACTAAAATCCGAATATTTAATCTCATCTTTAAGTAAAATGACTAAAATCGTATTAGACTTTCAAATTAAATTCCTCCTCTTGAGAGAGTATATATTTAAAAAAAAACACCCCTGGACGTTAAAAGCGTATTTTTGTTTAAAATAAGGCAGAGCAAAAAGTCAGCCTTCTGTTGTATTACGTTCTTTAGTCTCTGGTAATTGGTTTCGATGGATGTTCACTGACGTTAAACTTGTTAATTCTTCGGTAAACTTTGAATCAAGTTTTAATGAATTCACTTAATTATCATGTCGTTAAGTAATCTTAGTTAGTTGACACTTGAGTGGAAGTTTTACTGGGGTAAAGGGGCTGGAAGGCGCCTTCCTAGACGTGAGAAATGATGAAATTGGCGCGAAAATATCGTGAATTTAGATAGAAGGAGAGATAGCCCCAAAACGCCTACAAGGGGAGGTGGTGTGGGGGAGGGGTGGTGGTTAAAGGGAGGACTGCAAATTAACTACAGGGAAGTAGCTGTGTTTTGAGTTGAGAATTCACGATAAAGGAAAGTTTTATTACATTTTGGTTGGACCAACTTTTTTTTTTTTAAAGATTGTCCAAGATGTTAGACATGAATTTCACCAAGGACTAAAATGTATGTTTGTGCTCGTGGAAAAAACAAACAAACTATACATAGGGTGGATAGTAAAAATAGACTGTACGACATTAAAGTACAGAAACTTTCCCACGCATTGTATAATACAGTAGCCCCGTGGCTTCTTTGGTACTGACTGACAGTTCACAGCTGACTTCTGACAGTCAACATTTAGGTATATACCTAAATTTTGACTGTCAGAAGTGACAGCTGCTAAACACATGTTTTTTGTAGAGCATATGGTTTGGCGTAGGGATACTTAATTTGGTCTGGTAACTTTTCAAAGCCGTCAGCTCTCAGCTGTGAGCTGTCACTCAGCACCAAAGAAGCCATGGGACTACTGTAGCTTTGAACAAAAATTTTACAAATATTTTCTCAGTAAACTACCCTTAAGAAAGTTTTCATCAGAAAAACAAACATATCATCTTGTCATCACAATAAACACTCTTCATATAAGAATTTAAAAACAAAATTGTTCAAATATTTTTGAAAACATGTAAGTTAGAGTGAAGTTAACATTAGACGTTTATAAAACACAAAACACTTGCTCTAAGTTTGTGTCTTGTTCTAGTTTTTGTTTGTGTTCCAACGTCCTCCGACCCATCCTCATATTTAGATTGTGTCCTCATAGAGGAATAATATAAACATAACATAACATATGTTTCATAAATGTACGTTAGCTTATATATACATCAATGTCTTGTCGTGGAATGTTGCCAGGGTAAGCAGAGCTAGTTTAAACTGTACCTGTGAATTGTTCTCATTACTTTGTAGATCACTCAATAGTCAAGTATCAATATTACCCTGGTCAAATGGGGACAGAGTGGGGAGAACATATCACAGGTACAGTTGTAACAAGCTCTGATACCCTGGTCAAATGGGGAGACAGTGGGGGAGAACATATCACAGGTACAGTTGTAACAAGCTTTGCTTACCCTGGTCAAATGGGGACAGAGTGGGGGAGAACATATCACAGGTACAGTTGTAACAAGCTCTGATACCCTGGTCAAATGGGGAGACAGTGGGGGAGAACATATCACAGGTACAGTTGTAACAAGCTCTGCTTACTCTGGTCAAATGGGGACAGAGTGGGGGAGAATATATCACAGGTACAGTTGTAACAAGCTCTGATACCCTGGTCAAATGGGGACAGAGTGGGGGAGAACATATCACAGGTACAGTTGTAACAAGTTCTGATACCCTGGTCAAATGGGGACAGAGTGGGGGAGAACATATCACAGGTACAGTTGTAACAAGCTCTGATACACTGGTCAAATGGGGACAGAGTGGGGGAGAACATATCACAGGTACAGTTGTAACAAGCTCTGATACCCTGGTCAAATGGGGACAGAGTGGGGGAGAACATATCACAGGTACAGTTGTAACAAGTTCTGATACCCTGGTCAAATGGGGAGACAGTGGGGGAGAACATATCACAGGTACAGTTGTAACAAGCTCTGATACCCTGGTCAAATGGGGACATAATGGGGGAGAACATATCAGATGTACAGTTTTAACAAGCTCTGATACCCTGGTCAAATGGGGAGACAGTGGGGGAGAACATATCACAGGTACAGTTGTAACAAGCTCTGCTTACTCTGGTCAAATGGGGACAGAGTGGGGGAGAATATATCACAGGTACAGTTGTAACAAGCTCTGATACCCTGGTCAAATGGGGACAGAGTGGGGGAGAACATATCACAGGTACAGTTGTAACAAGTTCTGATACCCTGGTCAAATGGGGACAGAGTGGTGGAGAACATATCACAGGTACAGTTGTAACAAGCTCTGATACCCTGGTCAAATGGGGACATAATGGGGGAGAACATATTACAGGTACAGTTGTAACAAGCTCTGATAACCTGGTCAAATGGGGACATAATGGGGGAGAACATATTACAGGTACAGTTGTAACAAGCTCTGATACCCTGGTCAAATGGGGACATAATGGGGGAGAACATATTACAGGTACAGTTGTATCAAGCTCTGCTTATCCTGACAACATTCCATGATACGCCACTGGTTGTATTGGTTTATCCACATAAAAAGGAAAATATTAGGTTTTTAACTCTCATGGAATTATGATTAAATGTAAGGTGTCATTCCATATTCTTAATAGAAATTGACTTTCTCTTTGTTTTTTATTATCTCTGTGTGTAAATATGTCATCCAATACAACTTGATACGTTTTCAATCGCAAGGTTTAGTTGCCCTTTATAGAATTTCATATTTAGAATCACTAGTACAAAAAAAAAGTATCACATACAACACTTTTTTTTTGGTTAGGGTTATTTTGATTGAAACGAAAACGAAAATGTGTTAGTACGATTGTAAAATATTCATAGCTATGTTTTATTTCCCAAAACAAAGCGGGTATGAAAACTCCTGAAAAAGAGTAGCTCCATCAAGTAATTGGAGTTGTTTTATGAACAATCGTTCATAAAAATAAAAATGAATAAAGAGAGTTTATTCGCGTGTTTCTAGTATAATGATGTGAGCTTAACGTGAAATAAAATCCTCTGGCTATTTAAATACATTTATAAAAGGAGTATTATTTACGTTTTACGAGAGAAAAGTTAACACCAAAGTTTTTGAGTGACGAAAGGAAGGAGAGGAAACAAGAAGTTGGTTCGAGGGGACAATTGTGACGGTTGGAGGTGGATGGTGGAGGAAGGAGGAGTCGCAGAGGCTTTGGGGGAACGGATATCCGCCCTAGGTGACCTCCACAATGGCTGTTGGACAGAAAGGAGGAGATTTATTCCTCCCCAGGGGGGGGTCGACGACCGTATCCGTTCTACGACCGTCTCCAAGACAAATTGAATCAGTTCGGGCGCAATGGTGGACAAGTCGCCGTTCAAGATCCCTCTAGTGACCTTGGTTGGGGGGGGGGGGTAGGTGACCGTTGTACCTCAGTGCAAAGACCGGCACTAAGTTTTACTGTAGCAGAAAAACTGTTACTGTATTGCCGTTTTTACTTTTTATAGACGTCTTGGAGGGAGAAGTATCGTGATCCTAAAAAAATAAAAAAAACTCGCGATTTTGATAAAAATGACCCCATGAAACCGAAAAAGAGGTTTTTTTTTTTGCTATGCCGTATTTCTGTCTTGGTATCTAGGGTTTTCATAATGTTACCCCCCTCCCCCCCCCCCCGAGGAATTTTTGGAATTAGATATTCAACCCTAAAATTAAGAATAGTTTACTGAAGTGTAAAAAAAAAAATTCTCAAAATAAACTCTTACGATTTTTATTAAATTTTGCATCTAGGCACTGTTTAACATTACAAACAAAATAGCGGTTCTCATTTCCACATGAAAATTACTTTAAGGGTACTTTACATAAACATAAATTTTCAACTTTGATCATATTTCTTTAACTATTTGAGAAACGAAATAACTTACCATTATAAAGTTGTAGTACTAATAACAGTGGCGGATTTAAAATGTTGTTGCCCCTATTGGCACAATTATAGTATTCTTATGATATACTACTTTGTTCTCTCAAACGTACGGCCGTTTCGTTAACCACACCGACTATGTGCTGCTCCCAGTGGTAGATAAAATACACTCTCCAAAATATATTTCTGGTGTAAACCCAAACTCGATACTTTTCGACTTACGCCATTTGGGAACTAAGGTGCCAGCTCGGATGTCAGTATGTCTGTCTGCACGCTTTGTGAAGGCTCATCACGTTAATTAGTTTTACAGCCTTCAGCCACTCTCCCGTCCTGTCGGATTGACTGTCAGAATCTCCTCTGCCCCCCCTTTTTCTCATTTCCAAATCCACCAAGGAGGCTGGCGGGGGGGGGGGGGGGGGTGCCTACGAGGGACAAGCAATAAGTGTCATGTGATAAAAAATTGCCCGAGCACTCGGGAGGAAATCTACTTAGTTATAAAGCTTCAATGAAATATTCAACATTAAAAAAAACACCCTAAGGTACATTTTGTAAATCCTGTGATTTCCATCTTGCTATCCTTCTGGGATATCCAAACAGTTCCACTAATTTGGTAAGAATGTGGACGATATGATTCTGATCTGTTGTATAATGTATTCAACCCGGGGGTAAGGGGTAGGTAAAATAAAACAAAATAAAACAATATTATTACTAGGTATTCTGTCTCACGACAGTCAGTGAACTTTGACCTCCAATGCGCCCTGTCCTCTGCTTCCTCCTTCAGCTCCCAGAATGTTCTTCTTTCCTTCAAGTTAACCAATATTTGAATCCTCCTCCTTCCTAAGTTCCTCTTTCTCTCTACCTTTCCTTCTATGACGTCATACAGAAGACAGTTCCTCCTAAGGATGTGTCCGATCCACTTTGCTTTGTACCGAAGAATCACATCCAAAATGGTTCTCTTCTTAAGACTTCATTTGTCACCCTGTCTGTCCACCTGATCTTCTCTCTCTCTCACTCCCTCCCTCTCTCTCTCTCTATATATATATATGCACAAATATATTAATCTAATTTAAAACTTAATTATTTTGGATTTAATTTACTTTAGATTTAGATGATAGAAAACGAATAGCTCCCCTTAGGCACCAACAATTTTTGGGGGTACAAAGTTGGATATAATTTATATCTGGGGGTGCGTGAACAAAAAAGGTTGAGTATCACTGACGTAGACCAGTGGTTACCAAAGTTTTTAAGTTGACGCACTCCTCGATGGATTGTAAGATTCCCACGCCCCACCCTCTATTTCTTTGGATGATTACTAAGATAATCTTAAAAGTTTTGTTTCCTAGTAAATTATTTATTCTAGACAAAAATCAACGTTAACACCGGAAGTAAAATGGTAGCAATGGTTTTGTTTTCACAAGTTCTTGAATATTAGGTTTGATGTTTGACAGAGATCACCGCAAATCACTTCAGGTCTATAACGTTGTTTAGTTTTTATGAGAGTCAAGAGTTGGAAATTTGGTTGTGTTTGCAAGTTGCCGCAATGGTTGAGGGTAGGAGGAGAGGGAATCAGGAGGGTGAATCCGAGGCTTGCAGGCTTGAAAATAAACATGTGAATGTGCATGAGCGTCTTACTTTCAGCTGGTAGCCTTATATATTAATAATTACAACTGGCAGGAAGGGTTGCCAATACCACAAAAAAAATTTATCTCAATTTGGAGAAAGGATCGAAATAAATAATATCTTCAATTCTTAGCTGATTTTTAAAAAGTTATTTCCTAATTGTTCCAAGGCCTTCCCCCCCCCTGTGAAAGTGCTTCAAGCCCCTCAAGCTGGGACAAAAATAATCTTCCAAGCACCCGGTTGGGATCACAACCCTGATCTCAGAACAATATCGGACTAAACCGACTGCGCAAGGGAGAAATGAGAGTTGATATTACATTAAAGCTGTATTTGTACGTTCATTAAAAAAAGTTTTTCCCTCTAGATCACGTGTTCTTAAACTTTTTTAATTTGTGTCCCATTTTCATAAGACAAAATTACTAGTGACCCCAGTCAGTATTATTATTTTTTAGCACCGCGTCCTACTACCCGTTCGGAGTGCACGCTATATACTAATTACACTAATGTGCTAGGGATTAGGAAGGTTTAGTTTTAGAGGGGGTGCACCTACATTTGCGTTTAGGAAAATTGGAAAACCATTTTGGAAAAGCCGCCCTAATTGTATCCAACCTGGATTGAGCTTCGATATTCCCGTCTTCGGCAGTCTAGTCTACTGCGAGAGTAGCGCATCAGACCATGCGGCCACCGAGGCCCCAGCCAGTAACGTTTGTGTTTGTTCTCTAGTGTCGGGTTTTGAGCAGTTTTTGATAGTTAAAAAACAACAACAAAAACCTTACTTAACCATTATTATTAGCATAACGTCTTACTACTCGTTCGGGTTGTACGCACTTACGCTAATGTGTAATGGTATGGTGATTGTGAGATGAAATGAAGGACCTACAGTTTAACGTGGGATCCGAACCACCTTAACCTAACATTTATGACAAAACAGTGATCTTTTACAAGTGATGACAACCCAAAACCTAAATATATGATTTTTGAACTGTCATCCAGATAAAAACCTGTCATTAACAGACTTTACAACCGATCCGAGCATGCTTGACAGACCATGGGCTCCTTCACAATACAAACACTTCTGTTCTTCAAGGAACCAACTCTTACCTCGAGTTCCTCGTCTCAATTCCGTTCCGATCGGTTCTTTGCGTGTCATGTTGCATACCTTGTGTTCCACGCTATTGATCTACACCGTCCTTTGTACACTACAATCAGTAGGGACCTGGCGCTAATGACCCGAGAGAGTTTCAAGGTTATGTGAGACAAAAGATGATAAATTGATCGAGACATATATTTTTCTTTGAACGTTTTCGGTTTGAATCCCGGTGGGAGACGTAAAATTATAGCCAAAAGAACTGGCGGTACAGTATCAGTCATAAAATGGGGACAATTAAGTGAAACTCATAAAAAAGAACAACACAAGGCTGCCACTGTTTATGACAGAGACTGTACACAATTCAAGTGTGTGTAGGTCTATTATGTTTTAAGAACATCTTGTATATTTATTCCATACACGTGAAGTGGGTTTGACCTCAAGTTGTGTTATTTATTAAATAAAACACGGAAAAAAAAAGAAACTGAGAATGAAAATAAAAATGTTATTCAAATATATTTAAATTTTATTTCCCATCTTTGATCCAAATAAAGATAATGTTGTTTTCTTGTCATTTTTCGGCGAACCATTCTAAAGGAAGTGTGATACCTGTATTGGTGGGCACGTGGGTTAAGATGTCAACATAATTTAATTTGGTTTTCTTGTGACGGAAGACTAGGGTTAGATACCTAGCCATGAATACGTTTTTTTTTCTAAGTGGGTTTTCACTCTCCCTCCACGCAAATGTGCAAATATTTTTGAAAATAATATCTTCCTCTTCTCTCCCCCGCGGACAGCCTGGATGGGTAGAAAGATGTGAGGAAAGTAAATGTACACTATAATAATGAATATATATATAAGCACTGCGTCTTACTACCCGTTCGAGTTATACGCTTATGTACTAATTACGCAAATGGCTTTTAGGGATTAGGAAGGTTATATTTATAGGAATTGTACCAGCATTTTTGTGAAGGGAGAGTGGAAAACCATTTTGGTAAAACCACCCTCACTACACCTGACTGAGATTCAAACCTCGATCTCCCCGTCATGGGCAGTCTGGCTCAACACGAAACTAGGCGCGTTAGACCACGCGGCCGCCGATGTTGGTCAAAATGACTCTAAAACGTAGTTTAATAGGGGTTCGAATCCCAGTCTGGTGTACTGAGGGAGGTTTTTACCTCCTAAAATGGTTTTACAATCCTCCTCCATGTAAACTCAGGTATACTAATTATAAATGACACCTTCCTCATCCTAAACACATCAGCGTAATTAGTTCACGTGCGTATGGGTAGAACAACTTCACGAATAGATATTTTCAACTATTTTTAAATTTCCTAATGTTTATTTTTATTTTCTCCCCCCACTCAACCCTCCCACCCCTATATCAAAAGAAGGGGTAGCGAAGGGGGGTATGGCTATCAAATTGTTCAGAATAAACGCTGACGCCCACGTGTTGTGAAACTAAAGCCGATGTTTGAAAAGGAACAGGAACCTCCAAAGACAATAATCGGATTATCTGAGCTAGAGAACAGAACAGAACAGAACAGTAATTCCAGATGTTGTGTTTTCAGAAGGAGAGAGTGTGTATGTGACCCGAACATAGCGGTTGTAAGGAGGGGAGGGGGATTAGAGTGGCCTTTACGTGATCGGGTTGGTAAAATATGTCAAGTCTGGTTACCTCGGGATGAAAGGCTGAAAGGGTCAGGGGTATGGGGGGGGGGGGGGAATCGTGCTCCAATGTTCCCTCAGGATAAACCTTTTCATAGGAGAGAGAGTTGTGAAAACTTGATATGGGATTTTACAGCGGGATCTTTTCAGCGGGGATTGAACTTTATGGGGTCAAATCTGGTTCAATCACCCTGAGAATTATTTTTGTAATTTGAGGTATTTAACGTGCACTTTCTGAAAGGACTGATTATATCAGAATACGACTTATAAACTAAATTAAATATAGAACAGACATAGCCGCCAGCTGTTTGGTAATTAATCTCATTATGCAGGCAAGGAGTGGCTGGTCAGGGAAGCCCTAAAGGGGCGTGGCAATTTCAGGACAGGAAGACGCGTCATCAACACAATAAAATACGCAGATTATCTTGCATTGCTGACCAGAAATAAAGAAGAGTTGCAGGAATTGATGGACCGACTAGTGGAGACAGGGAGAATATATGTCATGAAGATCAACATTGAGAAGTCAAAAGTGATGGTGATTTCAAAAAAATGAAGAGCTACTGAAAATAAAAATTGGAAACCAGGAATTGTAAAACATAAAGCAGTTCAAGTACCTGGGAAGTCTGCTGACCAAGTAGCTGCACCAAGGAAATTAAGTCGAGGATTGCCATGGTCAAGGAAGCTTTCAACAAGAAGAGGTTACAGCTGACCAGAAAGTTGCGTTTGGAACTGAGGATGACACTGATGAAATGCTACATTTGGAGCATCGCGCTGTATGGAGCAGAGACTTGGACTCTGAGGAAGATGGAAAATAAATACTTGGAGAGCTTTGAAATGTGGTGCTGGAGAAGACTTGAGAAGATCGGGTGGAGAGACAGGGGGACAAATGAAGGAGTCCTAAGAGGAGTGGGGGGAGGGAAGAACCATTTTGGGTGTGATTCTTCGGTATAAAGCAAACTGGGTTGGACACATCCTTAGGAGGAACTGTCTTCTGTAGAACGTCATAGAAGGAAAGGTTGAGGGAAAGAGTAGTTTAGGAAGAATTACTTGAAGGAAAGAAGAACATTCTGGGAATTGAAGGAGGCAGAGGACAGTTCGCATTGGAGGTCTAAGTTATGGGCAAAAGGAATTGACCTGTCGTAAGACAGAACACCTAATGATGATGATGATGATAGTAATAATAATAATAGTGCAGATATACTACTGACTGAGCTAACTTGTTGGACAACTGAGGAATTAGCACAAAGAATTGACAATTTCTTCTAGGGCTATTTTCAACTTTTAAGGTAATTTTTAAAAAAAATTTCACTTCGAACATAAATACAGTCAAAGTTTCCTTAACAATTTTTAGTGCTTTCAAGTCCGAAACCTTAGATAAGCTTGTAGAGTGTATGACCCAACTAACGAATGTTCCCGGGTTTGATTCCTAGTACGGCATAAACATTTATCTTTGGTTAAATGTGGGTTTCTCCTTCCACAGTGATGAATTAGGGGCTGGGGTTTACAAGGGCGCCCATGTGGGTTTTACATGGGGGGGGGGGGGAGATTGTATTCTCATCTGCTGGGGGTGTGGCGTCCACTCCCCCTTCTCTAGAGAAAATGTCCGGAATTTAACCTTACAAGAGGGAACTTTAGAGAATTTGAACACAATTCTGAGCTATGAGTTTCATGAGCCAATTTTAGCAAAAAAATAAATTAAAAAAATCGGAAAACTTAACAAAACTAATAATTAGCTGTGGCTGAGCCCATCGAAAAGAAACATGATATTTTCCCCAAGTTTAATGAACAGAACAAAATGAAAAGAAAGCTGATGAAGAGGAAATGGGAGGAAATCTACATTCTATCTGTTAACCCAGATATTGATGATTCAAAGTTGTTAGTAAATTGTAACCAAATCCCAAACACACCCTTTTATTTATTCATAAAAATTAACAAATAAAGTAAATATTGCAAAGTGATAAGGGAGACCCTCTTATCACCAATTTATGGGCGCCCATGAGTGTCATATCTGTTCTAGATTTAAGTTAGTTTTTAAGTCATGTGCTAATTTAATCAGTCAACTCAGAAAGTTCAAATTAAATACTTCAATTAAAAAAAATGGTTAAAATATGTTTTTTTAGCCCGTTCAGGGTATCTGAATGATTGGGTTGGATGAATTGATTGGGTAGGGATGAGAAATGTTGAATTCAGAAGAAATGTTCCCGCCATTGGAATTAAGAAGGAAGGAGTCGGACAGAAATTCTGTGCTATAGATTTCACTTAACCTTAACTGTATTTGATAAATATTTAATTAGCATCGAAGAATAATAGCGTGGCTTTGTTAACACAATGTAACTTGTATTTAATTCTGATCGCTTAAAACCATAAGTAGGACATAGCATGGGACTATTATTTCAATATGTGTCATCAACCAGAAGGTATTTTTCTATCAAATATTTACATTACGTCTGTATTGGCTTCTCAATCACAGTAATTATATAGTGTTTAATTACTCCCGCCCATCAAATGCAGACTATGCCATGTAGACATATTAAAAATGTGTGACAAACGGGCACATGACCCTCATTGGTGGGCACTTGGGTAGAGAGATCGTGGTTCATATCCCGGTATAGTGTACTGAGGGTGGATTTTAATTAATTATTTTTCCACCCTCCCTTCACGTAGATATACCAATCAGGGGTATTCAACCTTTTTACGTCCAAGGGAATTTTCTGTCCCTTGTTGGCTCGCAACAGTGTACTGAGAATATTAGGATTAAATGAATATTAAAATATTAGTATCAGCCCATTCTTAAACACTCGTACACTGGGGATTATTACTTCTCATGAAGAATGTTCTCTGTTGTTTTATAGCGCGAGATAGCGCAATTTGTTTCGTCTACTAGAGTTGTCATTTGCCGGTTCAAAGTACATTTATATAAAAATGCAATCTTCACGTAAAAAGCAAAAATCAGTTATAAAATATCGTAAAATACGTAAATAAAATAAGTTTTTATTTTATTAGTTGAATATGTAAAATATTATATCCGTATTTGTCAATTTTTCCCCCCTTGAAATAACTAAATATTTTTCATAAACCAGCGGGCCTCAAGTGTCCTGTGGGTCATGGGTTGAAATCCCTGCTTTAAATCAATGTTTCCAAAACTTTTCCCAACCCTGACCACTTGATAAGGGTTGGATGCACACGTGGATGCACTAACTACTTGTCACATGTCAGAGCAGGAAGTTTGATAGTGAAAGTACCCGCCTCGGTGGCGTAGTTGGCTAACGCGCTAGTCGTGTTGAGCTCGACCGCCGAGGACGGGGAGATCGAGGTTCGAATCTAGGTCGGGTGAAATGGGGGGGGGGGGGGTTCCCTAAAAGGTTTTCCACTCTCCCTCCACGCAATTGCGGGTTCACTTCCTCTAAATTCAACCCTCCCAATTCCTAATCCATTAGAGTAATTAGTACTTAAGCGTATAACCCGAACGGGTAGTAAGACGCGGTGCTAAATATTATATTATTATTATTGATAGTGAAAGTGTTTATCACTCAGTAAACACAGCATATTTATTTGTAAAGAACTGATAACAAGTGTGCGAGTGAGAGGAGAGGAACAGACGAGAGTAAGGGAGGATTATTATTATTATTATTATTAACACCACGTCTTACTACCCGTTCAGGTTATACGCACTTACGCTAATGTGCAATGGTAGGGTGATTGTGAGATGAAATGGAGGACCTACAGTTTAACGTGGGATCCGAACCACGGTGGAGGCCTGGCATTCCACACATTCACAAGTTATAATTAATACACGTCTTGTCAGAGGTGAAGGAAGGGTTTGGCAATCAGATAAATCTGTGCCGGGACCGAGGATTGAACCCCGGACCCCTAGCACAGAAGTCTAACACCTTACCCCTAGACCACCAGGTCACCGAGTAAGGAAGAAAGAGTGATGGAAGAACAGAGGGAGATGGAGGTAATTTTAAGAAACTGACCCATCCACAGGCTGAAAACAGTTCACGATGATGACTTGTGGACATAATTTTATAATATTTTTTCCGTCATATTTTTGCAAGTCCTCCTTAAGAAACAATCGCGGCACATCCTTTGTGAACCACTGCCAGTATTGCCACTCTCCTCGTTTTAAACTAGTGTTCAAGTGAAATCAATCCTTTGTCGTAGTGAGAGTCTCTTTAAAAGAGTCGTTAGTGCTCAGTGTTCCAAATTATCTCGTCTTACAGTGGATGAGCTGCAACTTGGATGTGTTTAATGAGTCTCTCTCTCTCTCCACCTCCAACTTCTTCCCAAGTTGGGATGTTGGAGGTGAGTCGAATGGCAACTCTCTCGAAAACTCCGACGCGCCTCCAAGGAAAGTCATTCTACGGGAGGATAATGGATGTTGGTAAGGGGGTTTGAAATTTCACTTTACACTCCCTACGATCGTGTCCTGAATATTAGAAACCCGAACAAGGTGGGTGGGAGGGTAGTTTTTGGTCCAACTGTTTATTACTGCTCTAAATTCCCTTCTCGTAGCTATCCAAATATAAATAATAAGTTGGAAGACCTAAACAATTCAATTTGGGGATAGATTTCAAGCCATTCAAGTTAACAGAGTAGATGGTAGATAGTACGCCCCACGAGAACTCTATTTATAGAATCTCCCTTAATCCCCCCCTCTCCTCGTTTGACTTACTTTCTTCATCCATGTTGCAACGCACAAAAAAACAAATTTGGGAATTTTTATTTTTGAAAGTAGTAGATAGTACGCCCCATCGGAACTATAGTTATAGAATTACTCCGCGTTCCCCCTCCCCTCGTTTTACCTACGTTTCACATCAGCGTTGTAAAACACATAAACAACACTTTGAAATATTTTTTTATTTTATTTTTCGTCGTGAGTTTTAGTTTTTGATTACCAGCCCAAGAATCATAATCTTAATATCCGGGTTGCGATATAATTTTGGATATTAAAAGTAGGTCAAATCAGTGGTAGGGAAGAAGGAAGGGAATTATTTAATTATAGTTTCCATGGGTTTGTTCTAGCTACCGTGGTTGAAATTACTGATTACAAGCTTAAGAGCACCTAGGTCTGATACCAATAACTTTTTAAAAGACAAAATAGTTTAGTATTTGTGTGTTGGCATCCTTTTCCTGCTAAAATGTTTCAATTGAACCGGTGCGTGTAGAAATAAACAAAGTTAATTTCACAACTACTTTGTCCAGTAACTTGTTGGTATGACCTACAACTATCATTTATAATAAAAGTAAAAAAATAAATAAAGGAAAATTGTTGTAAAGAAAATATCTATCCTCACACATTTTTATCAATAAATACATTCTGATAATTTTCTGTTAGTCTAAATGAGTTGGTGCAGAAGAGAATTGCAAATGTATTTTGTAAAATAAATAAATCAAAGAGCAAGGAAATCAAATGACTGTCCCATGTCCACATGAGGTCCTAATCTCCTAATAATCTACTTTGTTTTAAATTTTTAGACTCCTTGGCTTCATCTTGACAGTAGGTTCTTTTCTCCTAATACTCTTCTTTGTTCCAGATTGGCAGCCTCCCTGGCTTCTTCTTGTTCGAACACCAACATGTCTACAGTAGGTCCTAGTCTCCTAATATTCTTCTTTGTTCCAGATTGGCAACCTCCCTGGCTTCTTCTTGTTCGAACACCAGCATGTCCACAAGAGATCCTTGTCACCTAATGTCCTTCTTCACTTCAAACTAAGCTCAGACTCGCAGGTAAGATAGCTAGTTTATTCGAAGAACAACATATTTCATTATTATATATAAAATACAATAAACCATGTATTTCTTAAAGTTCTTATAGCAAGAACAATATAGTCCAATTTTCATAGAAAGATCAGCTTGAAGAAATTCCATTTGTTGTAGTCAATATTGATAACATTTACCATATTATTAATGTTATTTTATAGGTATCGATAATATCTATCCTTAATGACATCTGCAGGTTACATGACTTGACGTATGAATACGTGAAGGTAGATCTGGTAACTTTTCTATCTGTCTCCCTATGAAAATTGGACTATACTTTGGTCAATATTTTTACCCAATATTGCAGTCTTCATCTACCCTTTAAGGTAGCAATCTTTCCTTGCATTATTCCACTATGATATAGCCTATAAGATGAGGCCATAGTGTAATAAGTCAAGGTTAGAGCCCGTAACTTGGCCAGATAGACCAATAAGGGCTGGAAATTTGAGATTTTACTGTATTTATCACATACAGGCAGTTAAATAGCCGAACTGGCGGCCGCTTTGTCAGCGCAGCGAGAAAGTATCAATCGCTGACAGGCCACACAGCTTAAACTAAAGTTGCCTCTGTCGTTTTATGGAATTAATTTTCTATTAAGTCTAGGATTATAGGGCCTACTCCCTTTCGCCCCCCACCAATAACGCAATAATTTGTCATGGCAATAAAAAAAAGAGGAGAAAGAAAACGAAGAAACTTCTTATCTCTAGGTAAAGAGAACTTTTCTGTCGTGAGACTATAAAAAAAACTACTGTATTTGTTAGAGGAAGGCTAAATCTAGAGCCCTTTTCCATTAATTCTAGTCTCACAGCTCCACAAATAAAATTAAAAATTCTTTGAACATGAGCTAAAGTCACATTTTCTCCTATTTAAAACTCAAACCATAGGATTGTTAAGGATGAAAAGCCTTATCAGGATCTTTCTACTTTTATTTTAGTGTGAACCATATTTTAAAATAACGCGTCGTAGAGCTAAATATTGCGGGATAGCCTTCCAAGGCGGCCCCCTCAACATACAAATATAAGGTAATAAGGTCGGCTATGGTTAATCATAGATATTAAATATTCAAAAACTAGTCCACTTTGGTGCACCGAATTCTCAAAGGCGTCACTCTCAGAATGGAACGAACTGCCGATTACGTGTAGACTGGTATTCGAATCCCGGTTGGGTGTATTCAAAGTGGTTTTTCCCTAAATGCTTTTCCACTCGGATACGAGTACACGTCCTAATTTTTTTTAACCTTCTTTATCCTTGTCACATTAGCGTAATTAGTACAGACGCTTATAACCAGCGCGGGTAGTAAGACGCGGCGCAAAAACAAATATACATATATATATTAACTAACCCAAAATAGATGTAAGACCTAATTATGCCACTCTTTCAGTTTTGGGCTTTTGCGCAAGCGTTCTGTTTTGAGTTACGTTGACTTTTCCTTGTGGATTAATCAGGGCTGCTATTTCAGCCCCCCCTCCTGGCCCCCCCACTCGTGTGTGAAGGGGGAGCGGGGGAAAGGGAGTTCAGAGGATGAAAGGAAAAGCAAAGGCTGTGTAACAGACTTTTTGACTCTGTACTATTCCATTCCTGTACTCTAGTGGAGGAAGGAGTTCCATTAGCAAAAGAATAATTGGGACGCAGTATGTAGTAGCGATTGAAGCAGACGAAACACATTGAAATGTGTGTTGTTTTTTTTCTCTCTCCAGAGACGGCCGAACAAAAAATAGCTCCGAAATGGAGGCAGGAAACTTGCCGACAACAAATGAAAGCGAATTAGGCACCACATATTATATCATACACTTTTTTTTTTATCTCTCCCTTTGATTTTAATTGCAAAGTCAATTTTTTTTTGCTGAGTATTTCCGTTCATTATTTAGATAAAAAAAAATCCTGTGAGTAAATGTACAATAATTTAAATAATTAGTTTCGTTAAAAATGGAAACGAAGCAAACGTATTAAGGTACTTTTTATATATTATATTTACTTAACTATATGTTAAAATAAATATTAGTTTTCGTGAGTTCGGGGTAGTTCAGAAATAAATATCTTATATTATAATGTTATTTATATCTTTGACTAACCCACTATTTGTGGCTACATGGTCTAAAGCGTCGGTATCACAATAGACTGGCTCGCTGGCTGAGCGTTTGAGGATTCGAATCTTTGCTGGGTCAACTAGGCATGATTTTTTTTTCCACATATGATTTTCTTATCACTTATTCATGATAATGCGGGTGCACTTCATTCGAAATCACTTATCCCTACTCATTAAATTAAGTCATTAGTAAAAATAGTTTTAAAGTTAAAATAAATATTTTGTATTGCGTGTTTTTGTCACCGCCTCTTACTACCCGTTCGGATTGTACGCATATGTATTAATTACGTTGATGCGTTAGGGATGGGGAAGGCTTAATACAGAGAAGATGTACACACATTCTCGTGGAGAGATATTGGAAAACTATTATACAAAGAGTAAACATTATATATATATATATATATATATATATAGTAAGAAAACCGGCACTTTAACAAAACTTTATATTAGTATTTTTCTTTCCATTATTTATTTATATACGTAAGTTCCTACATGTTAGAATGATAAATAATAAATTAAGAGCACCAAAATTCTCAAATTTGGGTCCAAGACGTTATGTTCTAGTAATTAATCAGAATTAAACAAGTTATTTATGTGTGAATTTACCCTGGAAATCTTCTGATAGCTCCCACAAACTAATCTATCCATCTATTTATTTATCTATTAATACTTATATATAAATAAGGGTTTCTCATATATGGGTTTCATAATAATAAAAAACTTGTATACATATATAAAAGGGTTTCACACATATATATATACGTATATATAAGGGTTGTTCCATATTTATAGAGTTATTAAAGGATTAAAACGAGAGATAATCTTATTTATTATATCAGAAATTTTATCTTTATTTAATTTTTTTCGAGCTTTCTTCCATATAAGATTATCACCAACAATTGATAATAGATCAATATTACCAACTTTAGGAATTAAAGTTTTCAACCCTATTCCTTACATCCCATTATTCAACACATCTATTCTATTAACATCAGGTGCTACAATTACATGGGCCCGTCATGGACTTAGAGAAAATAATTATAAATTACATATTAAATATTATAAATAAAATTAATAATATATTGAATATATAAAAATAAATAAAAATTTATAGTATAAATAATACAATAAATATAATAACATTAATAATATTTTATGTTTCTTGTGGAATCGGTGAGATAGCACTGAAGAAAATTAAAAAAACTAATTTGATTTAAATGTTAGTTCTCGACTCGGCCGTTGAAACTCTTGACGAGTTGAACTTAGGTGCGGTCGGTTTTGAAATGAGCTGAGTGGATAGAACCTCTACCCCCCCTCCAAACCGGTTAAAACACAACACTGTAATTCTGTATGTGTTGGGAGATGTGTACTTGTTGGAGGGGAAGAGAAGAACTGAACGATGCGGTATAGTTTATTTACTCCTCTTAGAATCTTTCACGTTTGCAGCAGACGAGAGTTATAAGAGGGTCTTGAAGTTTGGGTGGGGAAGGGGGTGAAGTTTACAGAAATACTGCATCAACCTCCCCCTCCCCCTCAACCAACCCCTGAAACCGCCCTTAGATCTGGATGTATTGACTGAGTTGAACCGTTCGGATGGAAAGGTTTTCTGGGAAAGCTTTGGGGTAAGAGAAATGTTTTAGTTTATTTCTTCTCATGGGAGATGAGTGGGAATTATATCCACGGAGGTAAAATTGTTTGTGATATAAATACACACACACACACACACACACACACACACACACACACACACACACACACACGATGGCAATAAAGTTAGTTACTGTATTTGTTTTGCTATAAAAACTAGAGAATAAAAATAATACAAATCCAACCAATAATTTTACCTATTTACTTATTTGAGGTATTTAACGTGTAGTTCTTCTTATTACTATTATTATTAACACCGCATCTTACTACCCTTTCGGGTTGTACACACTTATGCTAACGTGTAATGGTATGGTGATTGTGAGATGAAATAGAGGACCTACAGTTTAACGTGGGATCCGAACCACGGTGGAGGCCTGGCATTCCACACATTCACAAGTTGTGATTAATACACGTCTTGTCAGAGGTGAAGGAAGGGTTTGGCAATCAGATACATTTGTGCCGAGGCTGAGGATTGAACCCCGGACCAAGGCCGTAGTCAGGGGGGGGGGTTTGGGGTTCAAACCCCCCCCGAAATTTTATGAATAAAAAATATATAGCTTTATTTATGGTTCAAACAATATCAAAATTAAGGTACAAGTACAAATTAGGGGGCTGTGTTACCATAAAAAGCACTTCAGAGAGCTCCCAGAGGTGTTTACTATTTAGAATTTTTTCTAGCCTCCGATAGTTAGAGGGTAGTGTTGCCATAAAAAAACACTTCAGATTGCTTCTAGAACAGTTTTTTATTTAAAAAAATTCTAGCCTCCGTCAATTATTGGCTGACTACAGCCTTGTCCCGGACCCTCAGCACATAAGTCTAACACCTTACCATTAGACGACCAGGTCACCTGTGTAGGTTCTTAATCAGCTGATTCTACCAGCACACAATATTTCTATAAGCGAAAGTGAAAGGGCTTAACAATTTCGCGGGGAGAAGGTATTTTCACATATTTTACAGGGTTCTTTTACAGGCCACAATCAACATGGGACCGACGGCTTTACTTCCCCTCCGAGGGAAGTTGCGCTATTTATTTTTTTAGCTCAGGAAAAATCCTTTGACCCCGGCTGGGCTTGAACCCACGAATATCGGGTCCTGAGGCGAGCACTTTACTCTAATACCACCGAGGTCTACTTTAAAAAATTAAAAATTAATATTTGATCCGTCAAGTTTTTTTTTACAAGTTGTTGAAGTCTGTTGTCGTCCATAAATAAACTTGATTGCTTTTACGACGATCTGAAAAAGTAAAATATTTATAATAAAGAAGCCCAGTAAATATTTTATTGCGATAAAATGTAGACGATCATAAGCCAAGGTCCATATTTTAACATATTAAAAAAAAAATTGCCCAAAAAATTACGACATTTCTTGAGAAGATAAGTTTAGTTTAGTTTTTAACACATTTTTAATCTCAACATTTTTTGAATATTTGTCAATAGGCATCGTGAAATTTGGCCAGAATATTTTATATTCATTTAAAAAGTTTCTGATCTAATGCCGCTATGGTCATGACAGATATTCAACAACTGTTGATATCACAGTGCGAAGAAAATTAAACTTTATATTTCTAATGGAGAAACATTTGATTTATTTTGAACAAAAAAATTATTATTTTAATATAAAAACTTCAAAACCTTTTTCTCACATTCCCTACTTTACTACTTCACGAGTTATTTAAAAATTAATATTGTTTCCTTTAATATATATATATATATATATATACACATTATATTAAACAAATCTCACTAACTTCGTCTTGATTTCTGAGAGATTACTTTTCAAATTTTTGCCAAACCCCCTCTTAGTTCCCCTCTGCCCCTTTCCATTCGAGCTACTCCTCATTTCGTTCAAGATGAAAGATAAGATATTGGCAACTGCTTGTCGTGGAGTATCGGATTGCCCTCGGGGGTTGCTGAGATTCTATTTATAAAAGGGGGATTGCGAGGGGGGGGGGAAAGAGGGAGACACGTATATTTAATTTTCCTAACATGTTACTTTATAAATTGTTAAAAAAGCTTTCCTGGAACTTACGCACATTTTTTTTAAACAGCCTCTTACTACTTGTTCAGTTTATACAGATACGAACTAATTACGCTAATGAGTTAGGGATGAGTATGGTTGAATTTAAATTGAAGTGTACCAGCATTTTCGTGGCGGAAGAGTGGAAAACCCATTTTAGGAAAAACCACCGTCAGTAACACCCGACCGGTATTTGAGCCCCGATTTCCCTGTCATCAGCAGAGAGTGACGCCTTAGACCATGCCACCACCGAAGTGGGTTTGTGACCAGTTTTTTGTGTAGTTGAGCAGAAGATATAAAATATATTAACCAGCTATTCTTTTCGTTGATAATACTAGGAATTTTACCCGTCCCATTTTAATATTATTAAAAAAAAATCTTTTTCGTCAAGGATGCGTTCAATTTATTTCAAATTTCAAAAATTATCAAAGATAATGTAGTAATTTCTAAAAACTACTATTTATTTAGATATACATTTTTCGAGCTCTATTAAATTTTTTTTTTTAAATACAAGAATTTACTTTGAGGTCTATCATATCAAAGCTTACCAATTAATGTCTATAAATGACAGGTTTACCTATGTCATAAAAAGTGGTTGAAATATATTTTTTTAAAGAAGGTCTTGAGGTATATAGTATAGTAGTGGATCGTTCCACCGATGGCAACAAATTATTGCACTAAAATGTATTCTAAAAACAATTTATTGGGAAAAGTTCTATGTAATATGCCCTCACTCAACTTTAAGAGTTCAAAGTTTACTCCTCAAAGGCTATCAACTTTACATAGATCTATCTATCTATCTATCTATCTATCTATCTATCTATCTATATTTGTTGCACCAAACCTCTCAGGTGAGAATTGGGCTGTTATTATTTTTTAACCAAAGAGGAATGTTTTATTTACCGTTATAAAATCATACACAAATCATGGTTTCCATGGAGATGTAAACAAAGAACAGATGTACCACTGCAAACACAGTAGGAAAAGAAGGAAATTATAATTATTATTATTATTAGCACCACGTCTTACTACCCGTTCGGATTATACGCACTTACGTTAATGTGTAGTGGTAGGGTGATTGTGAGATGAAATGGAGGACCTACAGTTTAACGTGGGATCCGAACCACGGTGGAGGCCTGGCATTCCTCACTTTCACAAGTTGTGATTAATACACGTCTTGTCAGAGTTGAAGGAAGGGTTTGACAATCAAGTAAATCTGTGCCGGGACCGAAGATTGAACCCCGGACCCTTAGCACAGAGGTCTGACACCTTACCCCTAGACCACCAGGTCATCGATTAAAAATTAATAAACGTATGAAATGATGACTGGCTTCACTCTACACCCCAACGTTCTTTCTAATGGACATATCTGACAGCTAGAGAAAGTCACTTATTTTACTTTCACATATTCATACGTCAAGTCATGTAATCTGCTGCTGTCACTTTTGAGAGATATGATCAATACGTGTAAATACCACTAATTATAATATAATAAAATGTTATCAATGTTGACCGTAAAAGAATATTTTATTTTCTAAAAGATTCTGTCTATTTCGATGTAGTGTACCCGCATTTGCATGTAGGGGGAATGTTGAGCCTGGGGGTGTTTCTCATTCAATGAGAAGAGTAAGTTGCCTATAGCACGACCACTGTAGGAAATAATTTATTTAATTTATTTCCCTTCAATATTATTTCGATAAATTATTATTGATCAAAGATTTTTTCACCCCAACCCCCTCCCCCTACACGTCCACCCCCATTAAAATTTGTTCCCCAATCCCTCCCCTATTCCCACCCCCAACGTTTGGGATGTACGAATTTTAATTACACTAAGGGGGGTAGAAATGATAAAATCAGTCTAAAAGAAATGTACCCGAATTTGTGTCAAAGGAGAGTTTTGTGTCAAAGGAGAGTGTGAAACCATTTAGGAGAAAAACACCTTCAGTACGCCCCAGATGGTATTCGAACTTCACTCTTCCTGTTATCGGTAATTCAGTCTGTTGCGAACTTGACGCCTCACACCACGTGACCAACCGTGTAGGCATATTTATTTTTAAAAATACTACTGGCTCTACTTTTTAATTTGTTCATACGCCATTGTACGTGCTATATATCATATTATTAATTTTCCTAGATAGTGCCAGATTTTAGATTCATATAACCCGTATTGGTGGTCACGCGGACTTAATGTCAGGTTCGTCCAGTGCGGTTTGCTGGTGACTGATTGTTTGGAGCCACGAATCGTGGCCGGATGTACTGAGCGTGGTTTTTCCTACCCTCCCTCCAAGCTAATGCAGATACATTTACTATAAATTCTATCTTTGTTATCCTTACCCAATTATTGTGGTTAGACTGCCTAAGTTCCAGACGGGTAGTAAAGGACAAGGGTAATAAAACCCGCATACATTGCCCTTTTGACAATGTAGGCCATTTTAAAATTGATTTTAAATGTTCGCTAAAAGTTTCTGCCAATGTAGATCCGATTGCAGTTGGTATGTAGCATTTACCCCCTAACCCCCCCCTAAATAAAAATACACTCGCAATCAAATTAGTAAATAATAGCGAAAGAGGATACGTTGTATCTGAATATTTAAATAATACCCAATTAAATGAAAAGCTCATTAGTGTCCCCGGGTGGTTTAAGGTCGTTCAGAGAGTTCACACACGTGGTGTTCAATTTCAAACAGACTATACAAGGTAATGTCTGTTCACGTCAATTATAGACTCTTCTGACAGATGAAAAAATAGCTCAAATCACCTTTTTATCTGATCAGCCTGTCATTTTATAAAGTGGTGTAGAGTTACATCACTTATAAAAGTGATAAAAACATATTTGCAAGATGGGTAAACACTAAGTTTATTTTAAAAAGATAAATTTTGTTTCTTTCCACGATTTTAAATATTTTGTTTCCTTGCTAAACGTCTCTCTACCGACCTAGGATATCCACTGTTGGGGTAGGGTTGATGGGAATATTATTTAGAGGTAATGTTCCCGCATTCGCGTGTAGGGAGAGTGGAAAATTATCATAGAAAATACCATCCTTTATGTATTTAGCCGGGATTCAAGCCCTAACCTCCTTTTCATCGGCAAACCAGACTAGAAAATCTCAACGCCTTTGTCCTCGTGTCCACCAATGCCTGTATGGGTAAGATACATCAGATTTTTTTTTTAGGACGTCTTCTTGCCATTGCTTAGAGAGAGATTGCAAAAACAATTTTTAAAACGAGTCGGTAGACATGATTGAGATTTGAGTTCATGACTGACAAATCAGACAACATATATTGACGTCTTTTTCTGCTTATATGCCGTTGTGGTTATCTGTGATTAAAATATCACTAATAAAAGCTTTCATGTTCGTCTGCTCTGCAAATATGTGATGATGTCAAAGTGCAAAAAAGAAAAAAGTGGTGAGACTAAGTTGGACATTTGGGGACTTTTGAGTAACTTCTAAACCATTAAATAAGTCCAAAACTATCGTGACCGTGCTGTACCTGGACGGATAGTTACAGGAATTTTTGGTAACTTTCCCCCTATAAAAATGTTCAAGTTAACGTGACCGAGATATACCAAGGTGGATGGCTACCAGAATCTTTAGAAACTTTTAAAACTATTAAAAAAAAGGACAAAGTTACTGTGACCTGGTTATATCAGTGGTTTTGTTAAACGAGCTATTCCCGAGAAGTATTTCTCAAATCACTACGACTGTGTAAACGAAATAACAGAAACGTCTTCAACTCCCAAAAGCTCTTTGAGTCGTCACAACAAATATTGCCACACGAATTGGAATGTTTACCGATGAAACTCGGCCACAGACCCCCCTCTCCCCTCCTTTCCATCTCCCCCCTCCTTACAGTTTCAAGTAATTATAACTTTATTCATGTTAAAAGTCAAAGTTATTAACATTTTTAAACTTATAAAGATAAACTTCTTTTCTTTTACACCAAATAACGCGCTTCGGTGGTCGCATAGTCTAACGCGCTACTCTCGCATTATAGAGTGGACTGAACAGGGAGATCGGGGTTCAAATATTGGTCGGGTCTATATTGAGGGTGGATTTTAATAAAAACATTTTTTTTTACAATCTCTCTCCACACAAAATGTGGGTACATTTTCTCTAAATTCCATCTTACTCATACCTAGCACATTAGCTTAAAGAGTATATGAACGGGTAGTAAGACGTTCTGATAAAAAAAATCATATGGGTAATAAGACGCGGTGCTAATAATAATAATAATAATAATAATAATAATAATAATAATAATAATAATAATAATAGTAATAATAACTAGTGAAGAGTATGCAAGTGGGGGTTGGGTGGCCGGGGGGGGGGGGCGGGTTGAAGGGATGCCTTGTCTCGAGGGAGAGGGGAACAGGTTTCGTGATCAAATATTTAGTGGGACGTAAAAGGGTTTATAATCCCCTGGAGGAACCAGAGGAGCCTTGGTTCAATCATCGGGTCGTTCCTAATTTAATGTATGTTAATAAAGTCGTCTTATCCACTTAGAAGTAGGGTTACTTGGACCAGGATCGAATGTTATACTGGCAGGTGATGTCCTACTGGGAGGTCAAGTTAGTTTGTAAGTCTTGGAACGTACAATCAGCTTACCCTTGTAATATGTCAAGGTAAGACTGCTACCTTGCTTGGTTCCACTATGGTGCAGATCACAAGATAGGGTCATAGTATAATATGTCAAGGTAAGACTGCTACCTTGCTTGGTTCCACTATGGTGCAGATCACAAGATAGGGTCATAGTGTAATAAGTCAAGGTAAGACTGCTACCTTGCTTGGTTCAACTATGGTGCAGATCACAAGATAGGGTCATAGTGTAATCAGTCAGGTAAGACTGCTACCTTGCTTGGTTCCACTATGGTACATTAGTACTGGATAATCTTTCCACCGCAGGGCTACGAGTGATGTTATGATGTAGCCCAGACACGCAATATTATTATTGCCGGTCACTCTTCACGTCTCGGACTGTACTATCCGTCCATCCATCATGTTCGAGGTGTGTCTCCCGTACAGAGCAGTGTGAGGAGGAGGAAGGGATGGTTTAGGGTGGTCACGAGGGTAATTATTCACACTGGCCGGTCACTGGACGAGGTTCACAGGGGTGGGGGGTGGAAGTAGCCGAGTCGAGACTAGGGGGTCGTGAGAAACTGAATAATGGCGTCATGTGTGCCGGACACGACCGCCAAGATAAATGTCCACAGGGCGTGGAATGAACCCTTGCGTCCGTCTGAAAGAGGTGGTAAGGGGGGGGGGGGGGGTCAGTAGCCTCAATGAGCTTTGAGAGTCAATGTTGTGGGAGAGTTATTTTGCTCTTCTCTACTACGTCTTTCTACAGTTCAATTTCCACAAGAAAAACCTTTTAGAAAATAAAAACATATCTTTTTTTGCCATCAACACTCGTAACAATTTACTATATTAATATTGTTATTTTATTTATGATGACCATGAGAATAAAGTTTGTGAGGAGCATCAGAAGAAGGAACAAGATTAGGAATGAAGTTATCCGGGAAAGGGTAGGAGTACAGGGAGTACAGGAGATAGTAGAGGAAGCAAGACTGAGATGGTATGATCATGTTATGAGGATGTTGGAGTACATGAGATAGTAGAGGAAGCAAGACTGAGATGGTATGGTCATGTAATGAGGATGTTGGAGTACATGAGATAGTAGAGGAAGCAAGACTGAGATGGTATGGTCATGTAATGAGGATGTTGGAGTACATGAGATAGTAGAGGAAGCAAGACTGAGATGGTATGGTCATGTAATGAGGATTTTGGAGTACATGAGATAGTAGAGGAAGCAAGACTGAGATGGTATGGTCATGTAATGAGGATGTTGGAGTACATGAGATAGTAGAGGAAGCAAGACTGAGATGGTATGGTCATGTAATGAGGATGTTGGAGTACATGAGATAGTAGAGGAAGCAAGACTGAGATGGTATGGTCATGTAATGAGGATGTTGGAGTACATGAGATAGTAGAGGAAGCAAAATTGAGATGGTATGGCATATAGGGAGAATGGAGAAGAAAGAGATGGGAGGAGGAAATAACAGAGAGTGGCAAGTGAGAGGCGAAGAATGGAAGTTATTAAAGGAGGAAGAGTGTTGGAATGTTAAAGGAAGATGGAGGCATTTTATTAAACTGACCCGGTGCCAGACTTTTAAAGGTAACATCTTGAGATTACATGTTTTGACGTATGAATACATAAAAGTTAACCTATTAGCTTTTCTGTCAGATAAGGTTTCCCCTATAAAAAATGAACTGTAGGTAGAGATACGGAAGGTAGAATACAAAGGAAATGTACCCGAATTTGCTTGGAATATGTGTAAGAATACATTTAGGAAAAATACACCTGACTGGGTTTCGAACTCCGAACTCACAGTAATTGGCAGTCCAATCTATTGCCTAACTGATGCCTTGGCTTAGACCATGCGTCTATCGAAACGGCTCCCTCCGCATAGTTATTTTTATTTATTTAAAAGGATATGATTAATTAATATAAATATTACTAAACTATTTTAAGGCCTTTGTTCCAGTGCTATTCCCAAGTTTTCTCACTGAAATATAAAATAATTATAATTCTTTATTTTTGTGTCATCTTATATACTCCATTATTTTGTTTCGCCTGCCACGGAATTATTTCATAATTAGTTTAGAAGTCAAACATCCACATTATTGATGGTAGGAGCGTAAGGGGACGATATTTAATTAAAAAAAATATTGTTTGTCTCTACATGTAGTACTTTTTTTTTGATAAATCACAGGCAAGCGGCAGATGTTTTTTCCATTATATTTTCTTTGTCATTTAATGGCGCATTATTGATTTCGATGTTGAATATTTATTCTCTGGCGAGGTAATTTTATTAAACTTTTTTTATTTTACTCTTTAAATAAACTGTTATTCGAATACACTCTACCAATAATTGTATAGGACAAACACACACGTATTTTTGACATATACATAATTATAATAGGGAAGCAATCAAAACACGTTTAGTAGCCAAAATATACAAGTTGAAACAATTTCATTTCTTTGAAACTCACCTTTCACATATAGTTTTATTAGTTCATATACTTTAAAGTTACCAATATACGAGTACTGAATACAACTGACGCTGCAATGTTCAAATAAAATAATACAATAAATAATAACATATAAATTAAAACATAATTATTTAGCCGACACAAGCCTGAGATTGTATGGAAATGTAATTAGGATATTGGAGTAAATGAGATAGTAGAGGAAGCAAGACTGAGATGATATGGTCATGTAATGAGGATGTTGGAGTACATGAGATAGTAGAGGAAGCAAGGGTGAGATGATATGGTCATGTAATGAGGATGTTGGAGTACATGAGATAGTAGAGGAAGCAAGACTGAGATGGTATGGTCATGTAGTGAGGATGTAGGAGTACATGAGATAGTAGAGGAAGCAAGACTGAGATGGTATGGACAT
The DNA here is from genome assembly GCA_033556935.1 of Timema podura. Taxonomy (NCBI): domain Eukaryota; kingdom Metazoa; phylum Arthropoda; class Insecta; order Phasmatodea; family Timematidae; genus Timema; species Timema podura. The sequence goes on along the minus strand of JAVRXN010000001.1, from coordinate 10,395,420 downwards.
ATAATGAGGATGTTGGAGTACATGAGATAGTAGAGGAAGCAAGACTGAGATGGTATGGACATGTAATGAGGATGTTGGAGTACATGAGATAGTAGAGGAAGCAAGACTGAGATGGTATGGACATGTAATGAGGATGTTGGAGTACATGAGATAGTAGAGGAAGTAAGACTGAGATGGCATGGGCATGTAATGAGGATGTTGGAGTACATGAGATAGTAGAGGAAGCAAGACAGATGGTATGGTCATGTAATGAGGATGTTGGAGTACATGAGATAGTAGAGGAAGCAAGACTGAGATGGTATGGACATATAATGAGGATGTTGGAGTACATGAGATAGTAGAGGAAGCAAGACTGAGATGGTATGGTCATGTAATGAGGATGTTGGAGTACATGAGATAGTAGAGGAAGCAAGACTGAGATGGTATGGTCATGTAATGAGGATGTTGGAGTACATGAGATAGTAGAGGAAGCAAGACTGAGATGGTATGGTCAAGTAATGAGGATGGAAAAGGAAACAATACCAAAGATAATGATGAAGAGAAAAATACTGCAAGGGAGATATAAAAAAGAGATTGGAGGAGCAGATAACAGAAACTTTGCAAGTGAGAGGAGAAGAATGAAATCGATTAAAGGAAGAAGATTGGTATAAGGAAAGAGGAGGATGGAGGCATTTTACCAAAGTGAACCGGAAACAGTTGTTGATGATGAGTATTTAAAAATAATTACAGCTTGTTAGTTAATATATTTAGGAAAATTAATTAAATAATGTTCACTTACCCACTTCGGTGACCACGTAGTCTACCTCGCTACTCAGTTGACTAGACTTCCGTTGACGGGGAGATCAAGGTTTGAACCTCGGTCGGATATACTGAGGAGGTTTTTCCAAAAGGGGTTTCCACTCTCCCTCCGCGCAAATGCGGGCACACTTCATCTAATCATAGCCCTCATAATCCCTAAAACCATTATCGTAATTAGTACATACGCTGATAACTCAAACGGGTAGTAAGACGACAAGACAAATAAAATAACAAAAATAAAACATTCACTTTAGTATTTCCTGACTGCAGCCCAAGAGCTAAATATTGTCCCGTATTGGTAAAAAGGGCAAGAAGGGTAGGGTATTTGAAAAAAATAATGTGGAAATAGGGGTGGGGACTTGATACCCGATATTGAACATCATCTACGAGTCACAAGCTCTTCTTGGAATCCGGATAAGTTTCCCCTCTGATGGAAGGTTGCCTACCTAGAGGGCGCATATTTTAACGAGGTGAAAACGTTGTTGGGTTGGGAGTGGAGACCTTAGATCGGGGAAGAAGGAGGGGGGAAAGGGGGTGAACAATCTTTGCCCCCCGAGCCAAGTTTGCTATGAGATATGTTAAGAAAGAGCGCAGCACTGGGATGTGAAATACAGCCCCGGACTTTCAAAATCACGAGATTAGTGTGGAGAATCGAAAAACCAAAATATAATTTTTTTGCCAAAGGTCCAAAATTCAGTTTAGGTTTCTTCTAAAAAAAGGAAAACACGAGAACAAATTAAATCTTGTATCTTCACTATATGTAGCACCGTGATTTTAACCTAACCCACTTCAGTTTCTGATTGGTCTAAGGCGTCATTCTCGTGTTAGACTGTCCTACTATAGGCGGGGAGATCGGGGTTCGAGTTCTGGTCCTGTCCACTGAGGGTAATTTTACGTAAATTGTTTCCATATCCCCTGATTACCTCTAAAATGCTTCCTTCCTTATCCTTATCTCCTTGGAGTAATTATTATGTATGCGCATAACTTGAACAGGTATTAAGACGAGGCGATTAAAAAGAATACTAACCTTAATTAAAATTAATGTGTTGCCTAATTGCATGAAAGGTACCTTAAAGAAAACATATCGATACACTAACAACAATATAATAAGACATTAATAATTTTTCATTACAGTCCTATCTTCACAGGAAGAACCTTTTAAATTATACTAACTTTTTTCGGCCAATATTTATAACATTTTATTATACTAGACGTGCTATTGTTATTTTATATGTATTGATAATATATAACAAAATTGACAGTTCTAGATCACATGACTTGGCGTATGAACACGTAAAAGTAGATCTAATAACTTTTCTAGCTGTCAGGTAATGCTATTTCTGTGGAAATTTGAGTGTATATAAATATGCCTGAGGAATTGTATACAGCCTAAAAGGAAGCTTAAAATGAATTTGTGTTTTTTTTTCCTGTTTTTGTTACATACATACACCATTAAAGTTCAATAATACAGATATTCAATACATCATTTAGGAAGCTATTAAGGTAAATAACATTATCTGCTTTCTTTAATACCTTTATTATTTAATTTTAAAATTTTATCTTAAGGTTGCTACATGGCAGAGCACTGATAAATGTTGCAAACGTTTAGAAATTCCGCATTATTTAGGTAGTTATTTTAATTTTTAATATAGTTTTCAACAAAATGTAGGTGAACATTATCAGACAGTTAAAAAGTTTAAATTCTCTGTTTGGAGTTAAAAAAATATTCAACGACGCTTTACGTAAAAATGTGTACTTCCAAGATTAAAGAAATCTAATTATAGCTTTCCCTTACAAATAAAGTCTTGTTTTGATGATTATGGCTACAAAAAGTTTTAAGATAATGTGGGATTGTTTTATAGGGTTTTGTGTAACTGAACACACATTTTTTTAAAAACCTTATATTTAAACTTTTTAAATGTTAGAACTTAAATTTTGGTGAGGTCAATATTAAAAAAAAAATCAAACCACTTTATAAATAATCCGGTATTTCTAAGCGTTTGCAATGCTTTTTAATGCTCTCCAAAGTAACAACCTTAAGGCGTCAGCCTTGTTCACGCTTTAAAATACAATGGTATGTGTCTTTTCATGGAACTACTTATCTATTCTGTATGAGCTTATTCTCCTTTTTATCCTTCACCTACAGCCACACTTTGTCATGTCAATAATAAAGAGGGGAAAGATAACTACGAAACTAACTATCTCAAGGTAAAGAGGAAAGCTCGCAGCTAGTTCTCAAATATCCTAAAATGTTCTGTTGTGAACCCATTTTCATCAAGCCTAGTCTAAATAGCTCCGCAAATATGATTAAAAAGTCGTTGAAAATCAGCTAAAGTTTTATTTTAACACATCTCCTTACTATTAATAAAACTCAAACTACAAAGTTTTTAAGAAAAAAGGGTCCCGTTGGAATGTTTGTACTTTATTTTGACGCTAATAATATTTTGAAATAACGCATCGTATAATTAGATATTGCGCTAAAGCTAAAACGTCTACGCGGCAATTTTCTCGTTCACCAAGACGGCCCCCTTAACTAATGTGTTCCAACCTCACAACGTAAAGAGCCAACCAACCACCTTAATATAAGGATGACTCGGGGAAATGTTTACACTTTCATTTGCTCGCACCAAAACAACGGTTTACTCTTTCACGACAAGGCTCCACGAGGTAATATTATTAGGGTAGTTTTCCCTCACCCCCTCCAGGGGTCTATAACACGTGTATAGGAGGTAAAAACAACCCCCTCCCACATCCCTTAAAACCCTCGCTTCACCACCGCCTACTTTAAATTCTGAAATATTGTTAACCTCTCCCGTCTTCATTCTGCGTACCTTATGGGATAAAGTGTAGTCGTCATATTTTACTGCCCTCCAACTTTGTAAGGGATGAAACAAAAGAACGGGAGGAACAGATTCAAGATAGGACCGTACGGTAACTAAGTTCTCCGCTGTATTCTGGGATTAAATTACATTTTAATCACACTTGTGTTGTAAGTGGCGTAACGCCTGCGCCGGTAGAGTGGTACACATGGTGCATCGCTTTGTACGGAGCCGGAACATGGACCCACAGGAAAGTTGAGCAGAAATATTGGAATGTGGTGCTGAAAGATAGTAGAGAAGATTAAGTGGACATATTTGGTGACTAAAGAAGAAGTTATAAGAAGAGTTAATGAAAAAAGAACCATTTCTGCAGAAAAATAAGAAAAATTGCCCAACTGGAAGAGTCACATTATGAGAAGTAGTGGCTTATTCTGTGACGTCATAGAAGGCAAAGTGGAAGGGGAAAAAGGGATTAAGAAGACAAAGAATGTAACTGATGGATTAACTGGGAAAAGAAATGAAGATTAAGTTTCAGGTTATAAAAGAAGGAAGCTGCTGATAGGACATTATCGATGAGGTATTGTTCCCCTACTTTCCCACGGAGAAACACAACTCTTGTGTAGACAGTGGTGGATGACGTATTGTTCTCCTACTTTCCCACGGAGAAACACAACTCTTGTTGTGTGTAGACAGTGGTGGATGACGTATTGTTCCCCTACTTTCCCACGGAGAAACACAACTCTTGTGTATACAGTGGTGGATGACGTATTGTTCTCCTACTTTCCCACGGAGAAACACAACTCTTGTTGTATGTAGACAGTGGTGGATGACGTATTGTTCCCCTACTTTCCCACGGAGAAACACAACTCTTGTGTAGACAGTGGTGGATGACGTATTGTTCCCCTACTTTCCCACGGAGAAACACAACTCTTGTTGTATGTAGACAGTGTGGGATGACGTATTGTTCCCCTACCTTCCCACAGAGAAACACAACTCTTGTTGTATGTAGACAGTGGTGGATGACGTATTGTTCCCCTACTTTCCCACGGAGAAACACAACTCTTGTGTAGACAGTGGTGGATGACGTATTGTTCCCCTACTTTCCCACGGAGAAACACAACTCTTGTGTAGACAGTGGTGGATGACGTATTGTTCCCCTACTTTCCCACGGAGAAACACAACTCTTGTGTAGACAGTGGTGGATGACGTATTGTTCCCCTACTTTCCCACGGAGAAACACAACTCTTGTGTAGACAGTGGTGGATGACGTATTGTTCCCCTACTTTCCCACGGAGAAACACAACTCTTGTGTAGACAGTGGTGGATGACGTATTGTTCCCCTACTTTCCCACGGAGAAACACAACTCTTGTGTAGACAGTGGTGGATGACGTATTGTTCCCCTACTTTCCCACGGAGAAACACAACTCTTGTTGTATGTAGACAGTGGTGGATGACGTATTGTTCCCCTACTTTCCCACGGAGAAACACAACTCTTGTTGTGTGTAGACAGTGGTGGATGACGTATTGTTCCCCTACTTTCCCACAGAGAAACACAACTCTTGTTTAGACAGTGGTGGATGACGTATTGTTCCCCTACTTTCCCACAGAGAAACACAACTCTTGTTGTATGTAGACAGTGGTGGATGACGTATTGTTCCCCTACTTTCCCACGGAGAAACACAACTCTTGTTGTATGTAGACAGTGGTGGATGACGTATTGTTCCCCTACTTTCCCACAGAGAAACACAACTCTTGTTGTATGTAGACAGTGGTGGATGACGTATTGTTCCCCTACTTTCCCACGGAGAAACACAACTCTTGTGTAGACAGTGGTGGATGACGTATTGTTCCCCTACTTTCCCACAGAGAAACACAACTCTTGTTGTGTGTAGACAGTGGTGAATGACGTATTGTTCCCCTACTTTCCCACAGAGAAACACAACTCTTGTTGTGTGTAGACAGTGGTGGATGACGTATTGTTCCCCTACTTTCCCACAGAGAAACACAACTCTTGTTGTGTGTAGACAGTGGTGGATGACGTATTGTTCCCCTACTTTCCCACGGAGAAACACACGTATTGATTTTATCGTCACTGCTAGGAAAGTTCGGGAGGGCGGGGGAGGGATTTACTTGCTCTACATGAACACCAATACTTACCGCACTTTCACTCTCATTGAGCTCGGCTTCAAAGTAATTTGTCGGAAGTTTCATTACTCTCAAATCACAAGGTTCATTAGGAAGGAAATAAAAACTTTTACGGGGATAATAGAATAGGCTAGGACGCCAACTTCACGTCTGGTTTCACCTGGTTCGATCCTAGAAAAGGTCGTAACTACCATACTAGTTTTATTTAAGTTTTTAAGATCTCGAAGATTGTCCAAGTTTTGTTTGTGAGCCGTGTTCTGCTATAACTCTTTATGTATATAAAAACAGCATTCACTTTACGTCAAATTCTTTGTCTTTGATTTTAATTTTAATTTTTTGCAATAGGGATACTTTGGATCTGACAGTCTTCTGTATATACTTGAATTTAAATAAACATAATGGAAATACCGTATATTTACTGGAATTTAAAAACTGTCATTCAATAGATACCCTGCGTTTGAAAATCCTTTTGACCTTTTTGTTGTTTGGATAATCGTTTAAAATTCGTCTTTCTGTTGAATCACAAAACGAAGACTACCCCGGCTTTTTTACGTCGGGATGAGGGAATGAGAATCATTTTTGAGGATTTAAAAAAAAAAAAAAAAAAAAAAGTATACGTTTGGGAGCGCAGAAACAATCCGATAACTGCGGAGAGTTATAGAATGAAACATAAAGTAACAAGAAGGAAGAGGAACAAGGAAGAAAATAATAGAAAAGGAAAGTTGAGAGACAGATTAAGTAAGAGAAGATACGATTAGATTAATTTACATTAACAGTTCCATAGATAAAAAAAACAACTAAACCACCCTTGAATCGCAAAGGGATTTACTACTCTTCAAAGGTTGGGTTCCGAATCAATGCTTTTGTTTCCTATATGGGATGAGTGACATGAAGTGTATATTGCGTGCTTATAAGTTCTATTTCAGTCAGCAAAGGGTTTTCGAAAAGCTTTTGAAAATGTACCCCATGGGAGAAACGAATCGTTCTTCATTAGCTGACGCTATTGATCTCCGTGTCCACATCTATTAGCCTTGAGTTCGTTGCCTGCCTTGTTCTGTTTGATTAATAAATATAGCTCGGTTATGTCTGATGTTTGTTCGCTTGGATTGTTAATCATTAGCTAAAAAAATAGAAGAAGAATATGATCGAATGATTATCGAGAACACGTTACATTCTGGCTGATTTATGGACATTCACACATTAACATATTACACTTCTTTTTCTTCTTCTGTATACCACGTATTACTACCCGTCCACGATATCCACAGATATTTACACTCATGAGATAGGGATGCTGGTAGAATATATAGTATTTTCGTTCAGGGAGATTGGAGGGGAAAAGTAGGAAAAAAACATCTCGTTGCGCCCAGCTGGGGTTAAAACCAAGACCTCTCCGTCAGTAGTGATCTATATTTGACGAGACAAACGCCTTTGTCTGTGTGCCCATTGTAACGGGGAGTATCAACAAAATTATGGTTGTCATCGTGGTAGTAACTAATAGAAAAAATAGACGTAATTTCCTTCCCCCTCTTGATGACAATATGATATTTATTTTAGAACCGCGTCTTACTACCCGTTCGAGACGCACGCATATGTACTAATTACATTAATGTGCTAGAGACGAGTAAGGCTGAGCTTAGAGGATGTGTACTCGCATTTTCGTGGATGGAAAGATTGGAAAACATTTTAGGAAAAAAAACCCCACTCAGTACACCCAACAGAGATTCGAACCCTGATATTCCCATCACCAACAGTCCCAGTCTATTGTGATAGTGACGCCTTGGACCATGCTGCCACTGAAGTTGATCAAAGAAGAATTGCGCATGAAAAAGAAAACAAAGTACATAATAAATAAATTCGTAAATCTCTCCACGGTCGTTAGGTCAATGGATGCGCGATTATAATTCATAGTCCAGATAAACCTTTAGAGGGTTTGTGACAAATTGATCTTGTCCCCTCTGCCCCAACTATCTTCTTTTTTTTTTAAAGGGAAGACATTCCAATTATTTTTATTGCTAGGTCCTTTACTTCCTTCAGAAAAGGCTTTTAAAAACCTTTCACGTTCATTTTTTTTACTGCTCGCGAATTTTACACATCTGTTCTTCTTAGAAAGAGAAGTGATCTCTTACATGCTGTGTGAATTGGCAGGTCCCTCCACCCCCCCCCCCCCTTTTCCACTATCTTCGACCCTCATATCCTTTTCCTGAAGGGGGAGGGGGCAATATTTTAAAGAAAGTGAAAAGATGAAAGAAGTGTAGTTCTGTCCAGTTTCATACAGTTATTTTTTTATCCTAGTTTTTTTTATGTTCACGGTTTTTATGGTGTAGGATGAGGACATTTTCTTTCCATATAAGTAACACACACACACACACATATGAGCACGAGCGTAAAAAAAGTATCCATACATCTCTTCTGCATCATTTCTTATCTATTTGAACTGAGCAGTGAATCTTTCTACACATCTCATTTTTTTCACCCTTCTTCTATTTTGCTTTTCTCTCTCTCCCTCTCTTTTTTTTTGCAAATAAGTATAAAAATGACTCTGCGGGATTCTGAGCATTCGGTGTGAAGAAGAATTAATAAATCTCTCTAAAGGAACTTTATTTTTATCCTCCTGGAGACTTTCCACACCTTTTTATATAAAAAAATAAATTTTTCCTTTTTTTTATTTTTTTGCTTTTACTCTATCCTTATCTAGTTTTATCCGGTTCAGCTTCTTTTACCTAACATTTTCTTGAACTATTTTAAATCCTGCGTCTTTGTAAATTTTCATTATGTACGACGAATAATTATAAACTATTGTACAAGGAAGAGAAATAAATGACGAGAGATTAAACAAATTTGTTTCATAATCATAAATAATAGAATCTTTTATCACAGATCTAGAGTTTTAAATCGGTGTATACTTTCAGGAAAAAAAAAAGGCACGGTGCACAATGCATACTTTATCTTTTTTAATCTCAAAATAAAGACATTCACTAAAAAAATTGTAAGATTTTTGAACTGAAGTAATATACATTGTTGTAGAAACACTCCATTAAAGATCATTAATAAAATGATATACAGTGTTACAAAATGTTGAGAAAAGTGGAATATCTTTGTCCATCAAAGAACATAACAACCAGTTTGTGTTTTCAAATAACTTTACAAAGTACTTTACAAAAGCCAAAATATTCCATTTTGATCATTTATTGAAAACTATTTGAGATAGGTACAAAAAACTTATCACTGTAAAATTGAATCACTATTGATTAAAACTATTTTATTTGGAATAAATTTTTATTAAAACCAATAGTTTCTGAGCTATAAGCAAATATTTATATGATTATATCTTGGAAACTATATATATATATATATTTGCAGTATTTATAAATATATGTTGTATATTATATATATTTTTAAATATTATATATATTTATACATATTTCATTTATATATAGTATATTATATATATTATGTATATATAGTTTCCAAGATATAATCATATATATATTTGCTTATAGCTCAGAAACTATTGGTTTTATAAAAATATATTCCAAATAAAATAGTTTTAATCAATAGTGATTCAATTTTACAGTGATAAGTTTTTGTATCTCGTATAGTTGTGGAGAAGTGATCAAATTATATTATTTTTGTAAGGTACCCTTAAATTCATTTTAACTAGAAAACTAGTTAGTGTGTCATTTCTTTATAATGTTAAACAGTGCCTAGATACGAAATTTAACTAAACTGTTAGAGCGGACAGGCAGACAGACTCACAGACAGACAGACAGACAGACAGCATCTCTCAAACCCCTTCATCGGTTTCAGGAGGTCATAGAACGTCAAAATTAATCAAAATCTCGAGTTCAATTTTTTTACGTTCACAATACATCTCTGTCCAAGGAGTCGAGAGACGTTAAAATGGACTACGAAGAGCCTTTTTAAAACATACCTACGCTTTTAAATTGTATTAACTTAAAAAACACATTAAAACTAGCTTCTCTTTTAATGCGATGAGCTCAAAACTAACAATCATTGCGTTAAAATGTGTTGATTTTTTAACACCTCATTTAATATTATAATGAAAAAACTGAATTTTTAACACTTAATTTTTAGTTATGAAATTATAAAAAAAGTATTATATCATTTTGTAGAGGTTAAACAAAACTTCACAGGTTTACAAAATACACATGTTCATAAATACAAGTCTACCTTGGTGGTCTTGGGGTAAAGTACTCGCCTCAAGACGCGAGTTTTGTGGGTTCAAACCCAGCCGGGGTCAACGTATTTTCTCGAGTGATAAAAGTCCGTAGCACAACTTCCTTCGGAGGGTGGGTAAAGTCGTCGGTCCAATGTCGATTATAGCATGTAAAAGAACCACGGAAGTTATGTGAAACTATCTCTCCCAGCAAAATTGGTAAGCCCTTTCACTCTCGCACATAGAAATTCTTACGTACTGATATAATCAATCGGTTCAGAAAGTACACGTCAAAACACCTCAAATAAATAGAAATTCATGAATCTCGGTTTCGATTAAATGTTTTTACCACCGCGCGCCGTATTATGTGAGCTACAGACTACAATAGGTACAGAACTGTATGACAAGTAGCCTAACTAATTCAATACAGGGGTTAATGGCATTCTAAGTGCTGTATCACATGCGACCCTTTTATCGTTGCGACATATTTACAAATGTACAACAGTAAGTGTCGCAGAGCAGTACAATTGCCGCCGAGTATGAGTAGGGCCGGTCACCATAGCAACGATAATCAACTGTCAACTCTTTTAGATTTTTTATGAAAACACTAGTAGATGTAGAGATTTTTTTTACAGCTTATTACTACCCGTCCAGTTATATGCAAATTTACAAATAACGCTAATGTCTAAATAATGAGAAAAGTTAATTATTGAGGACGTCTACCTGCATTAGCGTCGAGGGAGAAATGGAAAAATCATTTAGTGAAAAAAATATCTCCAGTACATCTGACCGAGATTTGAACCCCGACCTCCCCATCATTGGCAGTCCAGCCTATCGAGAAAGTTACGCCTTAGACCATGCGTGCCAAACGCGTTTTATCATAAGAGACAACATTAAAAATTAAAAATACTCTAGGGGGGACCACATTTCAGAAAATTAAATATTGAAACTAGAAACTAAATGTTAAATACAATTTTTAAGACCCACTCCCTATCCCCCACCCTCCCCCTATTAGTGTTTTTTTTACCACAGTGGTGGGATTAGGTGTCACTAATCCTCGTGTTGAAAGTAGCATTCATTTTTTTAAATGTTAAATGCTTGTATGTCGTGATATCTCGGGCGTTTGTTAATTTTCATTAGAGAATACTGTTCACACACAATTTCACACATTTTCACACATTTAGTGCTGCCAAACATTGCACATATCTGGCGCGTAAATAAATTAAACAATCACTGGGAATAAATCTCTTGTAGGCCTACCTATAATATTCATAAATATTTATATAAACTTTGTGGTATGACTGAATTATTATTAAATACTGATTATTATTATTATTATTATTATTATATTAGCACCGCGTCTTACTACCCGTTCGGGTTATACGCACTTACGCTAATGTGTAATGGTAGGTGATTGTGAGATGAAATGGAGGACCTACAGTTTAACTTGGATCCGAACCACGGTGGAGGCCTGGCATTCCACACATTCACAAGTTGTGATTCATATATGAATAACATCAAATTTATATTAATGTGTCATTATAATTACGATTGTTAGTCTGGTTGGTTTGTTTGAAATCTTCTGTTTATTTAGTCCTGAAGATTTATTTTATTGACATTTTCGTTAATTAAATTACACATTTTGTGTTAATTGTGAATAATTTTGTAACCACCTTAACTTTGCCAGATTAAATATTTAATGAAGAGTGAAAATTGGGTATAATAACCTCATTTCCTAAATTTCCACGAATTATAAACCATTTCAAATATCAAAATCACAAATTCTATATTTCTACGACGTTTTATATATTATAAAAGAAGAATAAGAATCGGGTCACCTTGTTTGTCATCTCATCAAAAGGTCCACGGATCACACAGAATGATGTATCGGGCCACACTAGGCCCGCGGGCCACGAGGTTGCCATGTCTGACCTTTAGACCCTAAGAGAGTCTTACCTATTTTGCTCACAGAATTCTTTTATTCCCTCTACAAGGTCACCCGGAGGCCCTCACTAAAGCTAGTCCCTTTATTTCTCTGTACGTGATTCATGTTCCCGTGAATAATTGAACTGTTGTTATTGTTACTGTGAGAAGGAAAGTTTTGTGTTTTATTTGTGTTGTTTACCCGGTTATATATTTAACAAGCCACCGAGGAAGGAAAACATAAACAAAGATAGAAAACAAAATTGATTGGTATTTCTGGGAGTAACTGCTGAGTGCATTTGATAAAACATTAATGAGAGGTTTATATTGAAAAAAATGTTATTTCATCATAATAGCCTGGGGTTTGAATCTATGATAGAGTCAATAGAATTTTCCTTTCTTTTATAAATAGTTTTCTTTCCTCCTCCGGATATATTATGTTAAATTTTTTTAAGACCGGGAGACCTGGTGGTCCAGGGGTAAGGTGTCAGACTTTCTGTCTGGGGGTCCGGGCTTCAATCCTCGGTCCCGGCACAGATTTATCTGATTACCTAAACCCCTTCCTTCACCTCTGACAAGACGTGTATTAATCACAACTTGTGAATGTGTGGGAATGTCAGCCTCCACCGTGGTTCGGATCCCACGTTAAACTGTAGGTCCTCCATTTCATCTCACAATCACCCTACCATTACACATTACGTAAGTGCGTATAACCCGAACGGGTAGTAAGACGCGGTGATAATAATAATAAATAATTTAAGACCCGCATCGGTGATCTCATGACCTAACGCGTCACTATCGTGTTGGAGTAGGAATGCCAGTGACGGGGAGATCGGAGTTCGAATCTAGGTCTGGGAGATCTTTACTAAATAATTTGCCGTTCTTCTTCCACACAAATGCGGAACGTTTCCTCTATAATAATATCTTCCTCTTTTCCATTTTTTTAGCACCACGTCTTACGGCCGTGCGGGTTGTACTCGTATGTACTAATTACTCAGATAGTGGTTTTAGGGATTATGAAGGTTATATTTTTAAAGAAAGTTTATGTGGATTTGCGTGGAAGGAGAGTGGATAACCATTTAGAAAAAACACCCAACAAAGATTTGAACCTCGATCTCCCCATCATCGGCAGTCTAGTTTACAGCGAAAGTAGCATGCTAGACCTTACAGTCACCGAAGCAGGTCATTCTACTTTAATTATTGTGATAAATGTACGCCATAATTTAGAAAAATTGGAAATACAATGCATGTGTAGTGTTATTTATGATGTGAAACACCCCCTGGACATAGGCCTACATTTTAAATAAAATAGTATAGACCATTTTGAAAAACTTCAAATATATATATATAATATATAATATAATAATCCCAGTTAACAATCCTTCCATAAGTATTTTTTTAAATAAAAATAACATACATCTTTATTAAGTAAAACATTCCCAAGATAATCAGTTTTAAACAAAATTTTAAACTTTCAAAAATCACCGTGAGTAGATACTCTTGATTTTATCACTGGTGGTTTCGGCTGTAGTCCCAGGTACATGGGGACAGACAGTCATGGCTGGATACAGAACTGTAAAACCCATTTTATTTTAGTTCAGGGACAACACAAACGTCAAGATGTATCATAATCTTGGATCAAATGGCCAGTGTGAACCATTGTGACTTGTTGCACCAATTGTGACTTGTGGCAACATTTGTGCCTTGTGGCACCAGTTTGTGACCTTGTGCACAGTTTTTGACCTTGTTGCACCAGTTTGTGACCTTGTGACACCAGTTTGTGGCCTTGTGACACCAGTTTTGTTCTTGTGACACCAGTTTTTGTCTTGTGACACATTTGTACCTTGTGAACCAGTTTGTAACCTGTGGACACCAGTTTGTGGCTTATGACACCATTTGTGACCTTGTGACACCAGTTTTTGTTCTTGTGACACCAGTTTGTGACCGTGTGACACCAGTTTGTGATATATTTACAGGTGAACTGGGTACAGCAGCAGCACGAAAAGTCGCGCAGTAAGAGGGACATCCCTCAACTATTCGAGCTGCTACCGGCCAGGACGCCGGGGCGTTCCGTTCCTAGACCAAGGAGACGGCAGCGTCGTGACGCCGCGACTCAGAACATGTTCCCAGATCCACTGTTCAAGGAGCAATGGTATCTGGTGAGTTTGGCTCATTCATTACACGTCTAGTAATATAATATACGTGTGTGTATTTTTTCTGATTAATTTTTTTGCTACTCGTTCTTGGTAGATTCTTTAGTTTACCGTCCTTATCCTGTTAATTAGGAGAGTCGAGAGTGTTCGAGATTATCGGATTGTTCGGACATGGTCGTGAGTGTCGGAGATGTCGTGAGTGTTCGGAGATGGTCGTGATGTCGGAGATGTCGTGAGTGTTCGGAGATGGTCGTGAGTGTTCGGACATGTCGTGAGTGTTCGGACATGTCGGGAGTGTTCGGACATGGTCGGGAGTGTTCGGACATGGTCGGGAGTGTTCGGACATGGTCGGAGTGTTCGGGACATGGTCGGAGTTTCGAACATGTCGGAGTGTTCGAACATGGTCGGAGTGTTCGAACATAGTCTAGAGGGTTCGAACATAGTTGGGAAGGTGCGGACATGGTCAGGAGTGTTTGAACATAGTCGAGAGGCTCGGACATAGTGGGAGTGTTCGAGATAGCCCGATGTTGTACATAGTCAGAGGGCTCAAACATAGTTGGAAAGACGTATAATGATCAGTGTTTGGACATGGTCAGGAGTATTCGAACATAGCCGAGAGGGCTAAACATAGTCGGAGGGTTAGGACATGTGGAGTGTTCGGACTGGTCAGAGGGTTCGTGTTCGCTTTATCACCACTGAGAGACTCAGGACGTCAACAGAAAAATAATATATCAAGTTCTCAATCCTATTATTGTCGGTAGAGTATTGCGATCTAGCACGAGACAGAAAATTTGGCCGTTGGACATGCTCTAAGGCTAGATTAAAAAGTACACCTCCTTTTTTCAACCCATCATGTATTTCGAAGGTTCCTGATAATTGACATCCAACCTGTAGCCTCTGTCACGCGTATCAGTCAAACATACCTCAATATTAAATATTACTATAAATTAATTACTAGCCACGTATTTTTCCAAGCCTTTGCGTATTCATGGGACAATCTTTGTAGTTTTGTGTAACATAGCTACAAAGTTTCTTCTAACATTTTCAAACCAAAGTTTTGACGTTAACACGAACATGCTTTTTTTTTTCTTCTTCTGAAAATAATAAAAAAACAGGTTCCCTGTTCACTCCTGACCCTTCCCCCTCTCAACTCCCTCCTAACAACCTTATCCCTGCACTGCTTCCGTAGCCCTTATCGTCTGTAAAACCATGAACTTATTTTAAAAATTCAAAAATCTGTTTTCCCAACGGGAAAGGGAAAAAACCCTCTTTACGTATTTTTTTTGTTGTCAGTGTATTTACCTTAGAGAGTTTTAGGATCCGTTTAGGGACTCATAAACAATGAAGTTAGGAGAAAAAAAAAACAGTCTGAGGTATATTTTTGAGTTGGAGCTTACCCCCCTCACCCCCACCTCACCATACACACGTTTGTGGCACCAAAAAAACAACATCCCACGGTAGTACCAGTGTGTCCTGTTTGGGCGTATTTTTATTTTGCAGTCCTCGGCCTCCATCCCGGGACTTCCCACGCAGGGCTAAAAGGAATGGGAAGGGAAAGGGGGGGGGCAGCAATTTGTTTGTGTAGTAGAAGCTTAGTAAGTTGCGCAAAACAAAACACAAACATCCGTTTTAATATATTCCTACACCGGATTCGATGACCGCGTGGTCTAGAGTCTGTTCACGACAGGTTTATTACCTGGATGACAGTTCAAAAATCACATGTTTAGGTTTGGGTTGCAAACACTAGTAAAATATCACTGTTTTGTTGTAAATGTTAAGGTTTTTAATACATGTTATATTTTACATTTAAAATAACTTAAAGTTTTCACATTATTTCATTACGTTTAATAATTTCTTTTTATCCAACTCGAAACAATATTTTAAACTTAATTAAAAGTACTTATTCTTCATTTTGGGACGTTATTGATTATGTGAATTAAGCGTATAAATTAAAATACCTTTTAATACAGGCATCGTATTTACTTGAGAAAAGAGAAAATACTTGTCACTTTTTTATATATAATAAACTATTTTATTATTATTTTATGTATTTTCGAAATATTTAACTGAATAAATATTTGTATACACTGTGTGGGTGCATCAATTGTAAAGAACTTGTTTCCGTCATGTTCAATCACATGGTTTAAATTCGTCGGTCGCCATTTTGAACTATGTTATCAGACCTTTTGTGAAAGTGATGTGAATAATATTTTTTTAAGTGAAATAAAACGCTAGATAAGCTTTGTGTCCGACCTCAATAAATATATAAATAATATTGGCATAAATTAATGTGGTTAACTATCACATTCATACATTACCATCTGTTTTCATTACAATGATCCAAAGTGACAGATGTCGCTGTTGGCGTAGGGATACATTAGGAACTATTTTTAGTAACTCTTTGAGCTGTCATCCAAGTAAACTAAGGTCGTGAATGACACTACACTCGCAATACACTTGACTGCCAGTGACGGGGTGATCAGGGTTTGAATCCCTGTCAGGCGTACAAAGTTTATTTTCCTTAGATGGTTTTCTACTCTCCCGCCAAACAAATGTGGGTATACTTCCTATAAATTCACCCTTACTCGTCCTTAACACACGCTCGTGATTAGTACATATGCGTGAGACGAGTATAAAGGAGGAGGGTATTAGGCCCCTGGGTTCGAGACTAGGTTGTCCCGGGTTATATTATATCGACAATGATGCAATTATTTGCTAGGAGAGTAATAGAGGGTGGGGGGTATCGGAGAGGGATCCTAATTAGTAACAAAAAAGTTTCTTTTTTTTTAAAATATTTTGTTTTTCATTTTTTAATGATTCCGTAAACGGGATATTGGTATTTTGGAAGGATCAGAGAATAAATTATTAGATAATGTTGCTCACTCTCTCTCTCTTGATCCCTCGGGAAGAGGAAGTATTGTGATTGTAAACAAAATTCGAACTGAGATTTTGAATGATGACGTTTCACGACAACCAGAACCCCAAAAAGGAGGTTTTCATGATGCTGCTCTGTCTGTCCGTCTGTCTGTATCTCGGGCTAAAGCCCAAACCATTTCACCGATCTGACTAAAACTTGGTATCTAAGGTTTTCATAAGAGTCCCTGAAGGTAATTTGGAATTGATCCACTTCGTGGCCGCATGTTCTACGGCGCTACTCTCGTATTAGATAGACTGCCAATGAGTGGGAGATCAAGGTTCGAATCTAGGTCGGGTGTACTGAGGGTTATTTTTTTATAAAATAGTTTTCCACCCTCCCTATACGCAAATTTGAGTACACTTCCTATGAATAATATAGCCTTCCTAATGTCTAAGACTATGGGCCAGTTTCATAATCAAACTTAGTACGCCTAAAGTGCGAGTCGATACTAAATACAGAACGACACCTACCTAAACCATAATGGAATGGGCCAGTTTCACATATGAAACTGGCCCATTCCATTCAATTTCAGGTAGGTGACGTCTTGTATTTAGTATAGCGCCGCACTTGAGGCGAACTAAATCTGACTATGAAACTGGCCCTATAAGTGTAACTAGTACGTAAGCGTGCAACCCGAACGGATAGTAATATGGAGTTATAGAAAAAATTGAATTATGTATCTTACCTTATAACTAAACGTACCGATAAAAGTAGGTGAGAAGAGATCCATTTGGATTGATTCTTCGGTACAAAGCAAAGTGGATTGACACATCCTTAGGAGGAACTGTCTTCTGTAGGACGTCATAGAAGACAAGGTTGAGGGAAAGAGGAGCTTAGGAAGGAGGAGGATTCGAATATTAGATGACGTGAAGGAAATTCTGGGAGCTGAAGGAGGAGGAGGCAGAGGACAGGGAACATTGGCGGTCTAAGTTCACTAACAAAAAGAATGGACTTGTCGTAATACAGAACACATAATAAAAAAAATCTTACGAGTACTTAAGTAAATATCTACAGTTTTAGTTAAAGGACAAAATAGTTTGCGTGGTGCGCTCTACAAATTATTGAATTTAAATGTGTATTTTATCTTTGATTAGAATTTTTTAAGTTGTTTATGAATAATCAATTTATTGTTTTATCTTTGGCAAAAATTGGCAAATCCAATAGAATTATTGCACCTTGCTTGCCACGAACTGAAACTCTGACAAAATTTGTTCAAACACCTTGGTTAATTTATAAATAAATAACTTGATTATTTTATTATTTAAAAAGGTATATATATAAATATAACCAATCTAACCTTTAAAATCTACTAAATAAATGTAACACAATGTTCTTTGGTGGACAAAGATGTTTCTCTTTGCTCAAGTTTCCTGTAACAGTGCTCCTAGTTGGTGATGCCATAGAGAAAGTAACAGTGTATCTTATTTCATTTATTATCTTTGGTGTTCTGTTTCTACAACATTGTATAGACCTATTATTTCGTTTCACAAATTCTACGAGTTTTTAGTAAATGTATATTTTAAGATAAAAGCTGGATAAAGTCTGTGCGGTGCCCGTACAATTTATTTTAATATTTATCATAAACTTAATGGAATTTGATGAGAGTTTTATTTTAAATGAAGGGTCAAATGTCCTCACCAAATTACAGGTTTCTACATGACAAGGGCCTGGATTTTAATGATATGTCATCTTTTTTTCTTTTATAGTACATCACAGACAATGTTCATGAGTTCATAAACTCTTTTAATCATCCCGTGGATGGAGAAATGTATTTTTTAATATTGTAGGTCACTGTTTATTTGATCCTTTTTTTTTTGTCATTTAGGATTTTTATAACATATTTTCTTGGTTTGTGTTTTTTTTGGGAAGGGCCGTTGTTTTTGACCGAAGGTAGTTTCTAAGCTGTAATTACAACTTTCGAAAGATTACAGAAGTAAAGTAATGGCGAATAGAAGAAGAAACAAATTGTTTCCTCTCTTGTTTTTTTACCTTTCCTCCATCGTAAAAAAACAACAACTAAGAATATGAGTTTGGAAAAATGTTGGTGATTGGTTGCCTTCGGAAAAGTTCTGACACAAATGCTGACAGGGTTTTCCCTCTTTCCAAATTATTGATTTGTGTTTGGAAATAAATGAAATGACATAAGTAGAGTATATTCTTCTTATGAAAAATATTCTATGGCACACTGGAGTTCTTTAAACATATTTCTTGGGTTTTTTTCCACTACTTATTTCCTAACCTCCATTTTTTTTTTTCGTTTCCTAACTGAAACAATTTATTTCTGCCTTTAATCCAGAAAAAGTAATTTGATCTCCCAAATCAAAACTCAGAGCTTATTTCTCCTTAAACTCAGAGAGAATGAAGGAAGACGGAGAAACATTTACTGTCTAGGAAACATGCCCAGTGTCGTGTCGTGGCTTGTTTCCAGTCCAAGCACAGTTAGTTGAAACTGTACATGTGAATTGTTCTCACCACTCAATAGAACACTAATTAATCAGGTATCAATAGAAATAAATTCCAATGTGAAGTATGTCGAACAGAGCCTCTATATGATTGGTCAAATGGAGACAGAGAGAGGGGGGAACATAACAAAGGTACAGTTTTAACAAGCTCTGCTTACCCTGGCAACACTCCACAATGCGTCATTGGTCTGATAAAATTGCCCAATCAATCGAAATTTATTTTGGAAAAAAATAAGCTAGCCAATTATTTTAATTCCAGTGAAACTTTTTTTTTTCAAACAAACCTCTAGAGTCCAATTAATTCCTTGATCAATAAAATCTACAAGTTATGATGGAGCGTTTGAATATCCTCTTTAAACGTAGTTTTTAATGTTTAAAGATGAACGTAGAAAAAAAACACCTATACGCGTATAAAACCAACTTTAAGTTAAATTGGGTGCATCTCAGTAATTAAATTTCCTAGAAATCGTTGGGGAAGGGTAGGTGTTGGGGTAGAGGGGGTGAAGCCCCCAATTCGTCCAAGTATACTGGCCCTCGGTGACCATAAATCTGGCCAACTGCGACGACTGTGTATATTATGTTGGTAGCCTTGGAGCAAGTAGTACTCTCGCACTTTGGTCAGTAAATCTCTGCCCTCTGGTCTCGTAACGCAATTACCCCCCCACCCCCCACCCCCGCGCACTATTTCACATTAATTAACAATGTTAGCCCAAGCTACGAAGCACCCCTCACCCCGTTGACCACCCCTACACACACAATCCAGCCAGGAACCGGAGAAATATTCCTAGATAATACCGGAAGCCACGTCTGGTAGAACGGTTATCTGGTCCAGGAACATATGAAT
Organism: Timema podura; assembly: GCA_033556935.1. Lineage (NCBI taxonomy): Eukaryota > Metazoa > Arthropoda > Insecta > Phasmatodea > Timematidae > Timema > Timema podura. The sequence goes on along the minus strand of JAVRXN010000001.1, from coordinate 10,375,178 downwards.
CGGATGATATATGTGCGCCTAAACCTTTTTAAAATAAAAACACACACACAAGTAAATCACACACGTCCCTTTTGGAACCGATATTTAATCGGCCTGGAATATACGAGATCGGACAGTTCTACGCATGAAAGGAATCAACCTTTGAAACATGCAACTTAAACTTTTAAGGCGTCTCTTAAGGTGGGAAGGAAACAACGCGAGTTAAGGTCAGTTTTTTCGCGGTTTTTATAACCGATATATTTTATGACAAATTAATACAACATTGCTCCAGGAGAAACGTTTAGTTTAACTTTCTAGAGTTGGTAATATCAACAGTTGTTGAATATCTGTCATGAGCAGGGCTCGTACTTTGATGATCTAAAAAATTATTAGTGAATTACCTATAAACTTGCATAAAAATTTTAAAAAATTACTTCAAATTTACAAAAAGTCGTAATGAATGCACACGACTAAATCAAACACGTACTTACAAATTTATTTGAATGAATTCTTTAACAAGTAAGCTCTGCTCCTGATAAATATAATATTGATTTACAAATCTCTTATTCAGAAGTAATAGCTACCCTCCCACGCAACCTCTCTAGTCAGTGCAGTCTCACCAGAATGTGTATTACATGAACACAAAAGGATACAAAGTTCATGCCTACATTATCTTCTCATTCAAACAACTGTGATACAAATCCATGGCTACATTACTTCTCATTTAGACAACTGTGTACAAGTTCATGGCCTACATTATCTTCTCATTCAGACAACTTGATACAAAGTTCATGACCTACATTATCTTCTCATTTAGACAACTGTGGTACAAAGTTCATGGCCTACATTATCTTCTCATTCAGACAACTGTGATACAAAGTTCATGGCCTACATTATCTTCTCATTCAAACAACTGTGATACAAATTCATGGCCTACATTATCTTTCTCATTTAGACAACTGTGGTACAAAGTTCATGGCCTACATTATCTTCTCATTTAGACAACTGTGGTACAAAGTTCATGGCCTACATTATCTTCTCATTCAGACAACTCTGATACAAAGTTCATGACCTACATTATCTTCTCATTCAGACAACTGTGATACAAAGTTCATGGCCTACATTATCTTCTCATTTAGACAACTGTGGTACAAAGTTCATGGCCTACATTATCTTCTCATTCAGACAACTGTGGTACAAAGTTCATGGCCTACATTATCTTCTCATTCAGAAAACTGTGATACAAATTCATGGCCTACATTATCTTCTCATTCAGACAACTGTGGTACAAAGTTCATGGCCTACATTATCTTCTCATTCAGAAAACTGTGATACAAATCTCATGGCCTACATTATCTTCTCATTCAGACAACTGTGGTACAAAGTTCATGGCCTACATTATCTTCTCATTTAGACAACTGTGGTACAAAGTTCATGGCCTACATTATCTTCTCATTTAGACAACTGTGGTACAAATCTCATGGCCTACATTATCTTCTCATTCAGACAACTGTGGTACAAAGTTCATGGCCTACATTATCTTCTCATTCAAACAACTGTGATATAGAGTTCATGGCCTACATTATCTTCTCATTTAGACAACTGTGGTACAAAGTTCATGGCCTACATTATCTTCTCATTCAGAAAACTGTGATACAAATCTCATGGCCTACATTATCTTCTCATTCAGACAACTGTGGTACAAAGTTCATGGCCTACATTATCTTCTCATTTAGACAACTGTGGTACAAAGTTCATGACCTACATTATCTTCTCATTCTGACAACTGTGATATAAAGTTCATGGCTTACACTATCTTCTCATTCTGACAACTGTGATACAAAGTTCATGGCCTACATTATCTTCTCATTCTGACAACTGTGAGCTGAAAACATTTATGTTTGAAGTAATTATGCATTTATAAATATGGATGGTATTCAAAAATAAACTTATTCAACATAAATGCCAAAATCTTATTCAAAATTGCCTTAAAATTACTTGAAAATGCGTCACAATTACCCAAAAAAGACGCAAACCAATAAAATATGTTATAAAAATCCAAAATGACAACAAAAAAGAGGACCAAATAAACAGTGACCTACAGTATTAAAAAATACATTTCTCCATCCACGGGATGATTAAAAGAGTTTATGAACTCATGAACATTGTCTGTGATGTACTATAAAATAAAAAAAGATGACATATCATTAAAATCCAGGCCCTTGTCATGTAGAAACCTGTAATTTGGTGAAGACATTTCACCCTTCATTTAAAATAAAACTCATCAAATTCCATTGAGTTTATGATAAATATTAAAATAAATTGTACGGGGCACCGCACAGACTTTCTCCAGTTTTTATCTTAAAATGTACATTTAATAAAAACTCGTAAGATTTTTGAACCAAAATAATAGGTCAATACATTGTTATAGAAACAACACCAACGATAATAAATGAAATAATACACACTGTTACTTACTCTATGGCATTACCAACTTGGAACACTGTTACAGGAAAATTGAGAAAAGAGAAACATCTTTGTCCACTAAAGAGCATAGGAATAAAATTAATTTTCAAAGACCTGAGTTATAGAACAGAAACTATTGGTTTCATAAAAATTATATTTCAAATAAAATATTTGTATATTTAATATTAGGCCTACTACAACTTTACAATGATAGGTCGTTTCGTATCTCAAATAGTTGCGGAGATATTATGAAACTTGGAAAATTCCCCAAATGTAAAGTACCCTCAAAGTAATTTTCATGAGAAAATGCGAATTTCCATCTTGTTTATTATAATAAAATCAAATCGTTGATCAAAATCGTTGGAACGAATTTTCAGAGAATCGATTTTTTGTTTGTTCTTTTCGCCCTTCATTAAACTACCCTTTATTTTAGAGTTGGATATATAAGCCCAAAAAAACCCCTCGCGGGGACCTTATAAAAGCCCCAGGTACCAAGTTTTAGCCCAATTGGTAAAATAGTTTCGGACAGACAGACGGCATCGCGAAAACAACATTTTTTTTTTTGTTTCAGAGGGCCGAGTTCGATTTTTTTGACGATCACAAAACTTTCTCTCCAAGGTGTCGAGAGAAAGTAAAAAACCCTGCTGAGATGACCGTATATAGGAAATAAAACTAAATTTATCAACTGTAACAATATGTTCGTTATTTTTGCTCTATGGACGAGTGTTGTGTGCTTAGAACGGCGGCGCCAAGGACGGCCTGGATATGAACGTGGGACCCGCCTGGAAGAAGGGGTACACCGGCAAAGGAGTGGTGGTGTCTATCTTGGATGATGGGATCCAGACGAACCACCCGGACCTTGCCCTCAACTACGTGAGTCAACTGTTGCACGTTGTAATAGTAATTGTAATAGAACTAGCGTTAATCTTGATCAACCAGTGTCATGTCGTGGAGTGTCGCCAGGGTAAGCAGAGCTTGTTACAACTGTAGCTATGATGTGTTTTCCCCCACTCTGTCCCCATTTGACCAGGGTAAGCAGAGCTTGTTACAACTGTACTTTTGATATGTTCTCCCCCACTCTGTCCCCATTTGACCAGGGTAAGTAGAGCTTGTTACAACTGTACCTGTAATATGTTCTCCCCCACTCTGTCCCCATTTGACCAGGGTAAGTAGAGTTTGTTACAACTGTACCTGTAATATGTTCTCCCCCACTCTGTCCCCATTTGACCAGGGTAAGCAGAGCTTGTTACAACTGTACCTGTGATATGTTCTCTCCCACTCTGTCCCCATTTGACCAGAGTAAGCAGAGCTTGTTACAACTGTACCTGTGATATGTTCTCCCCCACTCTGTCCCCATTTGACCAGGGTAAGTAGAGCTTGTTACAACTGTACCTGTAATATGTTCTCTCCCACTCTGTCCCCATTTGACCAGAGTAAGCAGAGCTTGTTACAACTGTACCTGTGAAATGTTCTCCCCCACTCTGTCCCCATTTGACCAATCATACATAGCCTCCGCTCTTCATACCTCACATGGGAATGTATTTCCGTTGAACCTGACCAATGAATATTACATTGAGTGACGAGAACAATTCTCAGGTACATTTTAAAATAAAGTCCAATTTTGGTATGAATATCATTTTAGAAAATACAAACTTTCTTAGCGGTCAATATTTATAATATTTTACTATATTATTATTGTTATTTTATATGTTAAGATTGAATGATGTTATTTAAAAGGGGTGTTAGGGTTACAACATAGATTGTATTGTTATTTGTATTTTCCTTCTCCCCTGTGTGTTCTCCTACTGCCGGACAGCTACATCCAGTAACTTTATAAGCTCATTTGGTTTTTGACGTTTATGTATTTTTGCTCAACCATTCCAACGCCATAACTGTGCCTTTGGGAGGATTTATCACCCCAACCACCCCTCCACCCCGTTGGTCCACTAAGGGATGTGTCCCTCAGTGTCGGCCACTTTACATCACAGGCCCGCCGCCATGTTGTTTCCAGATGAGACCGCTAGCCAGCGCCACCCTCCATCACATTACCATACAAAATGTTACAGCACGCACCTCCCTCCTACACCCCCCCCCTCCACGACTTTAACCACAACCACCTTGGCGAACACTCGACCAAGGACTACAGACGTGATGAGGTTAGATAGCACGTGGGGATGAACATTAGATTAGAGAAAATTTGATGTTTTATCATGAAAACGTCGGCTATCACACGTAGCCTTTAAATGGCCCGTTAACACTTAATTTTTCAGATCAAATCGTGATTGCGTTATTTTTTATTTGAGATATTTAACGTGCACTTTCTCAACCGACTGATTATATAAGCACACGACTTACTAACTAACTTAAATCTAGAACAGACACAACATTCAGCCCCTCGGTCGTTAATTCATCACTGTAAAAGGTTGAACCCACATTTCACCGATGATAAAGTTTTCGGCCATGCCTGTTACCGAACCCGGAACCTTTGTCTCAGGAGAGAGACACGCTACCGACTGAGTTAAGGTGTCGGACTATTGCTGTATTAAGACTTAGTGTTTTTACTAAATTAATAAACAAATTCAAAATTATATCAAACAAATTGTATTAAAAAAATATACACACTAAAAAAATACTCCTAGTAAAACAAAGTATTTCAATTCTATAATCAAAACAGTCACAATCTGTCGTAAATTTAATATTTGTAAATAGTTCCTAGCACATTGATTAAAAGCACCAAGCATTGAACCTTTAACATCGATGTCACATGTTATACTCTGGTCAGGTCTGTATACCTTAACTATTTTACAACATTGTCGCATGCTATCCTCTGGTCTGGTCAAGTCTGTATACCTTGGCTATTTTACCATATTGTCGCATGCTATCCTCTGGTCTGGTCTGTATACCTTGACTATTTTACGACATTGTCGCATGCTATCCTCTGGTCTGGTCTGTATACCTTGACTCTGTTAAGTCATTGTCGCAGGGTATAGGGACATTTGGTTTATGTTTGGGGTTTGAGAGCTACAGCAGCATTTTGAATATAAAACGGTTTTATGAAAATACTTGAGCATTCTAGTAAATTACAAAGGTATGATCTCTACGACCTCTACGACGAATCTCCTGAGGCACTCCACAGTTTAACTTTGCTCGACATTAAATGTTAATATCTTGTGGTGAAGTTAAACTGTGATCTCATTCTCAAGAAACCATCTGAAGAGGAACATAAATTATATAATTATATCCACAGGGTTCCTTATAATTGGAGTATTAAACATACAATAGATGATTATAAAAATATAAGTAAACTAATTTCAGAATTAATGTGTGGGCTTGCATTACTCACATTGATCCTTTGTCCTGGGGTTGGAATCCAAACCCAGCCTGGTGCATTTTAAAATATTTTTATTTACATTTTAACTTACAGATGGCTCACGGACTTGATCCAAGGGGTAAGGTTTGAGAAGGTTGTATAATGAATTAGCGTTGGTAAAAGATGTAAAAACAATTTGTGATAAAATAGATGCCGTTCTTGTCCAGAATTTGAACCTTAACCCTCTACACCGATAGCGACCTAGAGCAGTGCGAATATTACGCCCTAGACCTCTCGGACACTGCTGTGGGTGGAAATATTGGTCCATTTTATCCGCACCGGGGGTTACGTGGACAAAGACGTCTGTATTGTCTGGTCTGGCTTATACCTGTGAGAATTAGACCGTTGTTAGAACCCCGGTTTTTATGTTATCTCATGAATTGTTTCCCACTCTCTATCCACGCAAATGCGCGTATGTTTCCTATAGATCATAGTTTTATCATCGCTACCTTATATATGATACATATCGGAGAAAGAGGAGTTAGTATTATTATTTTAGTACCGCGTTTTACTAACCGTTTAGGTTATACGCCTATGTACTAACTACGGCAATAGTTTTAGGGATTAGGTAGGTTATATTTAGTGTACCCGCCTTTGCGTGGTAGGAAAGTGGAAAACCATTTTGGGGAAAAAAACCCATCCTCAGTAAACGTGACCTAAATTCGAACCTCGATCCTCCCGTCATCGGCAGTCTAGTCTAACACGAGAGCAGCGCGTTAGACCACGTGGCCACCGAAGCGGGTAATATCATTAATAAGCTGATATCTACTCCGACACCGCAGCTCAGTTGGTGGCGTGTCTGACTACAGAGCTTAAGGTCCCGGGTTCAATTAATGGCATGACCGATAAATTTATCACTGGTGAAGTAAGGCTTTCACCTTTCACAGTGATAAATTAACGGACGCGAAGGCTGTGTTGTTCCTGTTATAGATTTAGATTAGTTTAAGATCGTGTACCGATATAATCAATCGGTTAAGAAAGTGCGCATTAAATATCTCAATTAATAAATAAGAATAACACTCTGCATTTTGACCAAATTCATTTTTTTTTTTTTTTTTGCTTCTTTGATGAACATTTAAGAAATACGAGTTTTCAAGATCGCAAATATTTTGTTATTCACGAGTAATAATTCTAATTTTTAAGCGAGAGAATACGATGACTTGTTTTATTCCTTCTTTTATATATTTTTCTCTCTTCATAATTTATGGCGGCGCATTCAGTATTTCTCGGTTCACTTATTTTACAGGCACGAATAATGAAGGAACCACCGTTCAATAGGGGATATGAAGCATGGGGCGATTTGTCAAGAAAACTTAAATCATTAAAAAAAAACTCCTTAGAGTATGCGTTTAGCTCGAGAACAGATCGGTCTTCGTATCATTAATAAAATCGCCATCAAATTGCGTTCAGCTCATGGATATCAAATAAAAATAAATGTATACTGCAGTAAGTGAGATATACAAGAAAATCTGCACTTTCAATATCGTTTAAATACAAATCTACGAAAATTCCCATAAGTCGTTGTGTTTTATTAAGGTCGGCTGGAAATGGATGCGAGTTAAGGGCAGTATTTTTTGGCAGTTTGTATGTCAAAATACTTTTTTTTCCAAAAATAAATAGAATATTGCTTCGTTAGATAATTTAAGTTAAATTTTTTACACCTTGCAACGTCAAAAGATCTGGAATATAGGCCCTATGTGACGAATATCATGGAATTTAGCAGATAACATACTTTTTTTTTTAAATAAAACTAAGTCTCCTGGCCTGTTTAATTTCTACAATATCTATGACAAATATCAAAAAACTGTTGATATTATTATGTGTAGAAAATTATACTAAACTTATCTTCTGAAGCATTATCTATCTATATACAGGATGTTCGGAAACTCAACGCCCAAACTGCACATATAGCTTGTTAGAACCAGAAGTAATACAACATCCTATACACTAACATCCGGAAAACTAGGCTAATACCATTCAATTGTGTTCAAAGTCTCAGCGTACAGCACCGGGAGAGCAAAGCTGTGCAAGCATGCGTGTACAACAAGTTGCATAGAAATTAGGCGCACATCACTACACATGTAATAATGGCAAACACCTTCTATGACGTAGGATCGTTAATGATGACTCTCAGAACGTATTCCCATTTATAGATGGACTGGTGTGTTGTTTACTATTATTTGTGGTATGTTCTACTGCCGTGCTCCAAGATGTCTAGGTGTGCAGTGCCGCGTGCCAAACTCCTATGCAACCTGCTGTACACGCATGCTTGCACTGCTTTGCTCTCCCGGCGCTGTACGCAGAAACTTTTTTTTTTTAGCACTGCGTCTTACTAACTGTTCAGTTTATACTCCTTCCCTGCCGAAACTTTGAGCACAATTTAATTATATTAGCATAGTTTAGAGGATGTAAGAATATAGGGATTTGGTATTACTTTTGGTTGAAACAAACTATATGTGCAGTTTGGGCGTTGAGTTTCCTGACATCCTGTGTTTATATAACAAAATTGATATATATATATATAAATTTTATCAATTTATTTATATACATATATTTTGATAAGCCCATTTTCAGTAAAACGAGTAAACGGCTAAACATATTTATTATATTTAGCATCGCGTCTTACTACCCTTCGGTTATACGCTTAAGTACTAATTACGCTAATGGATTAGGAATGGGAGGGTTGAATTTAGAGGAAGTGAACCCGCATTTGCGTGGAGGGAGAGTGGAAAACCATTTGAAAAACCACCCCAGTTCACCCGACCGAGATTCGAACCTCGATCTCCCCGTCCTCGGCGGTCAAGCTCAACACGACTAGCGCGTTAGCCAACTACGCCACCGAGGCGGTGTTAAACGGCTAAACAGATCTTGACAAACACCTATTAATTTGAAAGGTTATGGATCCCTAATGCTGGCACCAATAGTAGCTTCAAAGAAAACCCAATTTTCCTAACGAATCTTCCATCTTTTTCTTTGTGTGTGCTGTGTTTCATCTGTAAATACATTCTTTGTTTAGATCTCCATGGAAACCATGATTTGTGTATGATCGGTAAATAAAATATTTCTCTTTGTTTAAAAATAACAACTGAATTCATATCTAAGTGGTTTGGTGCAACAAATATCTGGGAGCTGGGAGACGGGTAGTTTTAAATGTCTAATCATGGTGTGAGGGGGAGATGCATAATTCAAATTAAACACAACAAAACTCAAAATCTTTGGAAAGTTGATAGCTTTTGACGAGTAAACCTTTAATTAGAAAGTTGATTGACGCCTCGTTCTAAGTAACTTTTCCCAATACAAAGTTTTAAATACATTTTAGCGCGATAATCTGCAGCCATCGATGCAACAATCTACTGGTCTTATTTATTTTGAACTACTACTTTTTTTGTAAAAAAAATTACAAAAATACTTATATTCTCTGGCTTTCCCTTCCAAGTTCCAACTGACCTTGAGCTTTTTGTAAGCTCACAATAAAATGGACCACCAACTGCAGGAAGGTCAAGGTTCGAATCTCAGTTGGGTGCACTTGGGGGTGTTTTCATATATCAGAATGGCATTTCATTCTTTTCTACAAGCTAATGTGATACATTTATTCTAACTCACCCTCCTAGTCTCTTATATTAAGTTATTAAACAATTCTGGTGTAGGATGTACCAGTTAAATAAAACGAGTAGTGCCCAGATGAAGAAACGCCTACATCCACTTTATCGCTAGCCGTATCGTTAAACTTATCACACTCGTCTAGGACTGGTTCTCGTGACCGGGGAGACCGGGGTTCGAATCCCGGTTGGGTTTAAAGAGGGTGTTCATTTTCCTTAATGACATGAGGGAGATAAAATGAAGGAGGTAGAATTTTAGAGCAGATGTTGAAAGAGAGTGGTAATTTTATTTTTTTGGAAAACAACACTTTCCAGCCGGGACACGAGTCCCATAAACAGTAAAACACCGCTAAATTTAAATTAGAATTAAAAGATATTATATATTATTATTATTATTATTATATTATTATTATTTATTATTAGCACCGCGTCTTACTACCAGTTCGGGTATACGCACTTACGCTAATGTGTAATGGTAGGTGATTGTGAGATGAAATGGAGGACCTACAGTCTAACGTGGGATTCGAACCACGGTGGAGGCCTGGCATTCCCACATTCACAAGTTGTGATTAATACACGTCTTGTCAGAGGTGAAGGAAGGGTTTGGTAATCAGATAAATCTGTGCCGGGACCGAGGATTGAACCCCGGACCCCCAGCACAGAAGTCTGACACCTTACACCCTAGACCACTAGGTCACCGAGAATTATAAGAAACGGTGATAATAAACGCTTAGTTTTCCTGTAGCTAAAAATAATTACAGAACTGTAAAAAAATATACTGTGTATGTAAAACTATTATTATGTGTTATACTTAAGTTAAATGAATGTAAATTTCATACAACTCATCCAACTGTTATTTTGTGAGAATATACACTGACTCCTCGTAGACATTTCCCGTACTCTCCCGGTTAATCGAACAACACTTGGTCTCGATTAGCCCGGATAAAGAGATTCTACCCATAGCTTGAACAATAGCTTGAAAAAAAGTTTGTGAGGAACGGTCTTCTGAACCGACTTATTATATCAGCACAAGAAAATTTCTTTGAGCAAGAGCGAAAGGGCCAACCAATTTAGTCGGTAAGGTATTCTCACATACCTTTTCAGGGTTATTTTTTTTTACAAGCCACAATCGACATGGAACCCGACGGCTTTACTTCCCCTCCGAAGGAAGTTGTGCTACGATTATTTTTTATCTCTTAGGAAAAATCCGTTGACCCCGGATAGGTTCGAACCCACCATCATCGTATCCCTGAGGCGAGAACTTTACCCTAAAGCCACCGATGTCGACAAAATTGGTAAGTCTTATCTCCGGATATCACCTGTGTTCAACACATGTGGAGTAAATATTTGGTGTGTGATTGAGGATGTGTGAGGATGGAGGGGGGTGAGGGGGCAAAGAAACCAAATAACATTTTCACCCTTACCTGACACCTCCCCCTTCTACACTCCTAATCCATCATCTCTTCACCCTCAGGGTCACACTGACCGCGGTCTCGATTCAATAATAAAAAGAGAGAGAGAGAGGGGTTGGGGAGGGAGAGAGAGAGAGAGAGAGAGAGGTCCAATCCCACCGGGATGTAAACCAATCAATGAGATCACGTCATAACCGGTTGAGGCGGAAGGGAAGGACGAGGAAGTAAGGTTAGATGTCTTGACGACAAACAGACACCTTTTTTTTTATTGCGGCGGTGTGCAGTGTCCTCCAGGTCTGCTTGGAGAAGATAGAGGGATGGTAGACAGCATCCTACTGGTCCACTGCATCCTTGTTAGTTGACTGTAGTCTATAGCAACGCCACTACAGCTGAGAGGGTGATTATAGCAGTTATATAGAGCAGGGAGCATCCTAGCTGATCCATTGCATCCTTTTTAGTTAACTGTAGTATATAGCACGCGCACTACAGCTGAGAGGGTGATTATAGCAGTTTATATAGCAGGGAGCATCCTAGTCTGGTCCATTGCATCCTTGTTAGTTGACTGTATATATAGCAAAGCCACTACAGCTGAGAGGGTGATTATACAGTTTATATAGAGCAGGGAACATCCTACTGGTCCATTTCATCCTTGTTAGTTGACTGTATATTAGCAACGCCACTACAGCTGAGAGGGTGATTATAGCTGTTATATAGAGCAGGGAGCATCCTAGCTGGTCTACTGCATCCTTGTTAGTTTCTGTAGTCTATAGCACGCGCACTACAGCTGAAAGGGTGATTATAGCAGTTATATAGAGCAGGGAGCATCCTAGCTGGTCCACTGCATCCTTGTTAGTTGACTGTAATATATAGCACGCTCACTACAGCTGAGAGGGTGATTATAGCAGTTATATAGAGCAGGGAGCATCCTAGCTGGTCCAATGCATCCTTGTTAGTTGACTGTAGTCTATAGCAAGCGCACTACAGCTGAGAGGGTGATTATAGCAGTTATATAGAGCAGGGAGCATCCTAGCTGGTCCAATGCATCCTTGTTAGTTGACTGTAGTCTATAGCAAGCGCACTACAGCTGAGAGGGTGATTATAGCAGTTATATAGAGCAGGGAGCATCCTAGCTAGTCCATGGCATCCTTGTTAGTTGACTGTAATATATAGCACGCTCACTACAGCTGAGAGGGTGATTATAGCAGTTATATAGAGCAGGGAGCATCCTAGCTGGTCCACTGCATCCTTGTTAGTTGACTGTAATATATAGCACGCTCACTACAGCTGAGAGGGTGATTATAGCAGTTATATAGAGCAGGGAGCATCCTAGCTGGTCCATTGCATCCTTGTTAGTTGACTGTAGTCTATAGCACGCGCACTTCAACTGAGAGGGTGACTATGACAGTTATTTGATAAACAATTGAAGACACTCCCTACGCTACTATTTTGTGTTTGTTCTTAGGAATTAGGATCAAAATTTTGCCCAAATTAAATGGCTAGTAGATTTATAAAAAATAATTATATCTATCTATCCATCCGCATTGATGGTCACATAATCTAGGGTGTCAGGTCCACAACGGACTGGATTTTAGGTGACTGGTTGTTTGAGGCTATAATCTTGGCTGATTGAATTAATGATGACTTTCCACATGGGATTTTCCCCCAGCATATATTCACGCAAATGCAGGTGCGATTTCTATAAAACAACCCTACTCACCCTACCAATTAAATTAAACCGTTAATAGCTCTTGTATTAAATATAATAATAAGAGATTATATGTACACTGGTTAGAAATTCTGACTTTGATTGGGCATGCCGTACATTCGCCAAGAGTATTTTTTTAAATATATATATTGATGGCTTTCCGTTCTCTTTCCGGGAGAATGTTCATGCAATTCCTCCGAATTGTGACCTCTTCAACCTGTTTCCTTAAATGAGATAGTTTAAGCTGTGCCTCGAACGGGCAGTAAGACGCGAATTGCTCAAACCAAATTAAAACAAGACTGTCATATCAAACACTCCCTAGATATTCATATTAAACAAAATTGTTAGAGACCTTTTTCGAAAAATTTGGAAATTTTCAAAAATCACTCATCAGTAAACTCCCTTTAATTTAAATATGATATAACATATAAATATACATATCAAGTTTGACCTAGATCCGTCAAACTGTAATGGATCTAGGACTAAGGACGTTGATTGGTGACAGAAAAAATAGTAAAATCTTCTCTTTTTTGGGGATTCAGGGGACACATAAAAACTTAAAAATTCATCATAATCTCAAGCTCGAAAATCTTCTTAGCTACAATCATTTCTCTTTACATGAGAAAAAAAAACTTCTTAAAAGTGTTTTCTTCTCTGGATTGAAATATATAACTACCAGTAAGTCGTTGCAGCAATGGCTGCAGATTATTGAACTAAAACGGATTTTAAATTTTGGATTGGGAAAGGATTTATATAATAAGCCCTCACTCACTTTTTAGTTAAAAGTTTACTCGTTAAAGGATATCAACTTTACCAAGATATTTAGTTTTCAGTGTGTAATTTGAATTAAAACGTTTGTTTTCCCCCTTCAGGCCTCGATGAGAACTTTAAAATGACCCCTCTCCCAGATTTTTATCTATCCGTTGCACCAAACCACTCAAGTAACGATTTAGCTAATATTATTTTTAAACAAAGACAAATATTTTATTTACCAATATACAGCTATACACAAATCATGGTTTCCATAGAGATGTAAACAAACAATGATTGTACAAATGAACCACTGCCCACACAGAAGGAAAAGATTGAAAATTCGATAGGAAAATTGGGTTTTAAATTTAGGCCACTATTTTTACCGGCATCCTGATTCCCTAATATTTAAAATAAATGTTTGTTTGTCAAAATCTGTTCAGTAATTTCCTCGTAATTTCTATTACCGGAAACGGGCTTATCAAATTATATATAAGTATTATGTAACATTGCTTCTCTATTGTTAAATTTAGACACTATTGTTTAGTAGCAGACCTTTTGACTTGGAATTGTTCGAAAATTCCCCTGTTTCCATTAATGATCGTAAGCCGGGCGGTTATTAGTGAGTGCTGCTATAAGTCTCATAGAGACATAGAATGGAATTCTAGGAATCCGGTGTGCGTTCATAGAATTATCCGGGACTACAACATCATATTCACCAACAATTTGGTTCCCCCCCCTCTCGCTGACTAACCGGAAACCCTCATCCCCCTTTGGTTCAGTGGTCAGAGTGACCGACTATAAATCTAACGGACCGTAGTTTGTTTCCGGGTTGTGCTGGAAATAATATTTACTGTTCGTTTATGGGTTTGTCATGCTAACTGATTAGTGAATATAAAAACTCTTGAGGTCCAAGGCTGGATCAGGGGATACTTGCCAAATGTTGGGCCCCAAGACTTAAAAAAAAACACAAAGAAACTGTTATGCGAGAAGAATTTCTTTCAAATTTAAATTAACAAAAAGGAAGGCATTACATAGTGTAATGTTCTCCCTTGCCTATTTGTTGGGAGCTACTTTTGTAATGAGATGGTTCACAGTTCATGGTTCGCGGAGGGAACTACATTTTGTACAGGCATGAACTCACTATTCAAAATTGATATGTTTTGGTATTATACTGATTAGATTGATGTGATTTATCAGGTTATAATTGAAATCACTCATGTAAATTTAATTAATAATTATTTACTTAGCGTCATTGCTGTATTGAACAGAGGTAATATAATATGATCCTATATCACACGCGCTGCTATTTCACTTCTTTAGGGAAATTGGAGGATTAAAATGGGATTCATCCAATCTAGTGACCGGCGCGGAGTAATTACTATCCTGACACCAATTTGGTGATGAATAAAAATTATGTTTTCTCTCGACGAATGCGCGTCCTGACTGTTCGGCGACCATCACGAGAGTGTCGTCACCTCTGGTTGCCAACAGGGTTGTTTTCTAGGACTTGTCTTCTAGAATGTTCGAGTCACGTGATGCATTCCTCCCTCGTCTCTACACCCGTGTCTTTCGAGAAGATTTTGCCTGGGTGGCTGATAGAGACAGACGGAAGGGTGTTGCGCCACGTGGGTACTTACTGCGAAATATAATGTAAATTAAATAAATTTTGAATATAATCATATTAGATCGGACATGATTTTTGAACGTTTACAAACCAATAAGAACCTTATTTAATCTGAACATATTTATCGGCTCCAATTCCTGTTCTAATTGAATAAATTTTAAGGGTTCTTATTGTGATTCTGGTTCTTCTAAATGACCGTTGATTCCGGTTATTTGGTTCTGGTTTGAGTCCCTGGGAGTGAGGCAATATTCAATTTCGCTCGTTCAAATGGAATAGATGCCAGTACTATCTCTCATCTCTTGGTTGTACTATCGAAGAACTATTTTACAAGAATTATAACTTCTAACATTTAAAATACAATAATTGTAATAACAATTTTACTTTGTTTTCTAAGGATGTATTCAATGACGTGTCATGCCCCCTTCTTATCCTTTTAATTCTGCCCTAGATTAGGTTTATTGTGTATTGTAGAGTTCTAAAACTCAAGACCTTTAATAAAATACAAACACTATAGTTACATTTTGTTTTAAAATCCAAACCTCACTGAAAAAAAAATGTTCAAGTATTTTTTTAATTTATTTTTTTATCTAAGGTATTTAACGTGCACTTTCTGAACCGACTGATTTTATAAGCACACGAGAATTTTTATGAGCGAGAGCAAAAGGGCCTACCAATTTTGCCGGGAGGGATATTTCCACATACCTTTCAGGGTTATTTTACATGTCACAATCGACATAGGACCGACGGCTTTACCTTTACTGCGTAGGAAGTTGTGCTACGAGTTTTTATCGCTCAAGGAAAATCCGTTGACACCGGCTGGGTTTGAACCCACAATCAACGGATCCTGAAGCGAGCACTTTACCCCAAGACCACCTAAGTAAACAAGTCTTAAGGTGTTTTTTTTGCGTAAAATCTTAATTTCGAAATTTGTGTTTTATTTGTGCTATAATGTTATTTAAAATAAAATTAACTGTATTATTTTTTTAGTAATGTAAGAAATGCTTACTTTGGTTCAGAAACTATCAGACTGTAGTTTTTTTTGGTATCAAATTACAGTCGTGAGTTTATGATTTCACTCACTCTTTGGAATACACAGCGCCGAGTGTACCTACCTTCCATATATATATAAAAAGAGGAGGAAAACATCTTCTAAAATGTTCATGGTAAAGTTTGATATATATCTTAAAGGCACAAGAAGATGTGCAAACATTTATTTAATTAATTTAGAGCACATTTCAATTAGTTAAAAAGTTAAATTAGCTTCCTCAAAAAAAATCATTAGCTATAGTGTGCTTGTTTTGTACGAAACTCAAACGACGTGGAACAAATTTTGACTAGTGGTTAGAACTCTGCTGCTCCTAAGAGTAGGTTTACACAGAGTGAATCTTAGTTGGTGTCAAATATTCTAGAGGTGTATTCCCACTGACCAAACAATAAGAAAAGTCTATAAAATATGTTGAGTTGCACGTATTTAGGGTTAAATTTCTTGTCAAGGATGAAGGTCACTTGCTTATAACTTTAATAATGTGGTTAAATACGTTGTAATGTCGTGGAGTGTTGCCATTGAAAGCAGAGCTTGTTAAAACTGTACATCTGATATGTTCTCCCTCACTCTGTCCCCATTTGACCAGGGTAAGCAGAGCTTGTTAAAACAGTACCTCTGATATTTTATCCCCCACTATGACCCCATTTGACCAGGATAAGCAGAGCTTGTTAAAACTGTACCTCTGATATTTTATCCCCCACTCTGACCCCATTTTACCAGGGTAAGCAGAGCTTGTTACAACTGTACCTCTGATATTTTATCCCCCACTCTGACCCCATTTGACCAGGGTAAGCAGAGCTTGTTACAACTGTACCTGTCATATGTTCTCCTCCACTTTGTCCCCATTTGACCAGGGTAAGCAGAGCTTGTTACAACTGTACCTGTGATATGTTCTCCCCCACTATGTCCCCATTTGACCAGGGTAAGCAGAGCTTGTTACAACTGTACCTGTGATATGTTCTCCTCCACTCTGTCCCCATTTTACCAGGGTAAGCAGAGCTTGTTACAACTGTACCTGTGATATGTTCTCCCCCACTATGTCCCCATTTGACCAGGGTAAGCAGAGCTTGTTACAACTGTACCTGTGATATGTTCTCCTCCACTCTGTCCCCATTTTACCAGGGTAAGCAGAGCTTGTTACAACTGTACCTGTGATATGTTCTCTCCCACTCTGTCCCCATTTGACCAGGGTAAGCAGAGCTTGTTACAACTGTACCTGTGATATGTTCTCCTCCACTCTGTCCCCATTTGACCAGGGTAAGAAGAGCTTGTTACAACTGTACCTGTGATATGTTCTCCTCCACTCTGTCCCCATTTGACCAGGGTAAGCAGAGCTTGTTACAACTGTACCTGTGATATGTTCTCCCCCACTATGTCCCCATTTGACCAGGGTAAGCAGAGCTTGTTAAAACTGTACATCTGATATGTTCTCCTCCACTCTGTCCCCATTTGACCAGGGTAAGCAGAGATTATTACAACTGTACCTGTGATATGTTCTCCCCACTTTGTCCCCATTTGACCAGGGTAAGCAGAGCTTGTTAAAACTGTACCTCTGATATTATATCTACCACTACGTTCTAACTTGACCAATTAATATGCTCTTCAGTCTGCTCTACACACTTCAAATGGGAATATATTTTCGTTGATTTGGTCAATGAGTGTTCTCCTCAGTGAAGATAACTATCTATAATAGATGCTAGTGTATGAAATAGAAAGAGAGGGAAGCAAATGGGCAATTCCCCCTGCGAGGCCTCTAGTTAAACTGCTAACGCTTTCCCTCTTCCACTGTCGAATATACACACACAACTATATTATTTACGTCTGGACAACATTGGCTTACATTTGAAAATACCTTTTTCTTGTTTCCTATTCTAGATTAACATATGCTTCCACGGACTTTTAAAATCTACATCCTGGCCATTTTCGTATTAAACCAAATAGCCTAATTTGTAGACGATATAAAAAAAAAGTTCACAAAAAAACTACAGTAAAACCCCGTTAGACCAAACCCCGGTAGTCTGAAATTCCGGATGGTCTAAACACATTTTTCGTAAAACGGGAGGAAAAAATTAAGTCAAATGGAACATATTTTATTTGTTTTATTATTACTATTATTATTATTATTTAGCACCGCGTCTTACTACCCGTTCGCGTTATACGCTTAAGTACTAATTACGCTAATGGATTAGGAATTGGGAAGGTTCAATTTATAAGAAGTGAACCCGCATTAGCGTGGAGGGAGAGTGGAAAACCATTTAGGAAAAACCACCCCCCAGTTCACCCGACCGAGATTCGAATCTCGATCTCCCCGTCCTCGGCAGTCTAGCTCAACACGACTAGCGCGTTAGCCAACTACGCCACCGAGGCGGGTTTTTATTTGTTAACAAGCTCAAAGTCAACAGAGAATTGTAAGAAACTATGATATTTATATCAGATAATAATAAATCAGTTTAATAAATTTGACTAAACTCATTCAACTGTAATTTAAAATTCGTGTAAATGCTATAATCCTGTATTCTACCACTAATCCGAACAAGCCTTTTTCCCAATTAGTTCGGATTAACAAGATTATAGTGTAATTAAAAAATTAAAAAATAGTGTTGTGACAATGTAAGACTACTTTTAGAACTATTAAAAATGTATAGTTTTAGTTTGAACGTTATATAGTTTAACACTCACCGAACGAAACTTAAATCACACTAACATGGGGGAAACCCAATTTCTACTCTCCGTGACGTCATGCAGCGATTATTACAAACTAATCCAAGTCCTAATAAGTGCGCCTTGTGCCTTTTTACATCCGGTATTAAATAAACATTTCTCTTTGAGCGCAGTTCTCTCCGAGAAATGAGTTCATTTTTTTAGTAGCACTTTGCAAATGAACACGTCACATAACAAATGAACAAGGCACGTCACCCCCTCCACCCCGTACACCCTCTACACCCTTGCTTCTTTCTAGAACTCTCTCTCTCTCTCCTGCCCTCTTAACCTACCACTACAGGTACGAAGCACTTTTTATTGCCTTAGTTTAGTTCTTTTGTCGGGAGCTGTGCCGGCGGGGAATGGGGGGGGGGAATCAAGACTCACTTCAACTTTATTTTTGTTAAACAAAATTCTTGACGTAACTTATATCACGCGCTCATTTGTTTTAGACTCGTTTTGAATATAATTCAAACACAGCCATTATTATTATTATTATTATTATTATATATTATTATGACAGCCTCTGTAGTTTGTTGGCCAGAGTTCATGGCTACAGAGTTAGAAGTCCCGGGTTTGATCCCAAGCACTTCCATATTCTTCTGTGACGCAGTTGGTCTGGGACGGGTTCAAACTCGGCCTCATGAGGGCAAATGAGGAGCTACTTTGATAAATAAGTAACGGTTCCGGTCTATAAAACTGAGATTAATAGCTGGAGGGTTTGTTGTGCTGACCTTATGACACCCTTTACCTACAAATGTTGGCACTATCTTCACCGGCATACGGCGGCCGCTCGGCCGGTATATATCGCTTGGGGGTTTACTCCATGGAGTTTTGAGTTTTGTCATACAGCTCCATTTCAGTGGGTTGCGTCTCTGAATACTGAGTTAAGGATCCAGAGCTTGGATTTAAAGGTATTTTACTAATGACTAAAATTTGAATTTAAAAAAAATTGAAAATGGATTGAGATTTTATGTTTAAAATGAGTTTATTATGGAGCAATATTTCACATTTGATTTAAGGGGGGAAAAATGATGTTAACTTACCGTTGACCTTTTTTTTCCCCCCAAGTGGCTATAATAATGTTGTTAAAAATTTATATCCACAGTCCAATTTTCATAGGAATCTGACAGCTAGAATAGCTAATAGATCTACTTTCATGTGTTCATACGTTAAGTTGTAATCTAAAGTTGTCAATTTTGTTTGGAAAATATACATATAAAATAATATTAATAAAATGTTTTCAACGTTTACCGTGAATATATAGGTTCGCTTTTTCTAAAATGTTCTTCCTATTTTAATTTTTCTAAATTTTTAGCACTGTGTATTACTACCCATTCGGGCTATACGCTTATATACTATTTACGCTAATGGGTTAGAGATTAGGAAAGTTATATTTAAAGTAAGTGTACCCACATTTGCGTGGAGGGCGAGTGGAAAACTATTTTGGAAAAAAATCCTCAATACATCCGACCGGGATTCAAACCCTGATCTCCCTGTCATCGGCAGTCTAGTCTAACACGAGAGTAACGCCTCAGACAATGCGGTCACCAAAGCGAGTGTTCACTAACTTTTTTTTTCCTCTTTAAAACAAATTATTCAAGGGTAGTTTACTGATAACTGATTTTTAAATTTTGTAAGTGCGGAAGTGAACTTTCGAGTTCCTAATGCCATAGAGAAAGATGAAAATTGTAATATACTGTGTGAGAAAGTAGATACGATCATGTCATGCCATTTATAGGTCTATTACTTCTGTGCTGGAGGTCCGGGGTTCAATCCTCGGTCCCGGCACAGATTTATCTGATTGCCAAACCCTTCCTTCACCTCTGACAAGACGTTTATTAATCACAACTTGTGAATGTGTGGAATGCCAGGCCTCCACCGTGGTTCAGATCCCACGTTAAACTGTAGTTCCTCCATTTTCATCTCACAATCACCCTACCATTGCAAATGAGCGTAAGTGCGTACAACCCGAACGAGTAGTAAGACGCTGTACTAAAAAAAAAATTATGGCTAGATATCTAATTCCAAAAGAGTCTTTGGAAGAACCTTATTAAAACCTTAGATACCAATTCTAAGCCCGATCGGTAAAATTGTTTCGGTTCTAGGCTGAGATACAGACAGACAGACGGACAGACAGACAGACAGGCTGCATCGTGAAAACAACTTTTATGGGTTCAGGGGAGTCATGAAACGTTGACGTTCATAAATATTCAGAATATCGATTTTTTTTTTCTTTCAACAATCACAATACTCCCTCTCTTCCTAAGGATCACGAGAAAGTAAAAAAAAAAAAGTAAAAGAAACAGGATGGGAAATGTTGGTGCAGACAAGAAGGAATGGAGGAGCTGTAAAGTTGGTAAACATGTCTACCGTCAGCTGGGGTCAATTGTTATGTTCCCTATATATATATATATAGTCCAGTCTTCTCACGTTCTCTGAAGGTAAACAATGTTCTTGATGTTCTCAGAGTTCACTCCCCCCCCCCCCCCAGCTCCTACACTCCCCTCACCAATATTTAAACGTGTATTGTCACGTTTAGGTCAACACGTTCTATTTCAGCGACCGTTTCAAACCAAGGACGGGTTTTTATCTTTTCTTTTCAAAACTAGTCTCACCCAAAATTGTAAATTCTCCTGAGAAGGATTTTTATGTTTTCACTGAATACGTCAAATATTTCAAATTATTTATTTTCATATTTGAGTGTATACATTTACTATTTATACAAACAATTAGTGATATACAATAAAAATAAAATAAACATAAAAAACGTTCGACACCTTAGATCAGTCGCTATCGTTTCTGTCTACTGAGTTAAGGGCCCCAGGTTCGATTCCTGGAATGACCGAAAAATGTATCATTGACGAAATGTGGGCTTACCTTTTCACAGTAATAAATTAACGGCTGGGGGCTGGATGTTGTGTATTTTATTGATTTAAGTTAGTTTATAAGACGTGTGCTCACTCAGTTGGTTCAGAAAGTGCACGTTTAATTCCTCAAATGAATGAAACAATTATAAACTTAAGAATAAAATAGTCAAAGCTATTATTTATACTTTTAATGAGGATTACTCCATCTAGATATCATATTCTGAAAATTGAAAAATGACACTTGGACACGGGATGGTCCCAGGTTCGATTCCCGTGTCCAGGTGTCATTTTTCAGTTTTAAGAATATGAATTATAAATTTGTTCATTATAAATGGCGGTTTATTCGGAACCCCATTTCTGCAAAAACAAACAAAAAAGTATTAATATTACCTGAACAGCTTCGAATACAATCATACGTTGAAAAATACAGGACAGGAACGATGCCATTGCCGTTAAAAATAGATCGATCGACTCGAAAACGATTTTCACATCTCAAACAATTTTATTTAACATATTTCACACCTTATACGGGTTTTATGTTTGTAACAAAAAATTAATCTCATTCCTTATACTGTAAATAACGGTCTTATTTCGAACAAATATCGTATATCATTATGTACAATTTCTTATATCCCTAACAAAGAAACATTTCTGTGGTTTTTCTGTCCTATACCTTTGCTAATGTGGGTACACTTCCTTTAAACGTTTCTCCCTACCCTTATTTCTTAAATTAAGCCGTGAATAGCCTGTGTTTTAAACTTAATAATTAAAATTATGTTTTATATATAAGTTATGTTTTGTCTCAATACTTGGCTACCAATTTATTATTTTCATTATTATATAACCCGCCTCGGTGGCGTAGTTGGCTAACGCGCTTGTTTCGTGTAGAGCCAGTCTGCCGAGGACGGGGAGATCGAGGTTCGAATCTCGGTTGGGTGAACTGGGGGTGGTTTTTCCTAAATGGTTTTCTACTCTCCCTCCACACAAACGCGGGTTCACCTCCTCTAAATTTAACCTTCCCAATTCCTAATCCATTAGCGTAATTAGTACTTAAGCGTATAACTTGAATGGGTAGTAAGACGCGGTGCTAAATAAATAAAATAAAAAATTATTATATGGGTTATACATTTTTATATATATATCCAAATGATGCACACAAACACAATCACTGCCATCTTCTTTATGTCTTTTACATGGCGCACACAATATTCGCGGTGACAATATCTTCAAGCAAACCTGTCATTTTCTCCCCCTCAAATTTTACAGGCGTCAGATGTAGGCTCTTTGCCAAATCAGATCTGATGACGCCTCAAGATATGATGGTAGGGGGGTTGGGGGGGGAATGTGTAGCACACACACTGAGAAGGAAGTGTCGAGGAAGAGAGACTCGTTCCAAAATAAAACCATCAGCTGCCAAAATCCACTTTTGTTCCTGTAGATTGTCATCCTTGTCTGAAGCACTTATCCTCCCCCCCTTCCACCCTTCCCTTACGCTCAATCCTCAACCCCCCATCCCCCCTTTACCAAATTTTTTTTTTCTTCTGGAGCTGTTCTGTATGCTAAGGGGATAGAAGTTGTAACCTCGTTTGCCAAATTCTCTTTCCTCTCTTGTTCATGGCGTTATACCGTCTGGTAGTCGGCCAATAAAAGTTGCCGGGGGAGGGGGTAATGTCGCTAGATTTATATATAGATCTAAATTTATATTATATATGCATGGACGCTTATGCAAACTTTTATCGGAACATGACAATGAGATTGCGGCTACATTTTAATGATAATGCAACGCTCTCCGCCTGGTTGCATTTATTTTCTCGTGGAGTTTTTTTACATCCCACCAGCCTATGGCCTGGGTTGATTTTTTTTATTCAAGTCATATATTTTCCACTACCGGCTTGCTAGGCCTGTCCTAGCTTCATATACCTTAAAATATAGCCTAAGAATAGGAAAGGCCCAAAATCCAGTCCCCAGGCCAGTAATTCATCACTGTGAAAGGGTAAACCCACATTTCACCAATGATACATTCTTCGGCCATGCCGGGAATCAAACCTGGAACCATTAACTCAGTCGACAGACACGCTACCGACTGAGATAAGGTGTTGGATTCTCGTAAAGTTGTGAAATGTATAATTGATGAAGTCATGCTGAATTAGATTATCAGCGAGCCAATTAATGGTTTCCTAAGTGCTCACGCCATATTAAATTTAGTACATTTCTGAACAAGCCTACTTTACGGCGAGTACTCACCAAAAGAGCGAGCAAGAGCAAATATTTACTCGCACTCCCCGATGTTAGCTCGTGTCCTGTTAAAATGCTCAACTTGCGTCCTTACTAGAACTAATATGTTCTTGTTCGCAGTTGATTCATCGTTTGTCAGCGAGCAATCCAGTCTATCTGATTATGAATTGGATATAGCTGATCTAAATAATAATCTACTTTGGGCAGGTACTTACCCAGTTTTCTGTGTCCTGTGTTTGCGTCAGCTTATTTGTATCTTTTGTAATGATACTGTTTTGAACCCCTCTCATAAATTGGCGCCCAACGTGGGGCATAAAATCGGTATCGTTATACTTTTAAGAAGAGCAAACCTTCGAATGACAACTGTTTTATATTATATACACTTCTTCTGTGCCCATTCCTGAAGTAATTTCGAGATTATTCCCTCCCCTTATAAATGAAGCAAGCTGTGAGAGAATCTTGTTTTTAATTTATGAGCTTTCTGTCTTTGCTATCTTTGTCCAAGAATCCTCTTTCTTATTATTATTTTTATAGGATAGAACAGCAGAGTTCCATTAAACACGCCGGTCTCTATGGGCATTTCTCAGTTTTAAAACTTTTTTATTTGACCATTCCATTACCAAAACAAATCAGTACAACGTGAGTACTTTAGGTTAACAACTCTATAACTATACACCTACAAGAAAATTAATAGTTCAGTATTTAGAAATAATAATCTGAACTTTACTACAAGCATTCCAAGCACTCAACACTCACCGTCAACATTAAACTTGCAAGTACAAATATTTTCTTTGATGTACCGACAAATCCCAGATTTTTTTTGAACACAAACGAGCAAATGTTTGCCTTTGCTCGCTCTTTTGGTGAATACTCAAGAACGGAGAGTTGCCAATCATCCCTAATTGAAGGATCCGCTCCTCGCTAATTGGTCAAGACTCAAGAGGACTTAACAATTAAGGTGAAGCCAACCAACCCCCTTTAAGTTGGTGATTGATGTAGTTTTCAGAGAGAAGTTCTCTCCTTTAAGATACGAGGAAATAAATGTAGGCCTACAGACGTGGGTTGGACGTCACACGCAGGGTTGGGTCACAGTCAGTCACCAATATCTAGAGAGTGTCTTGTGTTCCTAACACCAGGGAGGACCACTATATAGAGAGTGTCTTGTGTTCCTAACACCAGGGAGGACCACAATCTAGAGAGTGTCTTGTGTTCCTAACACCAGGGAGGACCACTATATAGAGTGTGTCTTGTGTTCCTAACACCAGGGAGGACCACTATCTAGAGTGTGTCTTGTGTTCCTAACACCAGGGAGGACCACTATATAGAGAGTGTCTTGTGTTCCTAACACCAGGGAGGACCACAATCTAGAGAGTGTCTTGTGTTCCTAACACCAGGGAGGACCACTATCTAGAGAGTGTCTTGTGTTCCTAACACCAGGGAGGACCACTTGGTGCTCTCTAGAGATGAACCTGCACCACTATCTAGAGAGTGTCTTGTGTTCCTAACACCAGGGAGGACCACTATCTAGAGAGTGTCTTGTGTTCCTAACACCAGGGAGGACCACTTGGTGCTCTCTAGAGATGAACCTGCACCACTATCTAGAGAGTGTCTTGTGTTCCTAACACCAGGGAGGACCACAATCTAGAGAGTGTCTTGTGTTCCTAACACCAGGGAGGACCACTATCTAGAGAGTGTATTGTGTTCCTAACACCAGGGAGGACCACTTGGTGCTCTCTAGAGATGAACCTGCACCACTATCTAGAGAGTGTCTTGTGTTCCTAACACCAGGGAGGACCACAATCTAGAGAGTGTCTTGTGTTCCTAACACCAGGGAGGACCACTATCTAGAGAGTGTCTTGTGTTCCTAACACCAGGGAGGACCACTATCTAGAGAGTGTCTTGTGTTCCTAACACCAGGGAGGACCACAATCTAGAGAGTGTCTTGTGTTCCTAACACCAGGGAGGACCACTATCTAGAGTGTGTCTTGTGTTCCTAACACCAGGGAGGACCACTATCTAGAGTGTGTCTTGTGTTCCTAACACCAGGGAGGACCACTATATAGAGAGTGTCTTGTGTTCCTAACACCAGGGAGGACCACAATCTAGAGAGTGTCTTGTGTTCCTAACACCAGGGAGGACCACTTGGTGCTCTCTAGAGATGAACCTGCACCACTATCTAGAGAGTGTCTTGTGTTCCTAACACCAGGGAGGACCACTATCTAGAGAGTGTCTTGTGTTCCTAACACCAGGGAGGACCACTTGGTGCTCTCTAGAGATGAACCTGCACCACTATCTAGAGAGTGTCTTGTGTTCCTAACACCAGGGAGGACCACTATCTAGAGAGTGTCTTGTGTTCCTAACACCAGGGAGGACCACTATCTAGAGAGTGTCTTGTGTTCCTAACACCAGGGAGGACCAATATATAGAGAGTGTCTTGTGTTCCTAACACCAGGGAGGACCACTATATAGAGAGTGTCTTGTGTTCCTAACACCAGGGAGGACCACTATCTAGAGTGTGTCTTGTGTTCCTAACACCAGGGAGGACCACTATATAGAGAGTGTCTTGTGTTCCTAACACCAGGGAGGACCACTATCTAGAGAGTGTCTTGTGTTCCTAACACCAGGGAGGACCACTATCTAGAGAGTGTCTTGTGTTCCTAACACCAGGGAGGACCACTATATAGAGAGTGTCTTGTGTTCCTAACACCAGGGAGGACCACTATCTAGAGTGTGTCTTGTGTTCCTAACACCAGGGAGGACCACTATATAGAGAGTGTCTTGTGTTCCTAACACCAGGGAGGACCACTATCTAGAGAGTGTCTTGTGTTCCTAACACCAGGGAGGACCACTATCTAGAGAGTGTCTTGTGTTCCTAACACCAGGGAGGACCACTATCTAGAGTGTGTCTTGTGTTCCTAACACCAGGGAGGACCACTATATAGAGAGTGTCTTGTGTTCCTAACACCAGGGAGGACCACTATCTAGAGAGTGTCTTGTGTTCCTAACACCAGGGAGGACCACTATCTAGAGAGTGTCTTGTGTTCCTAACACCAGGGAGGACCAATGGTGCTCTCTAGAGATGAACCTGCACCACTATCTAGAGAGTGTCTTGTGTTCCTAACACCAGGGAGGACCACTATATAGAGTGTGTCTTGTGTTCCTAACACCAGGGAGGACCACTATCTAGAGAGTGTCTTGTGTTCCTAACACCAGGGAGGAACACAATCTAGAGAGTGTCTTGTGTTCCTAACACCAGGGAGGACCACTATCTAGAGAGTGTCTTGTGTTCCTAACACCAGGGAGGACCACTATCTAGAGTGTGTATTGTGTTCCTAACACCAGGGAGGACCACTATCTAGAGAGTGTCTTGTGTTCCTAACACCAGGGAGGACCACTATCTAGAGAGTGTCTTGTGTTCCTAACACCAGGGAGGAACACAATCTAGAGAGTGTCTTGTGTTCCTAACACCAGGGAGGACCACTATCTAGAGAGTGTCTTGTGTTCCTAACACCAGGGAGGACCACTATCTAGAGAGTGTCTTGTGTTCCTAACACCAGGGAGGAACACAATCTAGAGAGTGTATTGTGTTCCTAACACCAGGGAGGACCACTATCTAGAGAGTGTCTTGTGTTCCTAACACCAGGGAGGAACACAATCTAGAGTGTGTATTGTGTTCAATTAAAGCACGAAGGTGGCGGCGAAACAAGGAAATTGGATTTCTAATCAAGCTCCCCCACCTCCACCTTGTGACGTCATACTTCTAAAGGTCCCCCTCCCACAACCCTCCATTCAATTACAGAGGGGATCACTGTTGACACTCTACCCTCCCCCCTCGCTTGTCTTCCTTTACACCCCCCCCCTACCGTACATTCTCAGGCAAGACCAAGTCACGAAAAAACACTACATACAAATAGAAGGGGAAATGAGGGGGGGGGGGAAAGAGGGGCCTGGAGAATGAGTTAGTTAAGGTGGGCTTAATTCCCTGACTTTGTTTACATGATTGGGGTGAACCTACAGTCAAGAATAGATCAGTAAGATCAGCAAGTTGAATGAAGTTAGGACTAGTGACTTATGGCCGTGTATGTTGTCAATCCCCCATTCGGTCAGAACTGCTCGTTGTTCCTATACTGGGATATTGGGTGACTCTTGAGACTAGACTGTAAATACAACCCTAAGATATAGTAATAATAACATTATTATTATTATTATTATTATTATTATTATTACTAGCACCGCATCTTACTACCCGTGCGGGTTATACGCACTTACACTAATGTGTAATGGTAGGGTGATTGTGAGATGAAATGGAGGACCTACAGTTTAACGTGGAATCCGAACCACGGTTGAGGCCTGGCATTCCTCACATTCACAAGTTGTGATTAATACACGTCTTGTCAGAGGTGAAGGAAGAGTAAATCTGTGCCGGGACCGAGGATTGAACCCCGGACACCCAGCACAGAAGTCTAACACCTTACCCTTAGACCGCCAGGTCACCGATAGTAATAATAACATTAATATTATTAATAAGATTATTTTGAACCGCATCTTATTACTCGTTCGAGTTATACGCTTATATATTAGTTACGTTAAAAGTTTTAGGAACTAGGAATGCTATATTTAAGGGAAGTGTACCCCCATTTGCGTGGAGGGAGAGTGGAAATCAGTTTAGAAAAAACCACCCTCATACACTCTACCGAGATTTGAACCTCGATCTCCCCGGCATAGGCATGGTAGACTCGTGAGGACAAGTGAAGAGCTACTTGAATAAAGAATTAGTGGCTACGATCTAAAAAATACTGATATTAATGGTCGAAAGGTTCGCTGTGCTGTCCGCATGGCACTCTTTATCTGTAATAGTTGGCACTATATTCACCAACAGCCGGCGCCCTCTCAGTTGGCATGGCTTGATTGTGGCTGACGTCATGGATTTTGTTTTAACATTTTAACAGTTGCGTGTCGTGGAGTGTTGCCAGGATATCAGAGCTTGTTACAACTGTACCTGTGATATGTTCTCCCCTACTTTGTCCCCATTTGACCAGGGTAAGCAGAGCTTGTTACAACTGTACCTGTGATATGTTCTCCCTCACTCTGTCCCCATTTGACCAGGGTAAGCAGAGCTAGTTACAACTGTACCTGTGATATGTTCTCCCCTACTTTGTCCCCATTTGACCAGGGTAAGCTGAGCTTGTTACAACTGTACCTGTGATATGTTCTCTCTCACTATGTCCCCATTTGACCAGGGTAAGCATATTAAGGATCAAATAGCCGAAACTATTATTTGGGCTTTTAGAGAGGAATACTCCATCTAGATATCATATTCTGAAAATTGAAAAATGACACCTGGACACGGGAATCGAACCCGGGACCTTCGACTTAGTACGCCAATGCTCTACCACTGAACTATCCAGGAATCGTCCCGTGCCCAGGGTCATTCTCCACTCATATTTTAAGGCAGAGTCTATGATGGACGTGCGAAAATCTTCGGCTGTGTTATCTGATAACTTGTGAATAAAGCCGATGATTTCCGCACTCCATCATAGACTCTGCCTTAAAATATGAGAAGAATGACCCTAGGCCACAGACAAATAATATACCCAGATACTCAACCTCCAGGTTAAAATGATTGCGCTCCTTTTGGCAGCTTGAGTCCTTCACCACTAGGATCGCTGCGGTTAGTCCTATAATTACCCAGCAATGACACTAGCGAGGCTCAGTGTTGAAGGACTCAAGCTGGCAAAAGGAGCGCAGTGAAGCTCCCGTAAGGTTGAGAGTCTGTTTCTTCCTTGTCTGTGCCCTGGGCACGGGAAGATTCCTGGATAGCTCAGTGGTAGAGCATTGGCGTACTAAGCCAAAGGTCCTGGGTTCGATTCCCTTGTCCAGATGTCATTTTTCAATTTTCAGAATATGATATCCAGATGGAGTAATCCTCAATAAAAGCATAAATAAAAGCTTTGGCTATTTGATTCTTAAGTGGTCTAAGTTAAAGAGGATTTATAAAAATATACCTTTACAAAAAAAAACCTCAATATCAAAATAATAATTTCGTGACACTGTAGAACTATTTTTAGAGTTATTTAAGAATTTATGGGTTTTGTTTCAAAGTTTTATCTTTACAACTCACTGAATAAAACGTAAATTCCACTAACATAGGAAATTCTATCTTGACCTGCCATGACGTCACAAGTAGGTAACGTCCTTAAGCTAATATCATTATTATCGGGTGTTCTGTCTTACGACAGATCCTTTACTTTTGTCGGTGAACTTATACTGCCAATGCGCCCTGCTATCCTCTGCCTCTTAAAGGTCCCAGAAGTTTTTTCTTTCCTTCACCTCATCTAATATTTGAAGCCTCCTCCTTCCTAAGCTCCTCTTTCCCTCAACCTTTCCTTCTATGACGTCGTGCAGAAGACAGTTCCTCCTGAGGATGTGTCCGATACAGTTTGCTTTGTACCAAAGAATCACATCCAAAATGTTTATCTTCTCACTCACTCTTCTTAGGACTTGTTCATTTATCCCCCTGTCTGTCCACCTGATCTTCTCACTCACTCTTCTTAGGACTTGTTCATTTATCCCCCTGTCTGTCCACCTGATCTTCTCACTCACTCTTCTTAGGACTTGTTCATTTATCCCCTGTCTGTCCACCTGATCTTCTCACTCACTCTTCTTAGGACTTGTTAATTTATCCCCCTGTCTGTCCACCTGATCTTCTCACCCACTCTTCTTAGGACTTGTTCATTTGTCACCCTGTCTGTCCACCTGATCTTCTCACCCACTCTTCTTAGGACTTGTTCATTTGTCACCTTGTCTGTCCACCCGATCTTCTCAAGTCTTCTTCAACACCACATTTCAAAGACCTCCAAGTATTTATTTTCCATATCAGATATCTACAATAATATAGAGGATGAAAAGGTCCAAGATTACAATACTCTCTATATATGAGAGTGTAAAAGAGCCCTCATTATTCTGCTCCACACAACTTCGAGTATTTAAAGAGGTGAGATGATTTACCAATAAATATAATGGCAGGTCTTGACCACATGACTGGCAGATGGTTCCGTTTACATCGAATATTTGATCCGACACAGTATGTGACCCGTCACTAAATTTACGGTTTGCGAGGAAAAATATTTGCCGTAAATAACCGTTACCGTAACCGTATTCGCAAATCAGGGGGAGACACAAGCTAATAACTAGTTTCAGCTCTACCGAACACTGTCCACACACATATATCTCACACAGTTTACAGAGTAAACGTGATAAATCTAAACAGCGGAGACGATACTTTTACAACCGGACCCAGTTAATACCGACGATAACTCTTTGGTGCGGACATGTTCTCGGGAAATAGGTCACTGATTATGTCGGGTTCAATATATTACAGGACATCCTGCATCGGTGGCCACGTCGTCTGACGCGCTACTCTCGCAGTAGACTACACTGCCGATGATGGGGAGATCGAGGTTCGAATCTTGGTTGGGTGTATCTAGGGTGATTTTTCTAAAAAATAAAAAATCCACCCTCCCTCCATGCAAATATGGGCACACTTCCTGTAAATATAAACTTCTTAATTCCTAAAACGATTAGCGTAATTAGTACAAAAGCATATAATCCGAACGGGTAGTAAGACGTGGTGCTAAAAAAACTATATATATATATATATACAGGACACCACGCATCGGTGGCTACGTGGATTGACTGTCAGGCTCGTTTAGTCTGGTTTATGTCGGGATCACGATCAACTTAAATTTAACTTAACGCAAGAAATGTCCTGGGAGGTCTTTTACTTTAAGAGTATAAGTTCTAGTGATCAGACATTGAAACAAAACAATTAAACTAAAATAGGAAAGCTAAATTTATCAAAAAAGTTTAGCAATATATATTTATTATATCGATAGAAAACTGTAAACATTCACAGATCATCACTTTACAAATAGTACAAATCACAGATCATACTCGAGAATGAAGATGTTCGGCTCGAGTTGTTACGTTAAGTTATGTGAATCGTGATCACACATCTGTTTTCTTAAGTTAAGTTAACGTTACGTTAAGTTAACGTTAAGTTGATCGTGATCCCGGCATTAGCAGGCGACGAACGGGTGCCGGGTGCGCTGAGTTTTTTCTCGATTGTTTTACACTCTCCCTTCACGAAATTGCGGGTACCTTTAATCTCTTTTATACCTCCCTTATCTATACCCAATTACTGTAGTACTATTATTTCTAGCACCGCGTATTACTATCCGTTCGGGTTGTACGCTTATGTACTAATTGTTCTAGTGTTCTAGGGATAAAGAAGGCTGATTTGAGAGAAAGTGTACCCGCAATTGGGTGGCTGGGGGGGAATAAAGGTTGAAAACCGTTTAGGTAAATACATCCTCGGTAAACCCAACTTGTATTTGAACCCAGATTTCCCCGTCATCGGCAGTGCTGATAATTGTGAGAGTGACGCCTTATACCATGCATCCACCGAAGTGGTCTATTGAAAGAACAGATTATATTCTATTAATAAAAATATAAGAATGGAGGGAGTTTATTTATTCATGGAAATGTTTAAAAGAAAGTTAAATGTAAGACACGGTGTTTAAAAAAAAATACGAAACTTAACTTTACTCCTCCCTCTATTGGAGGGAATCACGTAGAACTTTGATTTGATTATTTAACGAGAAATCTACATTCTCAATCCCTTTTGTTTGGTTCGCTTCCCCTCTGTTTGGGCTGGGGAAAATCCCAAGTGATTATGGCTCTCGGGACTAACAGAATCTGGTTGGGATGTAATCATGAGAAACAAGGTTTGTTGGACGCCGACAATTAACGACGCCGTTCCGTCGCCAGCGTCGTGACACGCGCTGAATACAAGGGAGGATTGTCTATAGGGGGTTTACACGAACAACTTCTTGGAGCTATACCCAGTAGGCCTATTTCTTACGAACAGTCATTTTCATTTATTTGAGGTATTTAACGTGCAATTTCTGAACAGACTGATTATATCAACACACGAGAATTTCTATGATCGAGATCGAAAGGGCCTACCAATAACGCCGAAAAATATATTTTCCCATACCTTCCAGAGTTATTTTACATGCCACAATCGACATGGGACCGACGGTTTTAATTCCCCTCCAAAGGAAGTTGTGCTACGGATTTTTTATCGCTCAGGAAAAATCCGTCGACACCGGTCAGGTTTGAACCCACGAACATCGGATCCTGAGGCGAGCACTTGACCCCAAGACCATCAAGGTCAACAATGGACATATTATCTGACAGATCCACTTCGGTGGTCGAATGGTGTAAAGCGTCATCCTCACAATCAATTGGAACCGTCAATGTCGGGGAAGATTGTGGGTTCGAATCTTGCTCGGGTGTACTGAAGGTGTTCTTTTCTCTAAGTGTTTTTCCACTCTCCCTCCAGGCTAATGTGGGTGTACTACCTTCAAATTCAACATTATTTATCCCTAACACATTAGCGTAATCAATAGATACGCGTATAGCTCGAACGGGTAGTAAGACGCGGTGAATAAAAACAAAAGGGAAAAAACATAACAGGGCGTGATGGATTAAATCACAGAGCTATCTAAATATCATCCACACGTCCATCACAGACTCTGCCTTAAAACATTAGTGAAGAATGACCCTGGGCACGGGACGACTCCTGGATAGCTCAGTGATAGAGAACTGGCGTACTAAGCCAAGGGTTCAGGTTCGATTCCCGTGTTCAAGGCATTTTTCAATTTAAAGAATAACAAATGTGTTTGGATGACCCGGACTTCCTGATAAAGTTCAATTTTCTTGATAAGGGTATTTAGAAAATACAAATATATTTTTTGTGTCTAAAATTAATAACTTTTACTATATTATTAGTATTATTATCTAGGTATTGATAATAGCTACACAAATTTACAGATTAAAATAACATGACTTGACGTGTGAGAAGATATAGCGAATTTTCCAGCTGTCAGATAAGTCCCTTCATTTTAAAATTGGTTCGTATCCTAGTCTGTAGTTTTGGTAACGGCGGGTAGTCTATCGTTATGCAGAAAGGGGTCGGATGAAGACAACTTGCTCGGTGTATTGTGTTTCTAACATCGCCCTCTCGTAGTTAAAAGACGACCCGAGCAAGTAACGACTTAATTAAATTGCCTCTATAAATCCCTAGAAAAAATAACGTCTCTTGTTTTGGAAAGACCCCCCCCCCTTTCCCTTTTGTTCTGAACACCAGCCAGAGAAATAATATTTTGCTTGTAAAGCCATTCAAATTTGCATTGTCTAGCTTCTCTCGTTCTGACGGGACCGAGTTCGTTTCGTGTTATACCACTTTCACGAATAAAATATATATGGTCAGTTTTATTTGTGAAAGTGGGTATAACATGAAATTAACTCGTACACACAAATTGTTGCTTTAAAACAAGGAGTATTTTAATTCAAAAACAAAATGGTGCTTTGCGTTTTACTCTCCGTCCAGGAAGTCCGCATATGTACACTAGTTACAGTATAATTTGTGTATAAAATACCGTTTAAAAATTACAAACATAATTATTGTGGCCAACATTGATAACATTTTACCATATTATTATTGTTATTTTATAATTATTAATAATATCTATTTAAAGTGATAGCTGCAGATAACACGACTTGACGTATGGATACCGAATACGTGAAAGTACCGTATTTGTCCTGATAGTAGCCCCGGCTATTATTAACCACTCTACGTTCTTACCTTAGTTACAGGTCTAATATAGCTTGTTAGATAAGATTCTTCCTTTAAATTTTTATTTATTTGAGATCAGTATTTAACTTACATTATATGACCCGACTGATTATATCAGCACACGAGAATTTCTATGAGCGAGATTGAAAGAACCCATCAATTTCGCCAGGAACTGTATTTTCTCATACCTTCAAAGGTTCTTTTACATGTTATAATCAACATGGGACCGTCGGATTTACTTCCCCTCCGGAGGAAGTTGTGCTACGGATTTTTATCACTCAGGAAAAATCCGTCGACACCGGTTGGGTTTGAACGAGGCTAAGTTTGACCCCGTTACAGACCAACTGCTTCACAGAAACATCTGGAAGCGTCGGGGATCGAATCCGGGACCTCTAACCACTAGACCAATAAACTTGAAAGAAATGTTCTCTGTCCAGTTGTCCGTTGCTATGAATGTATGTAGGGCAATAAATCGCAAACCTCAAACCTGCTTCAGTGGCCTCATGGTCTAAGGCGTCACTATCTTGTTAGACTAGACTACTGATAACTGGGAGATCGGGGCTCGAATCTCGGTTGGGTGTACTGAGAATGTTTTTTTTCTCCAAAATGAGCTTTTAATCTCTCTTCACACAAATGTGGGTACACTTCCTCTAAGCTCAACCTTCTTCATACCTAGCCCATTAGCGTGATTAGTATATCAGCGTATATCCTGAATGGGTAGTAAGCTGCGGTGATAGAAAAATTCAGTAAACAACAATTATTTTCAATACTTTTATACAAATATTTGTATTTTTGGTTGGTAGAGTTTTGTCAATTTTAGTGCCAAAATAAGTGTATTAATCTCCCAAAAATGTATTTTGAAATATGCAGGTACACACACTTTCACAAAACAAATTAGTTCTATAAATTTATGTCCATTTTTTTTAAATTTGAATCATTAGCTGTTTCACATCGACCATCGAGCGAGGGTTTACTTTTAATATTCCCCCAGGATACTGTTCAGTGGGCGCGGCCCCGCCTTAGACCGTTCGACCACTGAATCGGGTCAAGAGAATCTAAAAGTCGACGGTAAACCCAAGTAACGACGCGTCCGTCTGATGTGATGTCACGTCGGGTCGTTCTGGTGATGGATGGCGGATGTTGGGGTTCAGAGAAACGTACGAGGGGGCTTGGCGGTTTCTTCAGGGACAACAAACAAGACTGATCGGACTGACACTCTCTGATAGAACTGCTCCAACAACAAGACTGATCGGACTGACACTCTCTGAGATAGAACTGCTCCAACAACAAGACTGATCGGACTGACACTCTCTAAGATAGAACTGCTCCAACAACAAGACTGATCGAACTGACACTCTCTGATAAAACTGCTCCAACAACAAGACTGATCGAACTGACACTCTCTGATAGAACTGCTCCAACAACAAGACTGATCGGACTGACACTCTCTGATAGAACTGCTCCAACAACAAGACTGATCGGACTGACACTCTCTGATAGAACTGCTCCAACAACAAGACTGATCGAACTGACACTCTCTGATAGAACTGCTCCAACAACAAGACTGATCGAACTGACACTCTCTGATAGAACTGCTCCAACAACAAGACTGATCGGACTGACACTCTCTAAGATAGAACTGCTCCAACAACAAGACTGATCGTCAGTCGTGTTGAGCCAGACCACCGAGGACGGGGAGATCGAGGTTCGAATCTCGGTCGGGTGAACTGGGGGTGGTTTTTCCTAAAATGGTTTTCCACTCTCCCTCCACGCAAATGCGGGTTCACTTCCTCTTAATTCAACCTTCCCAATTCCTAATACATTAGTGTAATTAGTACTTAAGCGTATAACCCGAACGGGTAGTAAGACGCGGTGCTAAAAAAAAAAAAAAAAAAAAAAAAAAAAAAACAAGACTGATCGAACTGACACTCTCTGATAGAACTGCTCCAACAACAAGACTGATCGGACTGACACTCTCTGATAGAACTGCTCCAACAACAAGACTGATTGAACTGACACTCTCTGATAGAACTGCTCCAACAACAAGACTGATCGGACTGACACTCTCTGATAGAACTGCTCCAACAACAAGACTGATCGAACTGACACTCTCTGAGATAGAACTGCTTCAACAACAAGACTGATCGAACTGACACTCTCTGAGATAGAACTGCTTCAACAACAAGACTGATCGGACTGACACTCTCTGATAGAACTGCTCCAACAACAAGACTGATCGAACTGACACTCTCTGAGATAGAACTGCTTCAACAATAAGACTGATCGAACTGACACTCTCTGATAGAACTGCTCCAACAACAAGACTGATCGGACTGACACTCTCTGAGATAGAACTGCTTCAACAACAAGACTGATCGAACTGACACTCTCTGAGATAGAACTGCTTCAACAACAACAAAACTAGACAAAGATTAGGTCTGTTAAAGTAATTATTTTTTTAGTACCACGTCTTTCTATCCGTTCGGGTTATATATATGCTTATGTGATAATCACCCTAATGGTTTTAGGGACTAGGACGGCTATATTCAGAGGAAGTGTACCCGCATTTTCGTGGAAAACCATTTAGTAGAAACCACCCTCTGTACAGCCGATCGATATTCAAACCCCGATCTCCCCGTCATCGGCAATCTAGTCTAACACGAGAGTAGCGCGTTAGACCATGAGGCCACCGAATCGGGTAGTAATTAAGTGCTACAAGCTTGCTATGGTACAGATAACCGCACCTTGAGTTTTGATGATTTAGGTTAGGTTATGTTATGTCAGGTTAGATAATATTTTCCAACAATTTTTTTTTCTGGCGGTGTTCTGCAGGAGCCTATGAATAAATATGCGTATTAATATTATTGTTATGATGATTATTATTATCATTATTTAAAGTAATAAAATTATATTTTGAATGTTGCCTTATCCTCTTTATTATATATAACTTTGCGCTTGAATATGCGGCTATCTCCTTGAAAGATAAAAACTGGGGGTCACATTAAGTGATGTTAATCAATTGTTGACTTATGCAAGCTGATGTAGATTTTCTGTGTCACAATGAAGGGGGGATAATTTAGTGGATTGCGGGACTTTTAGGATAAAACATCAAAGAGAGAGGCTTAAATAAAACAGGATGTGTTTTAACATGTGGAGCACACTACGGAGGTGAACAGAAAACAACGACAACATTTCATATAAACATGTGTCCCATTTGACCTTGTTTCCGATATATGTTCATGTTTGTATTTCATTGATGTGGAGGTGATTAACATTATAGGAAGTGCTCAGAATGTCCACTTTCAGCCTGAATGCCAGCTTGTAGTCGTCTTGTCGTGGAATGCCGCACTCTTAAAATAATACATAGCATTGCAATGCTTGCGTTCAGACTGAACGTGGACATTTAGATCACTTCGAGCAGCTCCACATCACTGAAATACAAACAGGACTATAGCTTTGAAACAAGGTCAAATGGGACACATGGTTATATATATAAAAAATCATTGTTTTTGTGTAGCCTCTTCACCGCAGAGGTGGGTTCTATACAGGGTGGGGGGTAAGTTTTTTAGTTGGCTTAGATAAATATATTTAAACAAACGCTTTTAGGGGAAAAAATCATACAAAGTTGCTTGGTTTTGAGAGGCCGACAAAATGACATGATTTATTTTTTATTTAGTGGAAGTCTTCAAGGTCATCATACAGCAGAAACATGGAGATTGGATGCAACAGAGACTAGGAAATTGTAGGCCATGGGAATGAAATTTGTAAGGAGCATTTTAACTGTCACGAGGAGAAACAAAATTAGGAATTAAGTTAAGTGAGAAAGAGTTTGGGGTACAGGGAGTACATGAGGTAGTAGAGGAAGATGGTATGGTCATGTAATGAGGATGTTGGAGTACATGAGATAGTAGAGGAAGCAAGGGTGAGATGGTATGGGCATGTAATGAGGATGTTGGAGTACATGAGATAGTAGAGGAAGCAAGGGTGAGATGGTATGGGCATGTAATGAGGATGTTGGAGTACATGAGATAGTAGTGGAAGCAAGACTGAGATGGTATGGTCAGGTAATGAGGATGTTGGAGTACATGAGATAGTAGAGGAAGCAAGGATGAGATGGTATGGTCATGTAATGAGGATGTTGTAGTACATGAGATAGTAGAGGAAGCAAGGGTGAGATGGTATGGGCATGTAATGATGATGTTGGAGTACATGAGATAGTAGAGGAAGCAAGGGTGAGATGGTATGGGCATGTAATGAGGATGTTGGAGTACATGAGATAGTAGAGGAAACAAGACTGAGATGGTATGGTCAGGTAATGAGGATGTTGGAGTACATGAGATAGTAGAGGAAGCAAGACTGAGATGGTATGGGCATGTAATGAGGATGTTGGAGTACATGAGATAGTAGAGGAAGCAAGACTGAGATGGTATGGGCATGTAATGAGGATGTTGGAGTACATGAGATAGTAGAGGAAGCAAGGGTGAGATGGTATGGGCATGTAATGAGGATGTTGGAGTACATGAGATAGTAGAGGAAGCAAGGGTGAGATGGTATGGACATGTAATGAGGATGGAGAAGGAGATAATGCCAAAGTAAACGATGGGGAAGAAGTGTTTAGGTTATACACCGCAAGGGAGACCAGGAAAAGATGGGAGGAGCAGATAACAGAAAGTGAGCAAGTGGGAGGAGAAGAATGGAAGCAATTAGAGGAGGAAGATGGAGGCATTTTACCAAAGTGACCCAGCCACAGGCTGGAAACAGTTGATGAGATGATGAGTAATAACATCTTTGTTATATTATTACGGACTGTTTTGCGTTTGGCCGACTGACTCAGACTTAAAACACAACATTGGTATTACCTTAATGTTAATAAACACTGACACTCCCAAAAATAAAAGTGAGACAGAGTAAAAGAAAATACGCAGGAGACCTTAGAGGCAAACAAAGAAGAACGCGAAAGTAAATGTGTGATAACGTAAAGTAAAGAAAAAAAGAAAGAGGCAATTTAAAAAGAAAATAGTATAAAAAATCCTTTGGAATGGACGTATGAATGATGATGGATGGGAAAATTATTGTTAGAGGGGATTGAGGGAGAGGGAGAGAGGTATGCTCGGTTTCTGATACAGTATAGACCTTTTGGAAACATGTCATTAAAATAACTTCTGGTAATATTTTAATATAATTTTTTTAGCGCCGTGTTTTACTACCCGTTCAGATTATACGGTTATGTATTATATAAGCTAATGGTTTTAGGGATTAGGAAGGTTATATTTTTGTAAGAAGTGTAGCCACATTTGCGTGGCGGAAGTTGTGTAAAAATATCCTCAGTACACCCGACTGAGATTCGAACCCCCCAATCTTCCCCTCTTCATCAGGCCAGTCTAGCACGAGAACGACGCCTTAG
Source organism: Timema podura (assembly GCA_033556935.1). Lineage (NCBI taxonomy): Eukaryota > Metazoa > Arthropoda > Insecta > Phasmatodea > Timematidae > Timema > Timema podura. Next base: position 10,335,314 of record JAVRXN010000001.1, on the reverse strand, counting down.
ACCATTCAGCCACAGTTGCAGGTTAAATAAAAATAATATAATTCAAATATAAATAGCAACTCAAAAATTAAAAAGTAATTCAATAATTGTAGTTTTATAATTCACACTCCTGAAAAAAATAACAGTTAATAAATGTAGAATATAAAACAACTGCAATTTTTTTTATTTATTTACAATTTTAATTTGTTATTAGTATTACGATTTTCTTAAATTAATTATTTTATCCACGCAATATATTTGAAACTCGTGCTTTATGTTTTAAACAACAACTTCAAGATGTCGCAAGTGACGCTTTCTAGCATAATTTGTTAAATTATACATATATATAAAATTATAATTTTATATATATATATATTATATATATATAAAATTATAATTTTTATATATATATATATATATATATATATATATATATATATATATATATATATATATATATATATATATATATATATAGTAGCGCTAGAGTTCAAACCGAACGGAAAGATGACTGAAATAACCTTCGAAATTTTGAACAATTTTGCCAATAATATAGCTCATGAGGTCTATAGTTCTTCTACAACAGAGTGTACAGATGAGTAAAAGCAAGGATGAGTGTAAATGGAAGAGGGTTTATCATTGGATAAAAGGACGGCCGGGAAAATAAAAGAAAACACGCCATATGGAAAATGGTGAGTTTTCGGTGTTTGGCTAATTTCCCCAATGAGCTGAACGTTGTTGGTACTGGTAGTAAGTCAGCGTGGCCTTCATTACCCGGAAAGGTGTGATCGCATCACACAGGTAATCTTGAACAACGGCTCTGGATGTATTTACAAAGTTCGTATTAATAGGGTGGAATGCTGTTGTAATTAACTCGGGTGAAGAAACATCAAATATAGAAGTTAAACATTCCCAGGAGCACTTGCTTCGGTGGCCGCATGGTCTAATGTCCTACTCTCATGTTAGACTAGACTGCTGATGACGGGTAGATCGAGCCTCGAATCTTGGTCGGGTGGAATGAGGGTCGTTTCTCCAAAATGGTTTTCCACTTTCCCTCCCCGCAAATGTAAATGCACTTCCTTTAACGATAACCTCCCTAATCCCTAAAAAAGGTCATTAGAGTAATTAGTTCATAAGCGTATAACCTGAACGGTTAGTAAGACACAGTGCTTAAAAAGAAACAATTTTTTTAAATCTAGTTTAAATCCGAAGTAAAAAAGTTTGAAAAAACATCTCGAGTATTAATCTACTAGCTTAGATTGTATTTTTTTAATACAGTATAAAAAAATATTATATTTAGTTACCAAACTCTAGAGATAATACAAAGGTAACGTTATATCAAAGGAAGATACAAGAGTTTGTAAAAAGGGGGGGGGGGGGGTAGAATGAAGGGGAAAGGGGAGTTTTAACCATGTTCGTTGAAGGGGTATCGATTTTCATAACGTCCCTCCTGACATACTATTCGCACAAGACGCGCGAAAGCTTTGCGCTTGACAAACCCACCCCCATCTGAACGACAACAAAGCTGAACGAATAAACTCACAAAGGAAACAGAACGGATGCCGGGAAGGGGGGGTGTTTGTTTGTTTGTTTGACGAGGGCTGTTTGTAGGGGTGTGTTTGTGTATGTTTGTGTCAGATACAGGTGACTCTCTGATCTGAAAGGGCTCGTTTTGATAGATTAGGGGTAATAGATGTAGCGCTCGCCGCGTTTCAGTCACACCAACAAAGTGAACGAACGAACGAACTGACCTTTTTAGAGGAAGTGAGAAAATTTGCCGAGCTGTAAACTGGTCTATCTTTGTAAAAAAAAAAAAATATATATATATATATTGCACTCGTTATTTGCAGTTTTTAATTTGAATAAAACCCTTCTTTCACCTCTGGCAAGACGTGTATTAATCACAACTTGTGAATGTATGGAATGCCAGGCCTCCCACCGTGGTTCGGATCCCACGTTAGACTGTAGGTCCTCCATTTCATCTCACAATCACCCTACCATTACACATTAGCGTAAGTGAGTATAACCCGAACGGGTAGTAAGACGTGGTACTAATACTAATAATAAATAATAATAATAATGATAATAATTCGATTAAACATCGCAATTCAAGTTAGGGTGGAGAGGAGGAGACGTTATTCACGAGGATTCCTTTCGTGAAAATTAAAACGTATCGTTTTGGAAGATTAGTCGATTTAAAACACATTTTAAAACCATTCTTTATAAAAAATATATTTTACCCTAAGTCGTGCAGAATTTCCTAAACGCCAAGAAACCAAGTGGGTTTATAACGTTACATGGTGGAGCTGTTCAGCAGTAGGAGAACAATCTAGGGAGGAGGGGAATACAAGTTCTAATACAGTGTGTTGTGATCCCAACTATTAAATGATATCATTCGATTCACAAGAGATCTATTCTACGCTACCCGCCTCGGTGGCGTAGTTGGCTAACGCGGTAGTCGTGTTGAGCTCGACTGCTGAGGACGGGGAGATCGAGGTTCGAATCTCGGTTGGGTGCACTGGGGATGGTTTTTCCTAAACGGTTTTCCACTCTCCTTTCACGCAAATGAGGGTTCAATTCCTCTATATTCAACCGTCCCAATTCCTAACCCATTAGCGTAATTAGTACTTAAGCGTATAACCCGAACGAGTAGTAAGACGCGGTGCTAAATATTGTTATTGTTATTCTACGCTCCTATAACAGTTTCCTTTCGTCTACCGGCCATTTAGGTCTTAGTTATCTTAATATATATAATTCTTCTGTACGTGTGTATGTCACTGAACTCCTAAACGGCTGGACCGATTTTTATGAAATTTTTTGTGTATGTTTGAGTGAGTCTGTGGATGGTTTAGATTCACAATTGGACCCGGTAGGTGGCACTGCAATCGGGTTCTAGGGAAAAAAAAATTGGGGGGGATTTATTTTTTATTTTTAGAAAAGATGTTTTATTTTGTATGTTGTCTTGACAAACACTGAATTTGTAATATTTGTGTTACTCACTAATTGGAGTTCATTGTGAATTTGTAATTGTGATGATCACATCGTATTTGTCTTATTATATAAATCAATTATGCCACCCAAACGAAAAGCCAACGTTCGGGCAGGACAACGTCTGTCGGGTCCGCTAGTAGTTATATATATTATTAATATTGATACTATAATTATTTCACTGTGTACACTTCATGTGAATGTCTAGTTATACTAATTTTTAGCCTCATATATTAATTAGTACTTTACCTTTCAACGATGGTAAACAAAAAGCAGACAGTAACAAGTTTGACACCTTATAACTCGTGAACAGTAATTATGACTTATAATTATACACTTGTTAACATTGTGCAGTAAAATTATTACTGTCGAATTATTTAAGAGTAAAAATTAATGTAGAACTTATCTCTACTCTATTTACTGTAATCTTACGCCGAAAAAAATAATTATTTCAGCCAGTAAAACACTATATTCTATACAAACACAAATCTCAAATTTGGGAGAATTTGTTCATTACCAAAATGTGAATTAACTGTCCTTTATTAAAATGTAAGATTTAATATTTTGTTATTTATGTCTAGTTTATCTATGACAACAAATAACTCATATAGTCATAAATTAATTTAGTACGGGCTGACCTCGGTGATCTTGGGGTAAAATGTTCGCCTCAGGACCCGATGTTCCTGGGTTCAAGCCCAGCCGGGGTCGACGGATTTTTCTTGAGTGACAAAAACCCGTAGCACAACTTCCTGAGCGACGAGAACAATTCATAGGTACAGTTTAAACTAGCTCTGCCTACCCTGGCAACAAGCAACTACATTCCCTGGGAAACATATCAGTTTTGTACGACAATTAGTTCAGTTGGTAGCGCGCTTGCCGATTAAAGTCTGATTCCCAGCATGAGCTTTTTATTTTATTTTAAATAATGAATTTACCGCTTGGGAATTAGATGGTTTGTACTGATACGATAATTCTGTTGATAATTGTCTTGTTAAGTACCAGTACTGTCTCACCCCCCTCAGGACCAAGAGGCGAGCTCAGACATCAATGACAACGACGCTGACCCGACGCCGCGAGATAACGGCGACAATAAGCATGGCACACGGTGCGCGGGAGAGGTGGCTGCCACCGCCTTCAACAACCACTGTGGCGTCGGCGTCGCTTACAACGTCAGCATAGGTGGTGAGTACATTATAGTGGCATTCTAAGAGCTGGGTAGATTGAGGCGTCAGCATAGGAGGTGATTAGCTTACAACGTCAACATTGGAGGTGATTAGCTTATAACGTCAACATAGGAGGTGATTAGCTTACAACGTCAACATAGGAGGTGATCAGCTTACAACGTCAGCATAGAAGGTGATTAGCTTACAACGTCAACGTAGGAGGTGATTAGCGTACAACGTCAACATAGGAAGTGATTAGCTTACAATGCCAACATAGGAGGTGATTAGCTTACAACGTCAACATAGGAAGTGATTAGCTTATCACGGCAACATAGGAGGTGATTAGCTTACAATGTCAACATTGGAGGTGATTAGCTTACAACGTCAACATAGGAGGTGATTAGCTTACAACGTCAGCATATGAGGTGATTAGCTTACAACGTCAACATAGGAGTTGATTAGCGTACAATGTCAACATTGGAGGTGATTAGCATACAATATCAACATTGGAGGTGATTAGCTTACAATGTCAACACAGGAGGTGATTAACTTACAATGTCAACACAGGAGGTGATTAGCATACAATGTCAACATTGGAGGTGATTAGCTTACAATGTCAACACAGGAGGTGATTAGCTTACAACGTAAACATAGGAGGTTATTAGCTTACAACGTCAACACAGGAGGCGATTAGCATATAATGTCAACATTGGAGGTGATTAGCTTACAATGTCAACACAGGAGGTGATTAGCATACAATGTCAACACAGGAGGTGATTAGCTTACAATGTCAACACAGGAGGTGATTAGCATACAATGTCAACATTTGAGGTGACTAGCTTACAATGTCAACACAGGAGGTGATTAGCATACAATGTCAACATTGGAGGTGACTAGCTTACAATGTCAACATTGGAGGTGATTAGCTTACAACGTCAACACAAGAGGCGATTAGCATACAATGTCAACATTGGAGGTGATTAGCTTACAATGTCAACACAGGAGGTGATTAGCTTACAACGTAAACATAGGAGGTGATTAGCTTACAATGTCAACATTGGAGGTGATTAGCTTACAACGTCAACACAGGAGGCGATTAGCATACAATGTCAACATTGGAGGTGATTAGCTTACAATGTCAACACAGGAGGTGATTAGCTTACAACGTAAACATAGGAGGTGATTAGCTTACAATGTCAACATTGGAGGTGATTAGCTTACAACGTCAACACAGGAGGCGATTAGCATACAATGTCAACACAGGAGGTGATTAGCTTACAATGTCAACACAGGAGGTGATTAGCATACAATGCCAACATTGGAGGTGACTAGCTTACAATGTCAACATGTGTACAAAGTCTGGTAAGGAATGAAAACTCGTATTTTTTTACTAAACGCTAAAAGAAGACATACAGACGCAGACAAGATGCGTAGTGTAGTGGTCATGCTATAGAGTAAACATACGAGGGAGTTATGTTAGTAATATGACCTGGAGAGAGGGAAGAAGAGAGAGAGGTAAGAAGAGAGAGAGGAAAGGAGAGAGAGAGGAACAAGGGTAGAGAGATGGACAGGGATAAAGAGGGAGAAACATACGATCGTAGCTAGAAATGTAGACCTGTCTTGACGCTTCAAGCCTCCCCCGTGTGTTGCAGGGGTCCGCATGTTGGACGGGACCGTCAACGACGCGGTGGAGGCCAGGGCGCTGGGTTTGAATCCCGACCATATCGACATCTACAGCGCCTCGTGGGGTCCAGAGGACGACGGCAAGACGGTGGACGGGCCGGGCCCCTTAGCTCGCAGGGCCTTCATCCACGGCGTCACCACGGTGAGATACTACTAGCGCATGGCACGGCAGTGGGTAGGCCAGTCGGTATACAGATTGGTGTGGCGGGTTGTCTGCTAAACGGTCGTGTGGGGAACAAGGAAACCGCCGTTTGACCCGCCACACTGGGGTGTATCACGGGTCACCTACCGATTGCGGCGCTTGATCATAATGTTCCTGGGTGGAGTTGTCCGGCAGCAGGAGAACAAACAGGAGAGAAGGATGATGCAAATGACAAAAAAATTGTATTGTGAACCCCTTATTAAATGATATCATTATATTCCCAAAATTCCATTGTATCCCTATACTAGTTACCTTTCGTTTCCCGGGCATTTAGCTCTTAATTATCAATCGAAATATGTTGCTTTTTACACTTTTCAGACTAGTAATATAGTATATCAACATTTATTAAGGTGCATTGTCAAATCGGACAAGAACCATTTCATTTTATTTAAAATATGTTCAAAGGCCACTATAACCATAACCAATAGTCAAGCACTGTCGAAATTACTATATATATAAAACCAAACTAAATACAATCCTGGGAAGTGATATTTTATTTATTTGTATAATTTTGAATAAAGTATTTGATCACAAATAAAAAATATAAATTTGAGATCCAAATAGAATTATTAAAGACTATTAACGGTAATAACAAGGACGGAACAAGGTCTACTGTTCACAGAACTACTAGTAAGACTGTAGTAACGATAATAACATGGAGGGAGGTCTACTGTTCACAGAACTACTAGTAAGACTGTAGTAACGATAGTAACATGGAGGGAGGTCTACTGTCCACAGAACTACTAGTAAGACTGTAGTAACGATAATAACATGGAGGGAGCGAGGTCTACTGTTCACAGAACTACTAGTAAGACTGTAGTAACGATAGTAACATGGAGGGAGGTCTACTGTCCACAGAACTACTAGTAAGACTGTAGTAACGATAATAACATGGAGGGAGCGAGGTCTACTGTTCACAGAACTACTAGTAAGACTGTAGTAACGATAATAACATGGAGGGAGGTCTACTGTTCACAGAACTACTAGTAAGACTGTAGTAACGATAATAACATGGAGGGAGGTCTACTGTTCACAGAACTACTAGTAAGACTGTACTAAAGATAATAACATGGAGGGAGCGAGGTCTACTGTTCACAGAACTACTAGTAAGACTGTAGTAACGATAGTAACATGGAGGGAGGTCTACTGTTCACAGAACTACTAGTAAGACTGTAGTAACGATAATAGCATGGAGGGAGGTCTACTGTTCACAGAACTACTAGTAAGACTGTAGCAACGATAATAGCATGGAGCTAGGTCTACTGTTCATAGAACTACTAGTAAGACTGTAGCAACGATAATAGCATGGAGCTAGGTCTACTGTTCACAGAACTACTAGTAAGACTGTAGCAACGATAATAGCATGGAGCTAGGTCTACTGTTCATAGAACTACTAGTAAGACTGTAGTAACGATAATAATATGGAGGGAGGTCTACTGTTCACAGAACTACTAGTAAGACTGTAGTAACGATAGTAACATGGAGGGAGGTCTACTGTTCACAGAACTACTAGTAAGACTGTAGTAACGATAGTAACATGGAGGGAGGTCTACTGTTCACAGAACTACTAGTAAGACTGTAGTAACGATAATAATATGGAGGGAGGTCTACTGTTCACAGAACTACTAGTAAGACTGTAGTAACGATAATAACATGGAGGGAGGTCTACTGTTCACAGAACTACTAGTAAGACTGTAGTAACGATAATAACATGGAGGGAGGTCTACTGTTCACAGAACTACTAGTAAGACTGTAGTAACGATAATAATATGGAGGGAGGTCTACTGTTCACAGAACTACTAGTAAGACTGTAGTAACGATAATAACATGGAGGGAGGTCTACTGTTCACAGAACTACTAGTAAGACTGTAGTAACGATAATAATATGGAGGGAGGTCTACTGTTCACAGAACTACTAGTAAGACTGTAGTAACGATAATAACATGGAGGGAGGTCTGTTGCATTTGGCTACAATTGAAGAAAATACAAGTCGGAAGGAAATAAACAACTTACCCCATTCACCGTCCCAGGTTCTATAGTTTTAGCTGGAGTTGTTCTTAATTAGGCGGGTATGGCACCTCTTGACAACAGTTCAGCGAGACAACAAAAGCACAACTGAGCACAACCGCACCACGTGAAAGACTGACCAATCCCACCTAGGTTCGAACGGTGGTCACGAGAGGTCACGTGATATTGAATCTTTCCTAAGAACTTAAAAAAGGAAGTGATGCCTATTCTACTCTTTAGGAGAGCATTCCAGTACCTTGGAGTGTATTATCGAAGCTATGTTTTTATGCGTACCCCACCTTTATAATCCTAATATGTTCCCCCACCTTATTCCTTCTCTTTCCTGTTTCTCTGGGTTTTCAAACATATATAATGCCGGTATGGCGACATGTCCGGCACCCTTGGACTTGACTCTAGATAGAGAAGTATGTAGCCGTGTCTACAATTATTTAAATTATAAGAACAAATTTATTTTCGGCTTAAATGATATATTTTTTTATGTAACTTTTCCTACATTCTTTTCGGCCTTTTACAATTAATTGTTTTATGGGTATATTAATAATCTTTGAAATCGTAGACCAATAATAAATTTGATTATATTATTAAAGTATTCAAAGACTATGATATTGAGTCTTATGTTTATTTTGTTGAGATCGATATATATCTAATATTGAATATTACTGTTTGACTTGATAGATAGACATAGAAATCATGGTAATAAGTTCTAATTTTGTGGTTTGTTAATGAATGTTACTTTAATGAATTTTCGTTCTTTCTTATACAATAATGGGAAAGATTTTCTTGTTGTTTGAAATTACTCTTGCGAGTTATCTAGTCTTTTCATTATATTACGTATTTTTATTGAAGATGTTTTCATATAAAACGGGAATATGAATTGAAGTCTTAATGAATTATTTTTGAATCCTGTCTGGGTTAAATTATTGTTTATTTACATTATGCTTATTGTAGAGATAGTTATAATTTTATAAATAGTTTTTTTTACAAGGGGCTATTTAACGTAACTTAAAGAGCAAGTTCCTTGTGGAAAGTGATGGTTAAAATAAATGATGTTATTTATTTTCTCTTGCAAATTATCAAATGTAATTCTATTTTTAACGTTGATTATTGTCTTTATATTAACCTTTCATATATTCTTAATATATATAATTCTTCTGTACGTGTGTATGTCACTGAACTCCTCCTAAACGGCTGGACCGATTTTAATGAAATTTTTTGTGTGTGTTTGAATGGGTCCGTGGATGGTTTGGATTCACAATTGGACCCGGTAGGTAGCACTGCAATCGGGTTCTAGAAAAAAAATATTTTTTAGGGATTTTTTTGGGGGAGGATCAATAAAATAAAATTAGCGGTACCCGGCACACAAATTTGTAAGCAAGCTTCGCAATTCTTTTCGATGCAGCTGATATTTGTGGAGTTGTGGGCGAAATGCCAAAAATGAAAAGATGTTTTATTTTGTATGTTGTCTTGACAAACACTGACTTTGTAATATTTGTGTAACTCACTAATTGGAGTTCATTGTGAATTTGTTATTGTGATGATCACATAGTATTTGTTTTACTATCGAAATCGACTATGCCACCCAAACGAAAAGTCAACGTTCGGGCAGGACAACGTCTGTCGGGTCTGCTAGTACATAATAAATATTATATATATACACAATCTACGACTATCGTAATAATTATTTTGCTATACCATCATATGGTTCTATCTGTTAAAATACATATATACATATCTTTTAATTATATTTTCAATGAATAAATATCAAAAAAGGCATTTACTGGTTTTTTCCTTAATGTTATGAATAGTGAGTATACCTTAGGATATGTGTTTGTTTACTTATGTGTTTAAACATACTTTTTTTATAACTTATATACTTCTGAGGACGGCCGTCTAGCAATCATTCCCGGAACCAGATGAGTTGCGTGCGCTGAGTTTCAGGTGTCTGTACTCAGACAATTGAAACAATTACTCAAGCGACTCACTCTGATTGGGTTAGTAATATTTTTGTAACTATTTGAGCCTTCTATTTTGATTAGCTAGGTAAAGGAGGTTTCAGGTCTATTGTTAACAGAACTACTAGTTGGAGTTTTTGTTCGAATACAACCCGCCTACCCCCTAAACAACAGATTGAAGTACGTGTTCCGTAAATCATCACTAGATTTAGTAGTTGTTATTATTATTATTATTATTATTATTATTATTATTAGCACCGCGTCTTACTACCCGTTCGGGTTATACGCACTTACGCTAATGTGTAATGGTAGGGTGATTGTGAGGTGAAATGGAGGACCTACAGTTTAACGTGGAATCCGAACCACGGTGGAGGCCTGGCATTCCTCACATTCACAAGTTGTGATTGATACACGTCCTGTCAGAGGTGAAGGAAGGGTTTGGTATTCAGATAAATCTGTGCCGGGACCGAGATTTGAACCCCGGACCCCTAGCACAGAAGTCTGACACCTTACCCTAGACCACCAGGTCACCCTAGATTTAGTAGTGGCCTTCTGTCATGTTACCGCAGGGCAACATGTCCCTGAACATTCTGATTGATTAAATATCCAACCGATTGATTGATTGATTGCTTTATTGCGTGTCTTGGTTGATTTGTTTCAGGGGAGGAAAGGTCGAGGGTCTATCTTCGTGTGGGCGTCAGGTAATGGGGGTCGACACACGGACTCTTGCAACTGTGACGGTTACACCAACAGCATCTTCACCCTGTCCATCTCCAGCGCCACGCAGGGAGGGTAAGTCTGAGATAAAACCTGGGACCTACTGAGGACTGTTGTGGTACTTCAAATCCACAGTCAGCCGGGATTTCAACAGTTATTCCTCGATTACTAGTCATTTTTTGGTAGCCCGTCTCACCCCACAGATAACACCTAGCTTAGGTAGGTAATACAGCTAGAACCAGACGTCTTAAGAGCCCGTCTCACCCCACAGATAACACCTAGCTTAGGTAGGTAATACAGCTAGAACCAGACGTCTTAAGAGCCCGTCTCACCCCACAGATAACACCTAGCTTAGGTAGGTAATACAGCTATAACCAGACGTCTTAAGAGCCCGTCTCACCCCACAGATAACACCTAGCTTAGGTAGGTAATACAGCTAGAACCAGACGTCTTAAGAGCCCGTCTCACCACCCAGATAACATCTAACTTAGGTAGGTAATACAGCTAGAACCAGACGTCTTAAGAGCCCGTCTCACCACCCAGATAACATCTAACTTAGGTAGGTAATACAGCTAGAACCAGACGTCTTAAGAGCCCGTCTCACCACCCAGATAACACCTAACTTAGGTAGGTAATACAGCTAGAACCAGACGTCTTAAGAGCCCGTCTCACTCCACAGATAACACCTAACTTAGGTAGGTAATACAGCTAGAACCAGACGTCTTAAGAGCCCGTCTCACTCCACAGATAACACCTAACTTAGGTAGGTAATACAGCTAGAACCAGACGTCTTAAGAGCCCGTCTCACTCCACAGATAACACCTAACTTAGGTAGGTAATACAGCTAGAACCAGACGTCTTAAGAGCCCGTCTCACTCCACAGATAACACCTAACTTAGGTAGGTAATACAGCTAGAACCAGACGTCTTAAGAGCCCGTCTCACTCCACAGATAACACCTAACTTAGGTAGGTAATACAGCTAGAACCAGACGTCTTAAGAGCCCGTCTCACTCCACAGATAACACCTAACTTAGGTAGGTAATACAGCTATAACCAGACGTCTTAAGAGCCCGTCTCACCCCACAGATAACACCTAACTAAGGTAGGTAATACAGCTAGAACCAGACGTCTTAAGAGCCCGTCTCACCCCACAGATAACACCTAACTTAGGTAGGTAATACAGCTCAAGCTTATGGTGCCATTTTCTATATTCTACTTTGTAAAATAGTGGAAATGAGTCTAGTAAAACCATATAAATATGTATAATATATAGTTAAAAGATAAATATTAAAAAAAAAACTCAATTGGTCCAAATTTCACTGATGTAAATTGAAGGATTCAGAAAATCACTCTTCGATACGTTTAATGTAATCTATTTAAAGACTCTGTTGCCAGAGGTCCAGACTCGATCCGAGCTGAGTGCATTAGAGATATATTTTATAACATGTCCAACCGAACGTTGGTGTATTTTTTCATGAAATCCTCCTCCCCCTCCTCCTCTCCCTGTGTCAGGTTCAAGCCGTGGTACCTGGAGGAATGTTCCTCCACCCTGGCCACCACGTACAGCTCCGGGACGCCGGGCCAGGACAGGAGCGTCGCGACGGTAGATATGGACGGTAAGATGCGTCCCGCCCACCTATGTACCTTGGAACACACTGGCACCTCGGCGTCAGCGCCCCTGGCGGCGGGGATAGCGGCTCTGGCCCTGGAGGCCAACCCTGGTCTCACGTGGAGGGACGTGCAGTATCTGGTGGTTCTCACCTCGCGGTCCGCGCCCCTCGCCGGGGAGCCGGGGTGGACGAGGAACGGAGTCAACAGGAAAGGTAAGTTCGGAAAACAGCTTTGGACAACCTGAGTATTTACCAATGACGTTGAGTGAGGCGGGGTATTTTAGCACCGTGTCTTACTACCCGTTCAGGTTATACACTTATGTACTAATTACACTAATGGTTTTAAGGATGAGGAAGGTTATATTTATAGGAAGTGTACCCACATTTACTTGAGAGAGAGTGTAAAAATACCCTCGTATACCCGACCGAGATTCGAACCTTGATCTCGTAATTGGCTGTCCAGTCTATTAGGAGGTTAGTCCATTCGGTCACTGAAGCGGGTACGTTCATAATTGTTTTGTTATTTAATCGTGGGAATATTTTGCTAAGCAAATGAAGGCTACATGGGGAAAAAAAGGGGGAAAGTCCAATTATTTTAACTCAAATTGAGATAATGTTGCTATTTCTTAAACAATCACTCACTTTATATTATTTTTAAAATATGTCTCTGTCATATAAAAAAGTTGTCTTTGATAATCTGGGTAGTGTGGTCTTTCCCTCTTTTCTCTCCATGTTATTTATTATTAGGTGTTCTGTCTTACGACAGGTCCATTCTTTTGTCAGTAATCTTAGACCGCCAATACGCCTGTCCTCTGCCTCCTTCTTCAGATCCCATAATGGAATGTCTTCTTTCCTTCAGTCATCCAATATGTGAATCCTCCTCCTTCCTAAGCTCCTCTTTCCCTCAACCTTTCCTTCTATGACGTCCTACAGAAGACAGTTCCTCCTAAGGATGTGCCTGATTCAGTTTCTTTGCGCCGAAGAATCACATCCAAAATGGTTCTCTTCTCACCCACTCTTCTTAGGACTTATCATCCCTGTCTGTACACCTGATCTTATCATGTCTTCTCCAGCCAAATTTCAATCAAAGCTCTCCGAGTATTTCCCTCCCCCCCCTCTTCATTAGAGTCCAAGTTTCTGCTCCAAAATGTAGATTTCATCAGTGTCATCCTCAGTTCCAAACTCAACTTGCCGGTCAGCAGGAACCTCTTCTTGTTGAAAACTTCCTTGGCCCTGGCGATCCTTTTCCCTTGTAATCCCTAAATGTGATCATTATATTAATGATTGCATCATAAATATACAAATAATTTTAAAAAACCTTTCCAAATTTAAACAAAGTTCTAGCAACACTGTAAGTTAACTGTTTTTTTTTTGTTCTGAACGTAGTGAGTCACAAGTTCGGATACGGGCTGATGGATGCTGGGGCGATGGTCACATTGGCGGAGATATGGACCAATATCCCGGCTCAGCATATCTGCAAGTCTCAGGAGATTAATGAAGAGAGGTGAGAGGCCTATTAGTTACCGACACCACACCACTGTGATACATAGAACTGTGCACACGATACACACTTTTACATTTACCTTGCGTATAACCGAACGGGTAGTAAGACGCGGTGCTAATAATATAAAATAATAATAATAATAATAATAATAATTACATTTACTTTTCATCCATCACTGTTTACAATCCTGTGGCAAGTTTTTTTATCCAAGCCATATATTTCCCACTATCGGCTTGCTAGGCCTGTCGTACTTTATATGCTTTATAAACTAACTCAAGACTAGGACAGGCACAACACCAGTCCCCGCTGTTAATTTTGCCACTATAAAAGAATAACCCCACATTTCACCAATGACAAATTTTCGGCCTTGTCGGGAATCGAACCCGGGACCTTTAACTCAGTAGACAGATAGGCTATCGACTGAGCTAAGTGCCGGACAAGCCATTTCATCATCATATCATTAGTGTTACTTTATTTATGGTGTTATTTCTGAAAATTAATGTCTTAAGGTGGAACGTAAAACGGGAAAAGTATCGTATTTTTATAGTTTTTTTATGTGGCAAATAAACCTTATTTTTGGCCACATTTTTTTACCACCACGTTTTACTACTCGTTCGGTTTATACGCTTAAGTACTAATTACGCTAATGGATTAGAAATTGGGAAGGTCGAATTTAGAGGAAGTGAACCCGCATTTATGTGGAGGGAAAGTGAAAAACTATTTAGTAAAAACCACCCCCCAGTTCACCCGACCGAGATTCGAAACTCGATCTCCCTGTCCTCGGTGGTAGAGCTCAACACGAAACATATTTATTAATTACGCTAATGTGTTATGGGTGAGGAAGGTTTGATCTATAGGATACATGTTCCTTGTGCTATGTTCTCTTGATTGTTACATCGACTCAACAAAACATGTTCCTGGTTGTATGTTCTCAGACAGATCGACCCAACTCCCGGCTCCTCGCTCACAGTTCACATGGACGTTACTGGCTGCGATGGAAGTTTAAACCAGGTACTGTTCGTTCGTCTCATACCTCGCTCACAGTTCACATGGACGTTACTGGCTGCGATGGAAGTTTAAACCAGGTACTGTTCGTTCGTCTCATACCTCGCTCACAGTTCACATGGACGTTACTGGCTGCGATGGAAGTTTAAACCAGGTACTGTTCCTTCGTCTCATACCTCGCTCACAGTTCACATGGACGTTACTGGCTGCGATGGAAGTTTAAACCAGGTACTGTTCCTTCGTCTCATACCTTTCTTCTTCTTTAATTCAAACAGCCCGAAGGTTGATTTGATGTGATTTATAACCATCCAGCGCTGGGTATTCACTCAGTCCCTTGTCTTGGTTAGTGTTACCCGCACCATCTGGTAGAAATCTTATTTACTAAGGGAGATTAGGGAAGTGTGGTGATTTCCCGTTGCCTTATACACTGAATTTCTATGAGCGAGAGTGAAAGAGCCTACCATTTTGTCGGGAAAGGTATTTTCACATACCTTCCAAGGTTATTTTTACACGTCACAATTGACATGGGACCGACGGCTTTACTTCCCCTCCGAAGGAAGGTGCGAAACGGATATTTTTTTTATCGCTCAGTAAAATCCGTCGATGACCTCGGCTGAGTTTGAACCCACAAACATCGGATCCCAAGGCAAGGAATTTACCCTCAGACAACTGAGGTCTAGCTTTACAAAGCTATTTTTCTCCGTGCCTTATTACCCGTTCAGTCTATGCGCATACATTAAACTACGCTGGTGGGGAAAAATGTACCCCACATCTACGTGGAGGGTAAGTGGAGAACCATTGAGGGAAAAACCCATCTTCAGTACACCCGGCTGGGATTCGGATCCCGACCTCAAACAAACCAGACAAAAGTGAACTTTACGTTTAGACCTTTTCCTCACCGAGGGAGGTCTCAATTCGATTATTTAAGTTTCTAATCATCTCCTAATTTCTAAACACAACACATTACTAGAAAATAACATAACTCGCCGAAAACTTTATAACAAATATCCAATCAAATCGCCAAAGAAATGTACAGTTCAATTTTCTTGATGAGATAGAAGAAATTTAAAAAAAGTATGTTCAAATTGGAAACATTTTACTATTTTATTAGTATTATTTTATAAGTATTGACACTATCTCTCAAAATTGAAAGTCACAGAGCAAATTATTTAACAACTAGCTTCAGTAACCGAGTGGTCTTGGAGATCGGGGTTCGAATCCCAGTCAGGTATACTGAGGGTGGTTAATCCTAACTGGTTTCCCATCCTCCGTCCACGCAAATTTAGGTATATTACCTCTAAAATGCTTTCTTCCTCATCCCTTTCTCATTAGAGTAATTATACATGTGAACAGGTAGTAAGACGTGATGGTAAAAAAAAATACTAAACGTATGAATACGTGAAAGTAGATCTAATAATATTGTCTAGCTGTCATGTAAGGTTCTTCATATGAAAATTGGGCTGTATTTAGCTAAGAGAATAAAGCCTCGACTATATTTATTAAATTCTCCAAACGTGATATTAACCTCCTTGGCTTTACACCCTTGGGGCTGGCCACCCTCGCAGGAAATACAATCCCCCTGTCACTCTCCTACCAACCCTCCTTCTTCCTTGATATAGGAGCCTGTTAACTATATGACAGCGTGGCTCTCAGAGGATGACGCGATAGGCTGGTTTAGAGGGTACAGGTTCAAAGTAAGTCGAGCTTTCTCTCTTTTTATTGGATAATTATAGCAGACCGTCAGCCAATCATCGGTCGAGAATAGGCCCAATAAATGCAAAGAACGCCCGCCCTCCTTTTCCTTCAGCAAGGCGACGCGTGATTGAAGCTTAAATAATATGGAGACACGCTTTGTTGACCAAGCAGAACCAAGCCCTGTTTTAACTCGACCGTTAGGCATTTCGTCAGTTTGTTTGTTCCACAATTACTGGTGAATATTTGTAACAATGTTAACGAAATATGGCAGGGACCATCTTGGCCTAGGTTGAACGACATGTGTGGTGGTGTTTGTTGGTGTGTGTGTGTGTGTACGCCAGCCACGTGAACAACAGTTATTATTTATGAAAATAAAGTGATATCAAATAAAGTATTAATTAATTGTTTTTTGTTTAACTTGACCACCAAGGAAAAATATAAACTTGAAATCCACGAAGAAATTATTTTAGGAGATATTTCTACTTGGAATACGAAGATAAATCTTAAGATCGCAGTAACGAGAGTAACATGAAGGGAGGTCTACTATCCACACAACTACTAATCTTGCTGCATGGCATGTTGATCACGTGTCTGAGTGTTCAGTTGTCACCCCACTTCAGAGTTTGCCACGAACCGGTCCAACGTGACACAACCCTTGTCGACAGGTGCGGTTCTTGGAGCACGTCCAGTGCAAGCTGACGTTGCGGTTCTTCCCACGGGGGAACCTGCGGGTGCAACTCACCTCCGCGATGGGTACGACCTCAACGCTCCTGTTCGAGCGGCCTAAGGACGTGGTCAGCTCCAGCTTCGATGACTGGCCGTTCCTCAGCGTTCACTTCTGGGGAGAGAAGGCTGAAGGACGGTGGACCTTGCAGATCACCAACAGTGGCACTAGAGCGTCAACCAGCCTGGTAACACGCTTCATTTAGAGCCTGATAATATGCTCATCTCTTGGTACTAATGATTCATTTAGAACCTGGTAACAGCTTCATCTCTTGTACTCATGCTTCATTTAGAGCCTGGTAACATGCTTCACCTCTTGGTACTATGATTCATTTAGAACCTGGTAACAGGCTTCATCTCTTGTACTCATGCTTCATTTAGAGCGGTAACAGGCTTCATCTCTTGGTACTAATGATCATTTAGAGCCTGGGAATATGCTTCATCTCTTGGTACTCATGCTTCATTTAGAGCCTGGTAAAAGCTTCATCTCTTGTACTCATGCTTCATTTAGAGCCTGGTACATGCTTCACCTCTTGTACTCATGCTTTATTTAGAGCCTGGTAACATGCTTCACCTCTTGTACTAATGATTCATTAGAGCTGGTAATATGCTTCATCTCTTGTACTCATGCTTCATTTAGAGCCTGGTAACAGCTTCACCTTTGGTACTAATGATTCATTTAGAGCCTGGTAATATGCTTCATCTCTTGGTACTCATGCTTCTTTAGAGCCTGGTAACAGGCTTCATCTCTTGTACTCATGCTTCATTTAGAGCCTGGTAACATGCTTCACCTCTTGTATTCATTGTTCATTAGAGTGGTAAGTTTGGAACATACTAAAAGATAATGTACTTTTTACCTACACTCCACGGCGCTCACTACAATATCAATTTCGCTGTGAAAACAAATTGACACACTTTAACATGTATTGAGTGTTCACTGAGAAGGAATGAAATTGCTTTATTCTGCACAGTATTCAATATCCACCATTTGTTCTTGGCACCGATTTACTATTGATTCTTGAGAATAGACTAAACATGAATAGTTAAATTTACAATAAGAACGTTTTGACAGCTCAAGCTGTCCCTAGTATGTCGTCAATACACTCTTCATTCACCCTGAAAGATAACCAGCTTACCTTGACGTGTTATTCTATGGTGCACCGTGTATAGGATTGCACATTACTGCAATCGGTCAAGGTAAGACTGCTTTCCTTCCGGGTAAACGGGGTGTACTTTTCCTAAAAGATTATTTCATTTTCGATTATATTAACCACTGGTTAACTAACTTGCAATAATAATGAATAAATACCTATCCTAAATTTCACTTTCAGGGATCTACCATCAATGAAATTGGAATAATATTGAAGAAAGTTTTTATTTTATTTTAATTATTTAACGTGCTCTTTCTAAAACTATAAATCATATCAGTACATGAGTTATAAACTAGCTTAAATTTATAATAGACACAACACCGAGCACCCCGACCGTTAATTCATCACTATGAAAGGGGAAACCCATATTTCCCGCTGATAAATTTTTCGATATGCTAGGAATAGTTTAGACTTCAGACTAATAACCCCACTACGTCTCTAATCTGACACCTTATAAAAGTCAAAGACTTTTCAAAGTGGGAATCCACTTGCCATGTAGGGTCTGGCAGTTAGTGTCAGAGGAACAAACACCTCTTTCAGGGCTAATATAGCCATCATTGCTGTGTCACTCGAGCGTAGCCACGCACGTAAACGCGCGCAGCGAGCAATGTAGAGACCTATGTCCCCGTGCCTGCCATCAATCCCTGTCATCACCGGACATCCAGGAACCCCCCCCTCCTCGCCACCGCCTTGGCCAGACTTCCTTAAGCTGGAGGAGCTGGCTCCTCCTAACGTGTATACTGGGTGCACACGTCAGGAATTAAAACACAAACTAGGCATTGGTCTTATTCAAAAAATAGTTTATCCTAGATCCCTTATCTCAGTAGGACAGACACGTTACCGACTGAGATAAGTTATCAGACATATAGCTATCCTCACCATTTTCACTTCCAGGTATCCTAAAGAAATGGCAGCTAATATTTTATGGGACAGCCACCAGCCCCATCAGAATCAAGTCCAACGGCGCTGGAAAAAGTCCCGACGCGAAACCACCGCGGAAGAATAAAGCAGGAGTCCGGTTCAACGTCACTCGACCCGAGGTGGTGACAAACTTTGCCGGTCTCAACGAGACGTTCGATGATGCCACGCAGCGCGAAGGGTCCTGGGACGATCGCGATCATCCTGTTGGCGACGATCAGAGGACCAAGTTGTATCAGGGCAGGACGATTGTGTACGACTGCGACACAGAGTGCGACCACCAAGGTTGCTACGGACAGGGCCCTACGCAATGCATCGCCTGTGCTCACTACAAGCTCGACAGGTGGGTTGGAGCATCGGGGGGACGACAGAGGGAGTTGGAGGCATATTACTAAACTGATACAACCAATGGCAGGAAAAGGTTAATGATAATGATGATTATGACAATTTCACCTAATAAATCCCAGCTTTTATAATGTGTTACCATCGAATCACCCGTAGTTGTAATCTAGATACCTGCAGAGGTCGCCTCCAACCTTCTCTTGTCTTGTTCCAGCCTCTGCGTGAACCGCTGCCCGCCCCGGAGTTTCCCGAACCAGGACGGAATCTGTTGGCCGTGTCACGACTCGTGCGACACCTGCGCAGGCGCGGGTCAAGACAGCTGCCTCACATGCGCACCTGCTCATCTCCGGGTCACTGACCTCGCTGTGTGTCTACAGCAATGTCCTGAAGGATACTACGAAGGTTTTTTTTTATTAATCAGTTTTATGTTTAGAGGTGGACCCCGCTCAGGTAGATTTCTGTCAAAGGTGGGTTGATGTGACATCCTCTAAAAAAACTGCTGGGTTTTTAGGATGTTGTCAATTTTCTTGTCGTTTGATGACCAAGCCATATGTTGACTTATATTTAAGCCTGATTTATTTATTTAAGAATATATACTCTTCGTTTATCCTGAAAGTTAAAAAGCTTACCTTGCATGGCTCCATCATGATACTGCTCATAAGATAAAATGAAATCTGTCAAGATGAGTGCTACATCCTGGCCTAGAGTGGACTAGAAATCGGTGGATATTAGCAATGGTATAAATAAGCTCCCATTTTCTGACTGACCTCAATATACTGACCACTCCCAGTTCCGATTACAATTACCGTCAACTTAATTCCATGGGCGTTGAAATTCCTCTTCCCGTAGTGGTTCTCTCCTTCCTTTTATCTTCTATGCGCTATCACACTGTAAGACCGCTAGTTTTCTGGGTTCAAAAGGAGTGTTCATTTGATTGGTGCAGACTCCGAGGAGAACCTCTGCGTCCCATGTGAGCCGAACTGCGCCAGCTGCCACGATCAACCTGACTACTGCTCGAGCTGTGAACATCATTTGGTCCTTTACGAGAACAGATGCTACGCCACTTGTCCTGTTTACACATATGAGACTGAAGACTACAGGTTGTCTATGAGAGTTTGATTATACTCGAACAATTATTCATAACAGTGGCGTGGTTCCTGAGTAATTAGCTTAGACTTTAGATTAATAACCCCACTACGTCTCTAATCTGACACCTTATAAAAGTCAAAGACTTTCAAAGTGGGAATCCACTTGCCATGTAGGGTTTGGCAGTTAGTGTCAGAGGAACAAACACCTCTTTCAGGGTTACTGTAGCCCATCATGGCTGTGTCACTCGAGCGTAGCCACGCACGTAAACGCGCGCAGCGAGTAATGTAGAGACCTATGACCCCGTGCCTGCCATCGATCCCTGTCATCACTGGACATCCAGGAAACCCCCCTTCCCCGCCACCGCCTTGGCCAGACTTCCTTAAGCTGGAGAGTTGGCTCCTACTAACGTGTATGCTGGGCGCACACGTCAGGGAGTTAAAACACAAACTAGGCATTGATCTTATTCAAAAAAGACTTTATCCTATATTGCCCTACTGGGAGTCAAAACTAGATCTTAGGAATCACTCTAAAAAGGGATTTTAGTTAGTTTAGACTGTAGTTGTGAACTGTGCTCTTTACTCATTAGAACACTCATTGGTAGAGTATCAACGTGACAACGTGAGGTGTATAGAGCCGATCCTGTGTATGATCGGTCAAATGGGGCGTGAATGGGTTATAACATATCACAGTAACAGTTTTAACTAGATCTGCTCACGGCCCATGACACGGCACTGCAATTTGTTACCCATCAAATAGGAACAGAGTTAGTGAGAGCATATCACATGTACAGTTAAAACAAGTTCTGCTTACCCTGGAAACACTTCAAGACACGAAACTTGATCCACGCACTTGTATCGAGTCGTGTATCGTACGTTTTTCCAGATGCTCCCCCTGTCACACGACGTGTGCCACGTGCAACGGGTCCAGTGAGACGCAATGCATCTCGTGCCGCTCCGAGCACCTGTCCCTGGACGGGGCCTGTCTTGAGAGCTGCCCCTCGGGCTACTACGCTCACAGGAGGAGACGCGAGTGCATCCACTGTCCGCAGCGGTGCGCTACTTGCGGCGAGAGCGGATGTCTGACGTGCGAACCCTACTGGACACTTGATAGGAAGGCCAACTGTGTGCCGGAAGGAAGCAGTCATTGCGACTCGGGTACGTTACATCACAGGTAGTCTCATTTTACAACTTTGTATTATGGGTCAAATATAAGTCGGCCACATAGTGAGCGTCAAATATATAATGGGCCCTACAATGAGCACCTAAACATATCAGCCACAACTTAGACGATAGAGCCATATCGGACTCAAACTGAGTACTAAAAATTTTAATTGGCTCCACGTTAAGCGTAAAATACATATAGGTTCCACTTTAACCATTAAAAATATGTTAGCCCCAACTTGGGTGTAAGAAATATATGAGGCCCAAATTGAGTACCAAATATATGTATTGGCCCCATGTTTAACATTGAATATACATATATCAGCCATGCGCTAAGCGCCAAAAATATATCGTCCCCATTCACAGAGTAAAATATATTTTAATGAGACCCGCATTGAGTGCTAAGCATTATATCGGCCCCACCTCAAGAACACAATAATCAAGAAACCGACATAATATGATACAGCGTATGCATGATATGTTGCATGAACTTATTATAATACATGGTTGGTTAGAAGTTCATTGGAAAAATTTCTTTCTATAACAGCTACTCTGACCTTACGCGACGAAAAGAAACTAAGGGTTTTCGATAACAGAGTACTTAGAAAAATATTTGGTCCATAAAAGGATGAAAATAATGATGAGTACCAATCACACAATATTGTCAGGGTGATAAAATCTCGAAGGTCTCAGGGGACAGGACATGCAGCATGAAGGGGAGAAACTAGAACTGCGTTTAAGGTATGACTAGTAGACCTAATGGGAAGACCTAGACGTCGACGAGAGGATAACATTAGAATATACCTGAAAGATATAAGGTGTGATAAGATGGACTGGATAGAACTAGCTCAAGATAGAGATAGGATGTAATGAGGTGTAGTTGAGAACTATCTCAAGATAGAGATAGGATGTAATGAGGTGCACTGGATAGAATAACAGCCTGATACTGTGTCATTTTATCAGGAGAGTATTGGGAAGGAGGTCATTGCCGGCCTTGCCACTCGACCTGCGAGAAGTGCGATGGACCGACGGAGACCAACTGTATTTCCTGCTCTCCTCCTCTCCTGTTGGAAGGATCTCGCTGTCTGGCCACATGTCTTGACGGCTCGTTTCTGGACCAGGGGGTATGTGTGCCATGCCTACACACCTGTCAGAGGTGTGTCTCCAGGGTGAACTGCACCCTGTGCTCGCCAGGGTTACACCTGCAGAGCGGGGAGTGCCGGACCACCTGCGCTCACGGGTAGGTCACAGTGGGAACTTTATCTTAGGAGTTTACCTAATATTAGAGTTATATTTTTAATATCACTTAGAGCAGTAAGTTATTATCAACGTGTCTTATTACCTGTTCTGGTTGTATGTATGTAATATGATAATTTCTCTAATGGGCTAAAGATGAGAGAGGAAGAACATTTACCCACATTTGCGTGGAAAGGAAGTGGGAAACCATTTAGGGGGGGAAAACACCCTCAGTAAAACTGACCGGGATTCTATACCCGATCTACCCACCATTAGAAGAACAGTCTAGCACGTGAGTGAGTGAAGCTTTAGACCACTTTGCCACTTAGGCGGGTATTAGTAAGCGTTAATATAAATAACTTATGTTTGTATTGTGTGTAAATAATTCGGTCCCACATTGAGCGTCATTTATATAATGGCTCTACAGTAGGCACCAAAATATATCAGCCCCACCTTGGGAGTCAGCGATATCGGCCCCAAAGAGATCATAAAATATGTTTCATCGCCACATTGAGCGTCAGAGATATCAGCCCCAAAGACATCATAAAATATGTTTCATCGCCACATTGAGCGTCAAATCAAAACTGTCCCCCATAGTTAGCACCAAAATATATCAGCATCGCCTTGGGCCTAAGATATTTATTGACCTTGCGTTGAATGTAAAATATATATCGGCTCTACGTTGAGAATCAAATCTACATCGGCCCCTTAGGGAGCACCAAAATATATGCACTCTATCCCAGATCAAAGTACTCAGAGGAGGAATGAACGGAAAGTGAACCTGACTCCATTTCTTACACTTTATCCACCAATGGTGAATATAGCTCTGTGCTGGATCCAAATCTAGTACAGTCCGTGAAGTTAAGCAGTCCTTATGTAGCTTAACCGTGTCATTTGCTAATACCTGATGTAGTTGATACCGGAAGTTTGGGTTGTTAATGCTTGATGTAGATGATAACAGAAGTTTCGGTTGCTAATGCTTGATGTAGATGATAACAGAAGTTTGGGTTGCTAATGCTTGATGTAGATGATAACAGAAGTGTCAGTTTCTCAAACCCGATAACACTAGAAGTATGTTCTGTTCCCTGTGTTAGGTACTACAGTGATGGAGGAGTGTGTGCCAAATGTTACCTGAGCTGCATGACTTGCACTGGTCCTAGGAGGGACCAATGTGTCACCTGTCCTCCCGGATGGCAACTGGCTGCCGGGGAGTGTCACCCTAATTGCCCTTTGGGGTTTTTCAAGTCCCAATACGGCTGCCAGAAGTGCGACCATTACTGCCACACTTGCAGTGGTGAGTCGTAAAGAGGATGATAATGTTAACGAGAAATTTGTTTTGTTGCAAGCCGTTAGAAGAGGGTTGCCTCTAAATTTTAATCTACAACTAGTCGAACTAGCTTATCGTGAGATATTGAGATAAGTTGGCTATCTAAGGCTACACAAATTGACACAGACTTGTCTATTTATTCCTTTCTATTCATCCTTCTTAATTCCAATGGGTTGAAAGTATTTCGTTCTGCCTTTCATCGTAGACAGTCCATTTTGAAACAGATTACAAACCCAAATAGTTTTACTACTGCACTTACGACAATAAGCTACTACTGATTGTAGATAGACATCCAAGGGATACTTTATTTTGACCACTTCAGACATTCCTCAGGGAGAAGGCCATTGTGTGTTTGACAGGAGAAGGTCCTCTGAACTGCACGTCATGTCCAGCCCGGTCCATGCTCGATGGTGGGATGTGCACTCAGTGTCTGGGGTCGCAGTACTACGACTCGACAACACGGCTGTGCCAGATGTGCCACGACACTTGCAAGAGCTGCACAGGACGAGGGCCTTTCCAGTGCTCGACGTGTCGACCCCCTTTGCACCTGGATCTACTGAGCCACCGCTGTTTGCAATGCTGTGGCCAGCAGAGGAGTCAGGATTGCTGTCAGTGCGATCAAGTCACAGGTAAAAGGACCAGCTGAAAGCTTTCATATTGATCGACGTACAATAAAAGTTGCCCAATGTTTATCTGAGCAAATCACAGACAAGAACAAGACGAAAGTTTTCATATTGGTAAAAGGTGTCTCGACATTCACCCGAAACTTCCCAAATATTTATCTTTTGTTTCTTGTAGGGAATTGCCCTGACTCGTCTCCGTCAGGGAAACGTCGGATCCACTCTGGCCCAGAGCAAGGTACTCAGAGGAGGGTTGAAGGGGAGGTGAACCAAACTCCGTACTCACCCCTTCGGGCCGTAACTCCTCTGGCTGTCGGTCTTTGCGCCACCGTGTTCATCGTTCTCGCTCTCACCTTCACGTTGCTCCAGGTGAGTCGTGGCTATGATATCCGGTCTTGGAGAGGAACCAATCTCTGGAAGAAGGAGAGTCGAGGGATTAAGCGCACGGATAATGTGCCGGGATGTACCGTACCCTGTTCATGGTAGGAAGGAAAGTCCGAAAGGTATTTTTTTCCGACCAAAATTTTACTATATAGTAGAATTCTTACAGGTAAAAAGGCCTTTCAGATCGCCCTTCCTACTATGAATAGGGTTTATGTTATGAAACCGGATTAGTTAACTGGGATCTTGACTTTGACCAGAGAGGGAGGGGACAGGGAGAGGTTCGATCTTCCACCAGGTACACCGAGGATCTTCCCTTCCTACCCTCTATAATGAAATTTACAGTTTCTCTACATAAAAACGCTGGTGTAGTTCCTAAAGATCACTCCCCCCTATCTTTCGTTTTAATCAGACAGATTAGAGAGGGGTCATATATTTTATTTTTTCAAAAAGATTTAATACCCATAAGAGCTATACTCACATTTTAACCACACTAGTGAAATGATGACGAGGAAGTTATGATCCGAGTTATAACCCCGATCTCCCCGTCATCCGGAAATCCTGTCCAACACGAGAGTGACGCCTCTAAACCATTATACCACCGATGCGGGTTATTAAAAATGTAATTTAAGCTGTAGGAATGAGGAAGGAAAACCCTCTTTCAGGTGGGGCTGAGGGGGGTACCCATACCTTTATTTGGAGGGAGATCCGTGGGGGATGGGGAGTTATGGTCTTACTTGTTGTGGCTCGTGGGGGAAAAGTCCCCTAACGAGAGGTACCCGGGATTTCTTTTAAACATTACGCCCCCCCCCCCCCACTCTTTGGAACAATTTGATATTTTCTTAAATTAGTTGAGGTTATATAGTTGATATTAAATGTATGACTCAAATAAGGACATTCAGGAGGAATACATCAACTATATATTGATCTACGTCCACGTATTCAATTGTCATTGTAGCTTGCTTAGTTAAATAAATATTGCACTTGTTTTCAGGCGAGATCTAGACCTAGACGGAAGTTGTGGATGTCGGAGGAAGGCTACAAGAAGGTCTCAACGGACTCGTCCACGGACAGTTTTCCCTTAAACCAGGACGAGAATAGTTTTACTGGAGAGGAAGACGCTAGTGAAGATATTTTGTTTACGAGAACCTAAATAAATAATAAGGGACAGCCAGCCAAACAAACACGCATCAGGTTCTTCTTTAAGACACGAGTGGAACAGGGCAGTATGAGGTTTAGGAGGTAGCACGAGTGCCCTTAACGGCTGTAGGTATGCAACCCAAGAGTCCGTGCTGTGTGACGGGTTGTCATGCTACCAGGGGCCAAGCTAACACTCGTGAATGGCTGACGAGTTGTATACGCAGGCGCTCTGTCGTCCTGCCTTCGTGTTACATTTTCTCTATTTAATATATTCGTCTGTAGATTTATGTGTTTTGAATTAAATTAAATTAAATATTCGATCAAGCTGTAATTTAGTAACGATTTTAATACGTCTTCGTGTTAAATTTTACACGTTTTGATAAATTACTTACATACAAAAAAACACTCAAAATTAAAGTAGTATCTATCTTTATTTATAAAAAAATCACAGGCAGAAAATATATCATAATTAATTATACATAAAGCTATAACAATTTAAGGCTAATATTTTTTTTTGAAAGTGTCCACATAATATTTACAAATAGTGTACTTATTTATGAAAAATAATCTCACTTTTGTGCTACCTCTAAATATCTATTTGACCTTATGTTAACGTTAAGTTCAACTCACTGCTAAACATATTTATTTAAAATTAATCAAAGCACCGGGCTGCTGGCGCTTGACACCTACTGATGCTAATCAACACGTAAAACTATTATTCGTTGTTTCTCAGTAAT
This sequence comes from Timema podura, assembly GCA_033556935.1. Classification (NCBI taxonomy): domain Eukaryota; kingdom Metazoa; phylum Arthropoda; class Insecta; order Phasmatodea; family Timematidae; genus Timema; species Timema podura. The sequence goes on along the minus strand of JAVRXN010000001.1, from coordinate 10,307,963 downwards.
CAATTGTGATTAGACTGTTAAACATTGGGTAAAAAGTATGATTTTTTGGCTAGTTCAGCTAACATTGTCATTTTGTTACGTTCAACATTTATAAACATAAAATATGAAAGCTCGAATTGATCAATTTTAAAACTCATATTGTCAAAATAGATAAAAACCATAATTACAATATGTATTATAAGTGCCTCTACGGACATCAAGAAGCCATTTCCTGAAATAATTCATAAGTATTTTAAACAAATGCTTTAAAAAAAATACATTCAAGATCATCTGAAAATTATTGTGAAATAAATTAATTTGATTGAATGAAACAAAATAATATTTGAACCCATCTTTTCATGTAGCATTTCCATAACAAAATAAAGTGGAAGTGGATAAAGAAAACTAAACAAGGAGTGCAAGAAAATACCTCTGTCATTCAGAACGAGCGTGTTAGATGATCATTGGATGAAACTTAGTATAAGAGAACGATGGAGGGAATATTTTGAGCAATTTTATGGCGAGAACATAGAGAAAGTAGCAGAAAATGGGGAAAATGTTATGATGAGTAAATAATTAAGGAGGCTGGGGTGTTAAAAGCCATTAAAGTGTTAAAGAATGGCAAAGCTGCAGGCGTAGATGGGATCACAAGTGAAACGCTCAAGTGTGAGGGCATGGTACTACTTGCCAGATGTGCGAGTTGTTTAAGAATGGAGAAAACGCTGTTATTGTTCTTTTTAAAAAAGGTAGGAAGAGTGAATGTAAGAATTATAGGGGAATTAGTTGGTTGAGTATTCTAAGCAAAGTTTTTGGGAACGTTTTAATTGAGAAGGTGCATGAATAGATTGCGCAAAATATTTGTTGTGTGCAATGTGGTTTCATGCCAGGTTGAGGTTAAACGGACCAGAGATTTGCATTGCGGCAACTCATTAATAAATGTATGGCAGTAAGGAAAAAGGTTTAATGTGCATGGGTTGATCTGGAGAAAGAGTACGATCGGGTGAATAGGAGTACGTTATGGAATGTTCTTAGAGAGTATGGTGTGGATGCAGGGTTAGTAATTGTCAATTATGGTGCTGTATGATGGAAGTAAAGCGTATGTTAGGGTGGATGGAGCTTTGAACGAATGGTTTGACACTGAGCAGGGTGTTAGTCAAGGTCATGTTGTGTCTCATGGTTGTTTAATATATTCATAGATAAGTGTATGAGGGATGATTGTGAGGAGCGGTTGATGACAAATGGACAATGTGAATGTGAGAGTGTGATATAGTGGATGATGCGGTATTAATGGCTGAGAATGAAAGTGACTCACATAATGCATTAAATTGTTTGAATGTGGTGACAGGCGATCTTCGTATAAATGTGTTCCAAAATTAAGGTTAGAGTTTTTGATAAGGACGGATCAGGAAATGATTGTCACTAGTATAAATGAAAAACTGTTAGAACAAGTGAATGATTTTGTGTATCTGGGCAGAATGTTTGTAAAAATGGAGGGACAGATGGTGATATAGACAGACGGGTGACTGCATCTCGAAGATTAGTTGGATGTATGTGGACTATTGCAAAGATTGAAGTAGTATTGAAGGAGACAAAGATGAAAGTATATAAAAGTTTGTTGACCCCAACATTGTTTTACATTGTGGAGCGTGGGTTTGTCAGTAGAAACACAAGAGCAAGGTGAATGGGTTGGAATGAGATATCTAGGAAATGTTATGTGGACAAACTCGTATGGACAGGGTCAGTAATGATTGGGTGCTAAAGGCGTGCGGTTTAAAAGGAATACTAATAGGTCAATGTAGAAAGAAGCGTCTATACGTTGGTTTGGAATGTTGATTGGATGAGTGTGGTCGAGTGATGAAGTAAATATATGTAGGTAGAGTGTGTGGATCAAAAGGAAGGGGTAGGCCTTGTAAGACGTGGACTAAAATTGTAGACGAATGTGTGAAAAAGAGAATATTACGAGTTTTAATAATAAAAGAGCATGTATAACTCGGTGTATGGATGTTGTTGAAGTGAAGGGAGTATGCAAGATAGGGAAGTGTGGAGGAAAGTTAGTGAGGATGGGTTAAGTTAGGAGTTTATTGCCTAACCTGTAAGGGAACGTTGTGTTTTAGGTATGTAATAAAACATTTTATTGTTATAAAACATCCCGGGAAAATAGAACCATCATTTAGTTGTGTATATGTTGTTTACTTTGTTTATTGTTTCACAAGAATTAAATTAAAGGTTTCTAACCCTCTCCACATTAAATGAGTTTTTTTTAATTTGATAAACTTATATACATTTTAAACTGTTCCAAGTCAATTTGCTTGTCTTTAAAATTTAAACAAATTAGTTGAATACATAATCGCATGTTATGTGTGAATGCATGATGCATTAAGTATGTGCAGTATTAATTAAATGGGAGGAAATAAATACCATTACATTTTTTTAAATGTTGCCAACTAATCGAATAAAATACTCTATTTTGAGTATTTTGTTTTAAATAAATATTTTATTCGTACTAAATATAATTAATTACTAATTAAATTGTTCGTGACATTCACTCTTAACGTTTGTAAATATATTGCTCTTTAAATGTTTTCCAAACTACTCTTTGTATGTTACTTATGAATGTAATATATTTCCTTGAAAATACAAATATAAATGTAAAATATAAATTTATTGTGATATTTTGTATTTGAAATAAAATTTACAAGAATATTAATTTCTTTAAAAACTGATTGTTTTTAACATATTTTTATTATACCCAAATCCCTTTAGTATTTAATGTTAATTATTAGCCTAGATATATATTTTTTGCTACAGAGTCTTACTACCTGTTCGGGTTGTACGGAAATGCATCCGCATTTTCGTGGAGAGATAGTGGAAAACCCCCCTAGAAAAACTTTCCCTCAGTACACCTGGCCGAGATTCAAACCCAGATATCTCCATCATCGGCAGTCCAGTCTATTGCGAGATTAACACCTTAGACTATTCAACCACTAAAGTTGGTTAGATGTATATTTTTAATTGTTTTTGCTATATTATTCCATTACTTGTTAAATATATAGCAAAACATATTTGATGTCTATTCACTTGACATTTTATCAACGGATTTGGTTATTACATTAAATTAGAATAAACATGCTCAGTAATAATTCTAAAGTAAGCTGATGCCCGTAAAACTTGCATAATAGCGTTACATAATTACAACAAAATCTAATTACGCAACCACAACGGCAAGCAAGAATTAAGCAAATAACTGTTCTAATTTGCACCTAAGCGCCGGGATAGATAATAAATAAAACAAAACTGTAAATCCGGTGGTATCCAAAAATAATGTAGGCGCTTATTAATAACGTTTTAATTTCGCTAACTTTAATATAGATAATAAATGCATTTTTATTTCAGGGTTTTTTAACGTTATCTCATCTTATAATACACCATACATTAGATTTATTCAGAGATAAAAATATCTTACTGTTATTTTTAATTATTAACAACACTTTTTAACAAAATTTTAGGCTTTTGCATGTTCCAACTCTTTAGGCTAGATTAGTTGCGTCTAATTATTAATATTAGTATTTTGTCACACGCATAAATAGAATAAAGTTCAATTTATTGCTCTATTGGTCTTTTAAAAAAAATATTAATGCACGTGCGCATATGATGAAAAACATAGTTTATATATACCGTCTGATGTGTCAGTTAACACTATAATATACCGCTACTTATTACTAATATAAACTATTACTAGTATATTAATGTAACGAATTCGCAAAATTGGTCTTCTTTGCTCCTATTAGAAGAGAAAAGATGTTGGGATGCTCCTGTAGAATCAATATGAAGTTTGCTAAAGGAAGCACAGAAATGGTAGAATTATTATTTCATAACATTGACAGTAATTTCAACTTTTAAAAACATATTATGTGCGTTTGATTTTGAAGTCTATTTAATAACTTCAATTAACTGTTAATTAAAACCAGCTTCTATCAGCTATAATTGTATTTCACAAAATATCTATTATCATCATAAACTAAATATATTGAAATATTATCTTGTCATAAATATTAATATTTCAATAGTACGAGTATTAAGAACCATTGTGTCTATATTACTCTAGCGTTGGGATGTAAAATCAGTGGTACAGTCTAGCAAGAATAGGAGTGGGGTTTACGGGCCGCTAGCAGAAGAATTTTATTGCAAGCATTGTTTGAAGTCAATCTTAACTGATATAAAAATTATTATTATCATTATTATTTCCTTAGTAATACTAGGCTATATTATCAATCAAAAGGGTTATCAAATGTTTCTACGAGTAATAATACTTCCCTAAGGATTACATTATAATTAGCTTTTTCTCAACCTAAATAAAAGAATAAAAAGTATTAATAGAAATGTTATGTGTTTTGTTTAGCGGATGTAGCAGCACAATATATTATAATGTATGAAATATTAAATTAAAATGATTATATTCACACTTGTTTTTCTTTCAACTGGCCACCATGAACTATACAATAATTACATTTTTTTTTACAACTCAAAGAAAGAGCAATTTAAAATAAAAATAATAACTCAACATTATGGTCTTGAAGATAATATGGTTTGGAGAATGTATAGTATGATTTTTGTAGGAAGAACAGTAGAAGTTAGTTACTAAAGTTACTAAAACAATTTTAATATATCCATACATCAAGTCTTGTTATCTGTAGCTGTCACTTTTGATAGATATTATCAATACCTATAAAATAACACAAATAATAAAATAAAATGTTATCACTGTTGGTAAAAAATAAATATGTTGAATTTTCTCTACTGTTATTCCAACCAAAATTAGTGTATACAAATGAGAGTATTCAGGTTAACTTTTCCTTGCTGTCAGGATAACCATACCAAGGATGGATGGACTGTATAATATAATATTTATCATGAAATAAAATCACACCTACGTACTAACGAGATATATAGTTTCAACTTACAGTTTGAGATAGCATACCAACTTATTTCTAGGTAACTACTAAATTAATTTAAGCATACCCTGCAGTAAGGTTCAATGTTAAGTAAAGGCATTGTTAAATAAATTGATAGAATTTTAATATAGATATGCAAAAGAAAACCATTATAATAATTGACACCATTTAACAGCAAACAGCGTAGTGCCATAGCAGACTATAAAATATTGACTCCCAATTAAATCCATTAAGTGAGTTGGAAAGAGTTAAACTAGGTATTTTATTTGTAAATTATTATTTAAAATATTGTGAACTCTCCTAGTTATATTTGTTTGTTGTTAAATTTCCTTTTATTAAATTTTAATATATATAAATTTATTTACATCAAGCATTCATCTAAAAAGAAATGTGATTGCAACAATTGGATACACGGATAACTTCCACTTCCCACTACAATTAACTCGGGGAAAGTAAAAACAAACTATATTACTACAAAAGACCAAATTTGAGCACGGGACTCTCACAGGACCTCTGGGTCATGTTGGAAAAAAAAAATGTAACCTTTACTGTCCAAGCAGACTTACTAAACAATAAGATATTTAATAAAAAAAAACAATTTGAACTCTTTAAATATATAAATACTATACACATTGATTATGATCAATTTCCTCAATGAGGTTGTTCGGTGGATACAAAAAAAACAACAATGAATACTAAATAAGGTTATTACATTTTGTCGAAGTCGATAATAAAAGGTTTCATTTATAGAGTACTTAGACCGCTTTACTTCTCTTTAATCCATTCCCATATCAGCTACCTTAATGTTATTTGGGGATGTGCCTATCTCAATCATCTTATGCCACTTATAGTTCTACAGAATAGAGCAATCAAAAACTTATACAGACTCCCTTACCTCACACCTAATAATGATGTATACAGTATCACTAACATTCTGCCCATAAGAAAACAAATAATATATGACTCTGCAATAACATTTCTCAAAATAGGTAGTGGTACAACTTTAAGCTCAATCAAAGTGGATAAAAACCTTATACATGGTTACTTAACTAGAGGACATAACAATCTCAGTATTGCTCATTATAATACAGTAAATTATGGACTAAACTCCATTCGTGCTAATGGCACACGAATATATCAATAAAATTCCTAATGACATTAAAACATTGGAATTATATAAGCGAAAAAAAAAGCTCAAATCATGGATAAGGGTAGCTTCCTTGGAGTCTTTAATTTAATTGTTACTTGATAATGCTTGCTCTTTAACTCTTAATATATCTAACTACACTCATAATCTTACAATGGATAGGCACTGCACATATTTCGAGCTAATTGCTATTTGTTCACAGCTGTCTTTCGTTCTATAAACTAATGTATAATTTATAAACTTTTATTTAGGCTTATTTGACTTTGGATAATTTGAATATTATCCAGATGCAACAACCAATAAGGTTAAATTATGAATGTCCTCATCAACAGTATGGTTGTCATGAATCAATCCTTGAATTTATCTTTCACCTGCATCCCCCCCCCCCCCCCGCACCCCCACCCAACTTATTTTCTATTATATGTATGTATTTTGTACTTGTCTTTTTTTATGGTTAACTGAACCTGTTTCTTTGTAACTTTAATGTAACGAGCTAACTGCTCATTTTAAAGACAAATAAAACAAACAAACAAGAGTCAATTGTGGAAACAGAATATTACGTTTAGGGGAAAATTCCACTGTTAGTGTGTTGAGTTGAAATTAATATTATTCTTTGATTTTGGAGTAATAAAGTTAAAAAAAAAAAAATTGATGAAGTCCAGTCGAAATTGTAGCAAAAAAATAAAAAGAAGGATGACTCACGAATAATATTTATATTGATATCACCTCATGTTAATGGAGTCCTGTATTGTCTTCTGTGTTGAAAATGCTAGTGGATCAGATCAACTCACTTGTAGGTCACAGCCGTGGTCTGGAAGTAATAAAAACTGTACCAAGTAGTTGTACCATCTTTCCCTGTCGTTTGGAATGCTTTTTGTGTAATTGACACAAATAAAACTGGTAATTAACACACTGCTTTATTCCATTGAATTCTTTACAAGTCCGCGTCTTTTTTGATTCTTCTCGCCAAGCCCCGCTTCCTCTTTGCTCTCCCCCTTCCCCATTGTTGGAGTCATTTTCATTACTCCTTGTATAGGGCGGCCATTTCAAATCTCATAGAGGATGATAAGACGGATAAAACTCCAGTTTAATAATAATAATTTCTTGATAAAATAACTGTACAGGCATTATTATTCTTTGTTTCCTTCGACGCAATGCAATGACCGTTGGAAATAGTAAATTTAAGATAAATAACCACTTAAGGATAATTAAAGGTAAATTAAAGTATACCTTGATGGAATTAAAATTCTTACAATATTTTATAAATTATTTTTTGTATAATACATTTTTGCTTGCAACTTTTTCTCTAAGCAATATGATGACATATTCAATACATGTAACCTTGTAAACTATTTATACTAAACACGAAAATACTTTACGATAGGTTTACATCGTATGCTGCTTGTTGTTGCTTGTTCCATAAAAGAAATTTAATATTTTGTTGAGATTAATCAAATGAAATATCTATCTATTTATCTATCAATTCACCCAAGACTATCTTAAGCTCAGTCAATGCTTAAACTGGTGATGAGACAGTGGAATAGTTAGTGAAAAGAATTTAACATAATGGTATTGGCATTACTGTAGCTTGCTATTTGTTTTTGTATACATAACGGTCTTCTTAATTTATATACACATACATGTATTGATCTCTCAAGCGTTAGTTTATTTTCGTCGTTCTCGAAATTGAGAAACTACTTGTAAGATACTATGAAAATATAACATATTCAAGCAATTTGCACCTTTGCAATTTCATCTGCAAGTTGTAAGTAAACCTACAGCTAGTAGGTTTATGAATTTTAATTTTCAGGTTAAGTTGGGCCTTGTTAAGCCTGGTTTGGAGAATTTTTATCCTTGCCTCCTTCCCACATAGTATCCTTGACAAACGCACTTATCAACACAAATGTCTGATATTAGTTTAACCTTCTCCACACCTCACAGGATTTATATTACCTCCCAACTATTAAAATTCCATTCATTTATAATTATACCCCTATTTTTATATTAGAAACAAAGATGGTTTTGGAAAATAAGCTAGTACTTATGTATTACTTGTTAGTCCACCAGAAAATTTGTATTTTGTGTATTCAAAATGGTTCAAAATATATATTACGTAACACCCATATTGGAAAACTGTAACTAGCACTAGACTGGACTACTGATGACGGGGGGATCGGGGTTCTAATCCTGGCAGGGTGTAATGAGGCTTTTTTACTTTTAAATAGTTTTAGTTCTGCACTATTCCTCCACGAAAATGCTAGTACACTTCCTCTAAAATCAACCTTTCTCATCCCTTAGCTTAATTAGTACATTTATATGAGCAAGTGACTGCAACTTTTTACAGTCTGACTTTGACAACATTACAGAATGGTGTAAAATTAACGATCTCGCCCTTAAACTGAACAAGTGTGTAAAAATGACTTTTTCAAAGAAACAGAGTGCTATTGTATTTGACTAACTATGACTTACAAAATCATTTAAATTGTTAGTGTTCGTCAAAAGAAACACAAAAGACTTAACTATCACCAGAGCAAACCATTTCCTCTATTATTTTCTAATTCGAAGCAATTTGGAGTATGATTTTATTATTTGGTCTCCACACTAGAAAAAGTACAATACAAGTTTATTAAATCATTTTCTTATAATAATCCAAATTTTACTCCTTTGTTAAATCTTGAAACCTGACGAACATATTTTGATATGAACTTTCTTTACAAACTTATAAATGGACAAACATACTGTGATGACCTACTGGAACACAGTAAACTCTTTACCGCCATCAAAACTGACAAGAAACACTAATACATTCTTCTGTGATGGAAAATCTACTAATTACATGTACAATTCGCCTTTGTCTCGCATCCCTTGTGCATACAATTTAATAAGCAACACACCGCCTCCGTGGCGTAGTTGGCTAACGCGCCAGTCGTGTTGAGCCAGACCACCGAGGACGGGGAGATCGAGGTTCGAATCTCGGTCGGGTGAACTGGGGGTGGTTTTTCCTAAATGGTTTTCCACTCTCCCTCCACGCAAATGCGGGTTCACTTTCTCTAAGTTAACCTTCCCATTTTCCTAATCCATTAGTGTAATTAGTACTTAAGCGTATAACCCGAAAGGGTAGTAAGACGCGGTGCTAAAATTATTATTATTATTATTATTATTAATAAGCAACAGTGACAATTCTATAGACCTATTTGACATCACGCAGGCTGTCTTCAAAGACAAATTACTAAATTACTTCCGAAAACCACACTAAATTGTGTTTTTATGTTTTATTTTATATTTTTTTAGTTAAGATGCCAATGTAGTTATTTATTAATCCAGCAAACTACTGTAACTGGAAGTTGGCTTTCTAGCCAATAACTGCTGTAGTTGGGTGACCTGGTGGTCTAGGCGTAAGGTGTCAGTCTTCTGTGCTGGGGGGTCCGGGGTTCAATCCTCGGTCCCGGCACAGATTTATCTGATTACCAAACCCTTCCTTCACCTCTTGACAAGACGTGTATTAATCACAACTTGTGAATGTGTGGAATGCCAGGCCTCCACCGTGGTTCGGATCCCACGTTAAACTGTAGGTCCTCCATTTCATCTCACAATCACCCTACCATTACACATTAGCGTAAGTGCGTATAACACGAACGGGTAGTAAGACGCGGTGCTAATAATAATAATAATAATAATAATAACTGCTGTAGTTCCTTCAAATGAAATAAATAAATAAATAAACCCAAACAGGTAGCAAGACACGGTGATAAAAAATATATTTTGCTTTCGTCATCATTTGGCGATCATTTGGATGGTTCTAGAATGCCCCACATCCTCACAGGGAATCGATACATACAGTGGAATGCTGACAATCAGTTATCTGGATTCTTATCGCAGCAGCGGTTTTCGTTAAATTCGGACAAAATAAATTTTTTAGCAACTTTTTCCTTAATTTTTAAGGTTTTATGTATGTATGTTATGTAATTGCTTTTAAGAAGTTTGAAGATTTATTTTTATGTTGTGTTGTATATTAGATAAATATATATGTGCATAGGTGATTTGTTTTGTGATGTGTTTTAAGTACATCATAGTACATACTTTATATACTTTTTTAATACATTTTCAACAAAGTCTTTTAGTGTGAAATCCTCTTATTTTATCTATAAGATCAATTATCCTGATGTTCGATGATACAAACTAATCTAAGTCCTAATTAGTCCGGATATTGGGATACTGTGTGTGATTTATGATCACTCTATACCGTACCCTGCCACTACCTTGTGTAGGCCTATCGATACTTGAAATCTCATTCCAAACCATATTAAATAAGGACAGGATATCTAAGAAACCCTTACAGAACAAAGAGAAGGGTGGAAGAACTCTTGGAAGACCACGGACAAGATGGATGGACCAAGCTTAGAAGGACATGGAGGTTAAAGGAGCAGACTGGAGACTCGCGGCTGAAGGAGAAGTTTGGAGAGATCGACAGGAACGAAAGAGGATATGACAGACGACACACAGCTGCGGAAATGTTCGAATGATGATGATGATTAAATAAAACATGTTCATGTTAAAAACCCTTAATGTAGTTACCCAAATGTAAGTTTTCTCTGTTAATGCCTATGTGCGATAGTTTGTAAATGGCTGATAATCTAATGTTCATGTTTCATGCCCGTAGAATCGGACCTGGGAAACATGCCTGGTATCAAAGATGACCGAGAAGACAGTGATGGCGAAGAAATGGACCACGATTCAGGGGAATCGGATAAATCGAGCACTAGTTGTGACAGCAGTGAACCTCCAAGTGATTCTGATGACAGTTCAGGTAAAATCCTAACAATTTTTAGGGATGTATATTTTTTGGTTGTATCAAGAGCTAGGATCGTATCTTTTAAGGTTCTTTAGCTAAATTGATTTAATTATCTCAGATTTTTTTAAAGTAAATAACTCTACCCAGGTCATATATATTATTTGGGAATAATATTTATTTCTATAAGGTTTGAAATTATTGTTACCTATAGTTTAAATATTCATACATTTAAAAAAAGTTATACTTGGACTGGATACAAGAATCGTACTCAAGACCCTTGGCTTAGTATGCTACCAAGGATTTGTCTCACGCTCAGGGTAATTCTTTACTCATAGTTTGATGCCGAATCTGTGATCCTGAGCACTCGTGAGACAAATTCTGAGTAGCTCAGAGGTAATCTTGGCGCGTTAAGCCATTGTTAAGTTTGAGCTGTGGGATTATTTATCCAATACTCTTAAGGGGCCGTATTTAAATTATGGAAGGCTTTAATTTCATGATTTTTGACCCCCCTTCACCCAAATAAGAGACCATAAAATTTTCTGTCCCACCCCCACTCACCTAATTTTTTATGATTTGGTAAATTATATTATTTTAATAATTGTGTAGTTAATTTTAGATATAAAGATTGTTAATAAAATGAGTAATATAAAATTTTAGAATAGGTATTTAGTTGCAGCAAGTAAATTAAATATAAGTAGAATTTTATAGTTATTATATTAGGTAATATATTTTCTGACAAAAAGATGTCATATTTCAGAGATGGATGAGGAAGAGTGCGAGCGTCGAAGGTCCGAGTGTATGGAGAATCTCATAGACCTGGAGCGGCAGTTCACTCTTCTAAGAGAACAGTAAGGATAGGCTTTCATAGCACTGAATTTACTTTGTTTCTGTGTCGACAAAATATGAACATGTGACGTGGATAAATATATACAGGCATTTCTCAGCACGGGGTTCATGAATCGCATAATATGGTGTTACATGGAATAATTGTGAAGCGAGGGTGAAATAAATTGTGAAGTGTGTTACTAAACATAATAAATAGGTACCGGCCATATTCTTCTAGTTAATTAAATGTATACTTTTCACGTTTCGTTTCCACAGCTTTTCCTCTTTTTTTTTTAATCTATATGCTTTAGGTCAGTGTTACCAACAACTCTATAAGTCACCAACAATTTCCCACGTTCATTACAACATGAGCTATGTATGGCTCCGAGCATCACATAAACCTGGTTATATCAGTGGTACAGCATTAGCATGCTGTAGGACAAATGTCTTTGTTTGTCTGATTTGGTACATTATTGCAGGTTATACCGGGAGCGCATCACTCAAGTGGACACCAAGTTGAGCGAAGTGCGCAGCGGCCGCGCCCAAGAATACCTGCAGCCTCTGGAGCAACTGCAGGAAAACATGCGGATCCGTACAGAGGTGGCGGGCATCCTGCGGGAATTCAGGCTCACCAATATCCGCAACAAGTTTGAGGCAGAGGAACAGGCGTCTCGACAAAACTATGAGGTGGGTTGGAGGCCTGGCTTTCCACACATTCACAAGTTGTGATTAATACAAATCTTGTCAGAGGTGAAGGAAGGGTTTGGCAATCAGATAAATCTGTTCCGGGACCTTGGATTGAACCCTGGATCCCTAACACAGAAGTCTGACATCTTACCCTTAGACCGCCAGGTCACCACCATTGGTCAAGTTTAGTAGACACCATGTAATCGAAAACTTTGACTTTTCATTTTGAATATTCATTTGTTTACTTTTATTTAAAGTGGAATTACAGATTAGACAATTACGAAGCTTCGTCACTAAAAATATTTTTAGCTAAAACACAATTATTATGTTCACTTTATCATCATTTTGTGTTATTATGTGCATTCATTACAAATAAATGTTCACGCAACAAAAAATAAACAATTACATTTTGTTAAAATAAATTAATTTATCAGCTTAAAGTGAAATATGTGAATCATGTTTGTAATATAACATTTTGTAATTTTTTAAATGCATTAAGTTGGTTAGTTTTAATATTCAATTTTTGATTCAGCTTCGGGAATATTTCATATTATTCGATTCGACTTCATTTCAAATTGAAAAGTTGGACTACGCACAACCCTAGAGAATGCAAACTTTTTTTTTTTCTGTATCCAACATTCTAAGACAGCTTTTGAGTCTCTTAAAGTCCACATTGGTTCACACCATTGACGTTTGTACAGTCCTAAAAAAAAAAAAAAGACTGTCTCACAAATTGGTCTTAGCCTTAAAATTTGATGATTGTTTCTGATTCAAAGACTGTACTGTTCTAAACACCTACACACCTTCACATGAGTCACTATTTTATATCTTGAAAAGTCTGATCTATAAAACCTGGAAGACACAGGTAAATTCTGTGTTGGAGAAAATAGTGGCAGCCCTGATGATATAATACCCTCAAAACATTTTGTTCATAATTAAAAATTAATGTCATAAAAAAACAATATTTTAACAATCTGTATGAAATAAAGTGCACTAAGAAAAATATATCATCATGAACTGTTTCCAGCCTGTGGCCGGGTCAGTTTAGTAAAATTACCTCCATCTTCCTTTATCCTTCCTCCTTTGCAATGAACTTATGAGATCTAAATGCTGTAGAGAACCCATTAGCATAATTAGTACTTAAGCGTGTAACCTGAACGGGTAGTAAGACACAGTGCTAAATAAAAAAACAACATAAATCCAGTATTTTAGCCGTAAATGTTTTAATTGGTGATTCTTTGTAATTATCAAAGCCGGGAATTTTTTTGCATCAAAGTAAAAGCTGATATTTGCTTTAAAGTTCCGAAGATTTACACATTTCTAGTGTTTTTACTTTTGCTTTGTTTTCTACAATTATCATATTTAATTACATATGCCTATTATATATTTTATTAATGTGATCCACCATGTTTTTTTGTTTTTCTTTCAAAGAGCGAGAAATCTCTCCTGTGGGACTCCATCCAAGGGGAGTTACAAGAAAAGGTTCGACGGCTCGAAGAGGATCGCAATAGTGTGGATCTGAGCGCAGACTTGTGGTTGGTGGAGCGGAGCTACGGCAAACCGATCCGTCGCGGTAAAGTGTCGGAGCCCGGCAGGAGGAAACCGGTGACAGTGTCCGGGCCCTACATCGTGTACATGTTGAGTGACTCGGACATCCTAGAAGACTGGACAGCCATCAAGAAGGCGCTCTCCGTGTCCAAGAGGAAGTCAGATCGTGAGTGCTTTTTAAGGTATTCGAGTGGATAAACACGAGGTACGGGTTTGAACGTGTAGTTTCGATACGCATGTACAATTTTGATCTATTTGCACACATGTCCACCTCTTAACATTCTCCCGCACAAGTTTTTGATATATTCCGTTAAGCGCACCTTCAACGAACTAACTTTAAATAAAATAAAAACCCACTTCTGTGGTCAAATGGTCCAAGATGACACACTCGAAAAAGACTTTATACCGCTGATGGCATAGAGATTGGAGTTTGAATCCTGGTCAGGTTTACTTATGGTGTTTTTTTTTTTCTTGAATAGTTTTATGCTCTCCCTTCACATGAATGCAGGTACATTTCCTCTAATTGCAACCTTTCAGTTTCTCACCTCTAACACAATAGCATAATTAGTATGTATGTTTATAGCATTGGAACTTTCCTTGTTAGATTACACTATGGTCCTATCATATAACTTCCACCATAACTGAAATCTTGAAGTTGAGCATGCTACCTTTCAGTTTGAACAGAGTGTACATGACAACCATTGTAGTAGCTGAATAACATGCTGTAATAGTAGAGTGATCTATCAATTTTGAACAAAATCTGTAAATTTTTGGCATTTTGCTATAATATATAGTCTCTCAAGTTAAATAAATACAATATAATATTTTTGTCAAGATAATTTTTTTTCTTATAAAATATTCTAACTTTGATTTGACTTTGTTTCAAATCGTAAAAAAGTGGACTCTGCACCTCGCCAGTAACGTCTAACATTAAAATAAAACATGTGATTACTGTAATAATGGCGGGGGAGGGTGGAAAAGCCAGGGAAGTTTATGAGAGATGTTTTGTGGCAACCCTGCCAGTGGCAGCAGTGTAATGTGTGATGTAACAATTTGTTTCAGTTCACATATGATGCCGAGCCTGTGCGCTTGGGGATCTGGTATTCCTGGTGCATGTGTTGCATCTGTAGGAGACATCGTTCACCGAGAGGGTGTAATAACGAACATTGTGTCAGCGAAACGACAGGTGTAAAGGTCATCATGTTCTACCAGTGGGGTATCCAACGATTGAACAGTTGTACACATAACTCACAATTTATATACTGGTATTTCTGGTCCCAAAGTATAACGTTTTTATTAAATTGAGACGAGATTTAATGAGGAAACTTGAACTAGAACAGGGTGTTATGATACAGGCATACCCCGACTTAAGGATGCTTTTGAATTACCACCATGCCCTGAACTTGAGGTGCTTGCTTTCGCAGATACAACACCTTGGTGACTGGACGTTACCGCTAGCAACAGTTTCCAGTGATTCGTTTGCGTACCCTTTCCCCAAATATAAGGCACACATTGTGTATGTTAGTTACAAATTTGTCATTTACAACCCAATGTCTGTCTCTTAATTTATTCAAAGAATTAAAATAACTTGTGAAAAAAAAACATGGTTGTGAGTTATGATGCTAGTATGGGGTATGCCTGTATGTACTTAATTATTACTTTCTCTGTGACATTAGTAGCTTGAAAGCTCATTGCTGCACTTACAAAAGCACGCCACCTATCTCTATCTAGAGCTAGTTCCACCCAGTCCACCTCATTTCACTCTCTCCCTATCTAGAGCTAGTTCTATCCAGTCCACCTCATTACACCCTATCCCTATCTAGAGCTAGTTCTATCCAGTCCACCTCATTTCACCCTCTCCCTATCTAGAGCTAGTTCCATCCAGTCCACCTCATTTCACCCTCTCCCTATCTAGAGCTAGTTCTATCCAGTCCACCTCATTACACCCTATCTCTATCTTGAGCTAGTTCTATCCAGTCCACCTCATTTCACCCTCTCCCTATCTAGAGCTAGTTCTATCCAGTCCACCTCATTACACCCTATCTCTATCTTGAGCTAGTTCTATCCAGTCCACCTCATTTCACCCTATCTCTATCTTGAGCTAGTTCTACCCAGTCCACCTCATTTCACCCTTCCCTATCTAGAGCTAGTTCCACCCAGTCCACCTCATTTCACCCTCTCCCTATCTAGAGCTAGTTCCATCCAGTCCACCTCATTACACCCTATCTCTAATCTTGAGCTAGTTCTATCCAGTCCACCTCATTTCACCCTCTCCCTATCTAGAGCTAGTTCCATCCAGTCCACCTCATTTCACCCTATCCCTATCTAGAGCTAGTTCCACCCAGTCCACCTCATTACACCCTATCCCTATCTTGAGCTAGTTCTATCCAGTCCACCTCATTACACCCTATCCCTATCTTGAGCTAGTTCTATCCAGTCCACCTCATTACACCCTATCCCTATCTAGAACTAGTTCCATCCAGTCCACCTCATTACACCCTATCTCTAATCTTGAGCTAGTTCTATCCAGTCCACCTCATTTCACCCTCTCCCTATCTAGAGCTAGTTCCATCCAGTCCACCTCATTTCACCCTATCCCTATCTAGAGCTAGTTCCACCCAGTACACCTCATTTCACCCTATCTCTATCTTGAGCTAGTTCTATCCAGTCCACCTCATTACACCCTATCCCTATCTTGAGCTAGTTCTATTTATTCCATCTGTGCAGCATGTCTTGCCCACCGTACTCTGCGAGATTTGATAACCCTAATAATATTGTGTGATGAGTACAGGTTATGCAACTCATCGTTATGTAACCTCCTCTCTATTATCTTTATCCCTTTTTGGGCCAAAAATATTTTCCAAAATACTTTTGTTTCTGAACACCCTACATATTTTTCGCCATGTAAGGTAAGAGACCAAGTTTCATAACCATAAAGAACAACCGGTAAAACTCTTGTTTTGTATTTGCTGAAGTTGTATAATGTATATAAAGGTAAAATTATTAGTGTAGTGTTAATGATATGTAAACCTGTACATTTATCTTGCACCAAACTGTAGACACAATTATTGTGTGATGAATTTCCAATATTCCAACCAAAGTAGGAGTGTGCGAAGCTTTGAAACTTCGTCTTGTCTTCGAAACTAATATCAGCTCCAACTTCGTATAAATAATAAATGTTACAATGCACTACACATACTTTATCGATTCTTTACACATAGATAAATACATTTACATAAAACTCGTAAGATATATGAAACAAAATATTTGACACGGTTATAGAATTAATGAGAAAAGAGGAACATCTCTGTCCACCAAAGAACATAACAATCAATTTCAGATTTCGAAAGCCTTCTTAAAATTATATTATATAATAGCTTATAGTGTGGAAACTATTGGTTTTAAAAATAAACATTTCTTATAAAAGATTTTTATTTTTATTTGTTCTACGTATTGGCAATGATAAGTTATTTCATTTCTCAAAAATATGATAAAAAAATATTGAAAAACTCTGCATGTATTTTCACTCGAAAATTAAAATCTTTAGTGCGGATTTTGAGAAAGTGGATTTGTTCACGTTTCACTCTTAAGTAAAATACACTTAATTTTAAGAGTAAATATCCAATTGCAAAAATTTCACGGGTGAACCTTATTCATCCCTAGATAACAAGTTGTAACCCAATTGGTAGAATGGTTTCGGCTCTAATCCGAGACACAGAAGGCATCGCCAAAACCATTTTTCAATTTTATCCGTTAAAATCTAGAGTTAAAATTTTTTGACAATAAAAATACTTTTCTATATTAAGGGGCTACATAGAAAAACTTTGCTAATATTTTATAAATTCGATTAGAGTTTTAATTCGAATTGAAAAAGTGGGCTTCGCACCCCCCTTGTGTATAATTGTAAAATAGTTACGAGAATAGTAGAGCTACATAATATTATTCTAAACACTTGTCCTCATAGGAGTATAACTAGGCCTATTGTTTTTGAACGTTATCAAGGTTATTTCAAATGGATCATGGTTAAGAGTTGATAACCGTTTGGATAAAGCTAGAGTAGAAATATTTCTAAACACACAATTGTTTTCAGCCTGTGGCTAGATCAATTTCATAAAATGCCTCAATGGGGGGGGGGGGGGGGAAGAACCAAAAACTTATTGCTGAGCCTTTGTTTCCAACTCCTCTATTTGTCTACTATTAGACTCAGACTCGTTCAGAAATGGCTAAAAGCATATTAATAAAAACAAATTGACTGCAGTAAAATGTTCCAATACAAATTATGTCGTTGGAAGCTTCTTTAACATTGTGAATTTATATTTGAATAAATTTGTGAATTAAAATTAAGTATAAATTAAAATTATATATTTACCATCTACTGTTATAATATAATATGTCTTTTTATTTTGAAGGCGGAGTCTGTTGCTTGTCTGCCTACTGAGCAAACGGTCCTGGGTTCAATTCCCGGCAGGGCTGAAAACTTATCATTGATGAAAGTATGGGTTTACACTTTCAAAGTTTTTAGAGCCTGTATATTTTTACAGACGACACAGCCCTGGTTAAAAGTATTAGTCATCACCCCCAGTTTTAACCACGAATGTCGGTCTTATGTTGCAAAATTGTAAATATTTCGACACCACCTTGTAGGTTGATGGTCTCATGTTGGATTCATGTGAATGAATGATGATTATTTTACCTTTTAGCTTATGTTCCAGGGATTGGTTTTTAATCTGGAATTGCAAACTACCAATGATTTGCATCGGCATCAATGTATTAAAGTTTCCTCTTGTCGAAAATTATAGCCGCATCTAAATATAATACTCATTAAATGGAAATATGACACCTAGACACAGGAATCAAACCTGGGACCTTTAGCTTAGTATTCAAATGCTCTAACCACTAATCTATCCATAGGACGGGGCAACTCCTGGATAGCTTAGTGTTTAGAGCATTGGTGTACCAAGACAAAGGTCCCAGGTTCGATTCTCACGTCTAGGCATTATTTTTACAATTTAATGAATATAAAGATATTGTATAAAATTTGTAAATAGTAAAAAAAAAAAAAAAAGGTCATTTTGACCTATTTAAGACACTAAGGTTATGTTTATTACATTTACAAATGGCCATCATCTAAATGAAATGGCAGATAAACTAATCAGGAACTTCATGAAAAATTACCCAATTTGTTTGGTTTTGAAGCCAGCACTTTTAGGAATCAAGATATGGAAAATTGTTATGAATCAAGATATGGAAAATTGTTATTTTGAAATAGATTCTTTCAATAGTATATTGCAGAGAAATGGGAAAAACCCAAGGAATTTCTGCTTTTATTTTTCAAGAGTAAAATGACAAGTGTCATCGGATAACTAGGCAGGTCAAATATTTGAAATTTCATTTGTTTAAATAAACTAAAACAATTCAAAATCACAAGAAAATACTAACACCCTCCCGCACATGAATTGAATGAATTAATTTAAGAGAGTTGATGGCAAACACACATTTATGAAAAACAAAACGCAGGGCATCAGGAAATCATTTCAGTTGTATCACCAATTGTAATAAATAAGAATAACAAAACAGCACATCTGTTAAGGAAGGAAGAAGTTAAACAGTTTATTTAAAAAATTAAATATTACATTCATTGCAATTTAGAATTCTTATCTATGAAAATAAGTTAAGATTACCACATAAAAATAGAATAAAAACGGAATGTAATGCAACACCTGGTAGGGTTCTATAATTCCTTTCTAAAGCGCCATCCCTGTTTAGTCGACATTGTTGATGGACACTTGGTCGATCGACACACTGATTAACTTCACTTGTCCCCAATGAACAGGGGAGGGGGGAGGAACCAATCGAAATCAAAATGTTTGCCGAGGATGACACCAAACATATTGTACCGCGTAAAAGGTTTTTGGGTATTTACCGACAGTAGAGGAGGAACCAATCTACATGGCGAGCAACATTTTTTGTCGATCAACAAAGTCTTGACGAAGCGCCCTTGACCTTGTTTGCACAATATATTTGAAATACAGGATTTTATAAAATATCTAAAGCGATAACAATATTATATCCACACCACACAATAAATAAACACTGTAATTCAGGTTTAACCGCCTCAGGGAGGTTACACAGCTTCTACCCTAATATAGAACTCCCAGGTTTTCCCTATTTTTTCTTGCCTGTAGCCACCATTAATTCTACAAGGTTTCCCCAAAAGGGTTGCATGAAACTAATGATATATACATTATGAGCTACAATTTACAAATATACACACATTTATTAATGGAAAATGGCAATGATTTTTATTTTTTATACAATATAATCCAAACAACAGTTAAATTAGGAAATATCACATTTTCGACTGCCCTAATATTAACATTTGCAAGAAGTCAAAAATATATTGGACGAAATGTAGGCAAGTTGGAAAGTAGACCAGTGAGTGAATAAAAAATAAATAACCAGTGTAAATAAAAACAAAATATTGTTCAAAGACTTAGTAACATATAATTTCATGTAAAATTACTAGAGCTGTCAAACTTGATTCCTCGATACTGACTGGTATCGAAAGAATCAATCTTAATATTATGATTCTCGAAACTTTGATTCTTAGATCTCAATAAAACTGGAAACATCCAAAATAGGTCATAATCGATTATCTCTCATGTTAGTTTAGTTGTCGTTTCACTTAAATGCCGGCAAATTATAAATATACCGCAACGGCCCAAATATAATATAACCTAACATTTTGAGGTGATCTACATGAAAAATAAAAGGTCTCAAATATAATACGACCTGACATGACAGTAACAAGAGGTAAAAAGTT
This sequence comes from Timema podura, assembly GCA_033556935.1. Taxonomy (NCBI): domain Eukaryota; kingdom Metazoa; phylum Arthropoda; class Insecta; order Phasmatodea; family Timematidae; genus Timema; species Timema podura. The sequence goes on along the minus strand of JAVRXN010000001.1, from coordinate 10,287,210 downwards.
AACTTTGACACATTTTTTAAAAAGTAATAGTTTAAGTGAGATTGTCAGAATATATGAATCGATTCAAAACAACAATCGATATATAATACATGGACTAGGGATGGCAATTTTCTATAATATATCTATATGTCTATCATTAATCGATTTATCACAATGTGTATTCCGAAAGCTACAATATTCCTATCAAATTAAAAAGGGCTGCCCTCCTGCAATTATATTCTTTGTCTCTTTTAAATTTTGAATGTTTTTTTAGCTCTGTGAAAAAGACAAATTTTATAAAAATAGAACAAAAATCGACGTAGCTAATAAGAATGAAGCAAACAACTATTATATTTATTTTAATTTAATCGATTATCGATATATCGTGCCAAGACTTTCATCACTAAAATCTGACGAGCTAACGTGCTTAGGATCAGTTATGGAAGACTACTTAAAATTTTTGTAGCGTGTGAAATGTGTTCTTCTTTCCGTTATAAAATCCGCAATTTATTGTATTAATTTTGAGTTTATTTGAATTCTTGGTTTTGAAAAATGTTAATTATGTAAATATCTATAAGATTGTGAGATTAAAGTTTCAAACGACATGTGTTGTAATGATCGAGTCCAAGTTTCGCATTGTGGGAGGAGTATGGTATCGGGCACCTAAGATTTCATATGCAATAATGCTTGGAAAAATAATGAAAAAGGAAATGTTCTGGCTTTACTTCGCTTTACTTCCTCTCCAAAGGAAGTTGTGTTACGGATTTTTATCAGTCAAGAAAAATCCGTCAATCTGGATTGGGTTTGAACCCACAAACATCCGAGTCCTGAGACAAGCACTTTATCTCAAGATCACCGAGGTCAACTAAGTCCTATAAAAAAAGAGGACCAAAGTAATTCAGCATTTCCAAACACCTGATACAGTCAGATTCACTCACTAGAAGCCCCAAACTTTTGTCAATATATTGATTTATAGTTCACTAATTTAAAAAAAATTAGGGCTCACAATGTTCCTATGCATACATAATCTATCTATAGTAATAAAAGGAAGTGTGTATGTGTGCGTGATGCCCGGACAAATCTACGGCACGCAGAGATCTGAAATTTTTAACATAGATGGACAGAAAGGGGTCCGAATGCACCTCGAGGCCGGATTTTTAAATTTTTAATTAGCTTTTTATTTAGGCTATTTTTAACAAATTTTTGAAGAAAATATTTTTTATCTGGTTTGGAATTACATTTCAAAGATAAAGGCACCATGGGGGGGGGAGGGGCTTATATAATTCTTATACCACAGTGGGTCACGGGCAACACCTTGCGGGATTGCTAGTAATTAATAAGGAATGGTTAAGAGAACTCGATTATACCAACAAAGGTTTTGGGCATCTTGCGAGCATATCATCCTGTATAATAAATACCTACCAGTAGTCATTTAGTCTTTGTTACAGTCACGATCATAGTAGTGAGTTAAGTTAATTTATGCATAATTAATACTCATACACATAAAAATAAGTGGAATGATTTCAAGTAGGTAGATTAATATCAAGACAAAATAAAGGATGAGTTATGTTTAAGTTTAAATTTGAAAAAAAAAAGTAATAATTATATGATTTATTAAAATTTTGGTGCTGTAAAATAATTATGATACATTGATAAGAAAAATAGTTTGCACATCATCTTTCATTTGATTAAAATTTGCAAATGTAAAAAACAATCAAATAAAAACCTATATTGACACTCAACACAATTGGGTTATTAAAGCCCCGAGACTTTCTAATGAAAAAGGCTTCACGCCAATGATTTACTACCAACCTCGCTCGACTAATCCAAACGAGATTTCAAGAAGGAACGGTCAAAGTCGCTCGCGCACCGCACAATCAAAACGATAAACAAATAGTGATTTGCAGAAAATTAACTCTATCAAACTCTGTAAGCTGTTTTATGCCTGAAACGTGTCCAGCTCAGCCAACTCCAGATGAAACATCAAATAGGAGAGTGTTATATCTTCTTTATCAATTCAAAATAAAGCCAAACCAATTTTATAAAAAATATTCTCCAAGTCAAATTGTATATAAATCTTTAAAACATCAAAATATTTTATGTTAATTTTTGTGATTTATTTTACATAAATTAGCTTTCGGTATTAAATATAATTTACAAAATGTTGTATTGCAAACATAATTAGCATATTTTGATATTTAGATATTGTAATTAAATTAATCATGTGAACATTAATTTGTGACGTTCTCTCCATCCACCCTGTCATGCTGCTGGAATCATGATCAACATTTGAACGTAACGTAAAGGTACATCGTTTAAATGGAAGCCATCACAATGCAGTTTGCTTTTAACATTCACTTTAGAGTTGTCCAGGAGAGAATTTTCACCTTATGTGGACTTGAAGGGTACCGTGTGTTTATTAGAACTAAGCTAAATCTGACAAACAATTGTGCAATAAAACATTTTACAGCTAATTTTGTCCATAAAGTTATATAAACACAATGTAATATTCTTTTGAGCATAAAACAAAAAATATTCAAACTTGGGTTTGGCTTTGAGAATATTTCATTAATTCTATTTGAGTTCACTTAGAATTGAAAAAGAGTCAGATGTCAAGGAAGGAGGGATCGAATAGAGAATAACGGGAAATCTCGAGATTAACAGGAATCGTAACATCTCGACTTGGTAGTCAGCTTCCCCAAGTCTTATCTTTGCATAATTACTGCCGCACACGATACATGAAGAATAAAACAAAGAATTAAGTGTGTCACATATTATCATATTATATCAAGGTGATGGACTAGATAAATGTTAGGGTGTGATTTATAAAAAAAACCAGCGTTATACCATATTGATACACAATTGACAAATTTAGATCTGCATGACTAGCCCAGCCGACGATATATTATCTCCGCCCCCGGCCGTCTGGCGGGCCTCCGTGCAGACCAGGACTGGTGCAACGCAAATCTCCATCTCCCCTTCGTCCCAACAAGACACCGGTTGCTCTTCGTTCAGGGGCACTCGACGACTTCCTGCTCCAATGGACGTGGAGAAACTTTCGTCCATTATAAGGGTCGCCTTTGCGATGTCCACCTGTGAATTGGAACAAACTTCCTAACATTTCACTAAGAGCATGAGCAGTAGGAGAGTTTTGAAGCTGCACACTATTTCGTGGATTTAATTATAAATGTCATTTTGTTTGTTTCTTTAATATGTTACAGTCTCCCTTTTCTGGAGGTGTGCAAAGCTTCGAAACAAATATCAGCTTTGACTTTGCTTTGATAAAAGTCCAGCTTTAACGAATTACAATAATTGACAGCGAAAATTTATGTTCATTCATTACCATTCTGAGCTGTTAGACAAGTTACATTCCTTTTTTACATTTATTTGGAGTAATTAACGTGCAGTTTGTGAATCGAGTGATTACATCAGCATATGACTTGATAAACTAAAATCTAGAACAAACACAAAAACCAGTCCCCAGCCGTTAATTCATCACTGTGAGAGGGGATACCCACATTTAACCAATCATAAATTTTTCGGCCATGCCAGGAATCGAACCCGGGACCCTTAGAAAGGTAGACAGACACACTAGCAACTGAGCCAAAGTGTCGAACTATAAAGTATGAATCAATATTCATATGAAAAGAATCTGACATAGTTGAATGGTAAGTTGTGATAATAATTTTATTTATCAGATTAAAATGAAATATTATAAACAATAATTGTGCAATAAAATATATTTAGGTGATTTTAGTGCATAAAGTTATATAAATGACCATACAATATTTTTTAAAAAACAGAGAAAAAAAAAAGTCTGATTCAGCTTCAAGAATATTTGATTTGAGTTCACTTCAAATTGAAAAAGTGGATTTGGCCCATCCCAAATCTTTTCTGTGCCTTCCAGCAGGTATAATACTTCAAAATAACATTCAGTGATCGTACACGAATTGCCATTACAAATATTTTATGAAAAAAGGGCGGAAATAAAACGAACCTCTCTGGAACCACAGACATGCCTATTGGCTGTGAGTGAGGCTTTAGCCGCGGCGGCCATGGAGTTTTTCCACCTGGACCCCTTCACCGTCATGATGGCCTGGTAGGCAAGAGTGTGCACGTGTAACCTCGTCAACTGTCTGCTGTCAGTCGTCATCGCACTTTTCTCACGGACCAAACTGCAACGTAACAAAGACGGTTACACATCTTGTAACGTGTGCTTTATGTGTTAAACCATATTAGTTACCTGAATATAGAAGTGAAGCTCTAGATAGTTACCTAACAAACTAAATAAGAAAACTGTAAACCTGACAGTTGAGGTCTTGGCCCCAAGTATATTACGTTATGACCAATCCCATAGTGATCATGCGGCCAAGATTGCGGTTTTTCTGGTATCAGGAAAACCAAGGTTTGAATTTTAAGGAGAAGAGATTTTCAGAATGGGAGTTATTATTGTGTAATTAATAATTAGAGATGTCACGATACCTGTATTTCTCAATTCCGATTCTTAAGTTCAACCTTGATTTCTTGATCCTTGAAACTTTCATTATTTTTCCAACCTCGTATATAAACATATTTATTCAACTTCATAGCATAGCAAAAGATAAAAACACAACTAGTTTTTTCACTTAAGGGGGTCGTTAATTGAACCAACAAACAGAGCAATTAACAGCAAATAAACTTGTATAGGAATAATCAATTACTACTCATTCTGGATTTTTCAGTTTTGCTTAGTTGTCAGTACTTTCATTGAGAGCTAGGAATCTGAAGTTTCGAGAATCGTAATATTAAGAATGATTATTGATTCTTTCGATACCGGTAAGAATCGAGGAATTGAGTTTGACATCCCTATTAATAATAGTAAGTAAACAGAGTTGAGATTCGTGTGAGTGTGTTGAGTCGAGTCAAAGTGTGCATCTCACCCAAACACTTGTCTCATCTGGTCCAAGACGATGGCCACACGAGGGATGGAGTCCGACACGATACTGATGTTCCCGTACACCAGGGTGCTGTGCAGGTTAGTCAATTCCTGGACAAGGAAAACCACCAAAATATTTAAAATATCTGCAAAGAAATGTTTAGCCTAATTAAACAATCCCCCCCCCCCACCTTATCTCACTTATCGTTCGGACTTCCCGTAAAAATGTAGAGGTGGAAATGATCTCAAACATTCGGGAAAAGGTAGGGAATTTGTCCGTCTCTTTCGTAGATAGTGTAAAATTGAGAATAAATGTACCACATTTGTGGAGAGGAAGACTGTGGAAACCCTTTAGGAAAAACCACCCTCGTACACCAGACGGGGATCAAACCCCTAGTTACCCAGCCATCTATTGCAAAAGTGATATGACCACTGAAGTGGTGTGAAAATTAAAATGTTTAAGTGAATAATTCCAATAAATCTATTAAGGCTTTGTTGAGTCCTAAGTAGCTTTGGATGAAGGTAGCAAATACAAGATAAAAAACTTCATGACTTTTGATGTCTATAACAGACTATTTCTTTATTTTATTTATTATTTTCATGTGGATGATAATTCGCTGAAGACCACTTGTCCTAGTTCACACAACTCACCTGTTCGTTCATACCCAGGGAGTCGGCGAAAGGGATGATATGTCGCACAAGTTCCACCAACATCTCGGCTTCGGCAAAAGAAGCCATTTCAAAGTGCACCCCAGCGGAAGGGGGCTGAGACTTCATCTGCCGAGTCACTTTCCGTAGCCTGGCCTCCCGAACTCCTTTAAATGTCCAAATAACATATTTCAATGAATAGATTAGTAATAATTAAGGAATGTAAACTCTGCCACAAGATTATCATTTCATATAAAAGCTAGTACCGAGTTGTAGGAAGTGTGCGAGTTCCACTTTTTCTAGATGAGGCTGAAAATAACATATGAACTTATAAAAACATTCCGTACCTTCCTCGAAAGGATAACTGTCCATCATTTGCAGGCCGCCGACCACCAGCAAGTTGGGATTGAAGCGGCTGAGGGCTTCGTCAAACTTCTCCAGAGATGTGATCATGGGATTGTTAGCGTCGTTGTGCACAATAAACCTGCAACCAATCCACGACTCTCGTCACCAAAAAATCACAATTCTCCTGAACTAGGCTAAGAGTTTATCTGATGTACTCCAACTTCCTCATTACAAGCCCATACCATCTCAGTCTTGCTTCCTCTACTATCTCATGTACTCCAACATCCTCATGACCATACCATCTGACCCTTGCTTCCACTAATGAATGGATTGCCGATGTTGTGGAGGTCAGGGTTCGACTCTTGGTCGGATGCACTTGGGGGTAGTTTTTCCCACCCCCTCTTCACTCTTTTTATGTCACCGCACCTTTTTGTTTCCAGTTTGAGTTGTACACATACATTAATTACGCTAATGGGATATGGATGAGTATGGTAGAATTTCAGAGGAAACGCACCAGCATTGAGGCATAGTCAGAAAACATTAGGAAAAACCATCGTCAATACACCTGACCGGGATTTGAATCCCAATCTCCCTGTCATCAAGTCTAGTCCAAGGCGAGAGTGATGCCTTAGACCATGTGGCCACCAAAGCGGCTGTTTATAGTATGATTGTGATATCTTTAAGAACATGACAGCTTATCTTCTTTAACAAAGTTATGTTTCACAGACAATACAGAGTTATCCACAGCATCATCTCATACTAAGTAGGAGCTCAAGAAAACAATCTGTAAAACGATCGATGTAAGCTCCTTATCGACTAAGATGGATTAATAAAACATGGTAATTGTTTATAGTCAGTCTTTGTGGTTTTACATATCTGAAAATAATGAGTGTATGTGTGTGCCTTATTAATTTTGAACAGAATTGGGACACTCATAAGCCACCTTGGGATTATCTCCAGTTAATATTCTTAGCTTCCCCCAAACTATCATTTTAACACCATAAGAGTCCATAAAATTTCCCAAAAGTGACAATTTTGATATTATTAACTAGAGTATTGACCTGGCCAGTATCTCTCAAATTGTAATATCCCTAGGGACAAGCCAAGGTCTTCATGGGGTACACTATGTATCACCAAGTTCTTTTTAGCACCGCGTCTTACTACCTATTCAGGTTATATGTGTATGCACTAATTATACTAACAAGTTAGGATGAGGAAGGTTTAATTTAGAGGAAGTGTACCCACATTTGGGTGAACGGAGAGTGGAAAACTATTTTGAAAAAACTACCCTCAGTACACCCGACATAGATATGATGAACCCCGATCTGTTTGACATCGGCAGTCTAGTTTAACATGAGAGTGATGCCTTAGACCATGCAACCATCGAAGCAGGTACCAAGCTTTAGTGATCTTTTTTATAATAGTAAGTCTAGTAAAAACCAACTAACAGAAGGTGGAACAGAGTAGAAGGTGTGATGTATTGCATCAATGTAGATAGGAAATAAGTTACGCATCTTCTACTGCCCCCCCTCCCCCTTTCCGTTTCCATCAGCCTCCTTTTTGCATACCACCCTAATAACTTGTTTTAGTACCATGTCTCAATACCTGTTTGGGCTGTATGCAAATGTGATAAGGAATAGGTAGGTTGGAAAAAGAGGAAGTGTATCTGCATTAGGATGGAGGGAGAGTAGAAAACCAACCACGGTACACCCGACCGGGATTAAAACCCAGATCTTCCCGTCAACGGCAGTCTAGTCTAACGCGACAGTGACACCTTAAGACCATGCGGCCGACAATTTTGGTTACTACTTCTTTATTAAAGTTTTCAATTATCGTTTAATCTTTACACAACGGCAGGCATTTATTTCTATTTGTTTTATGAAGAGCTGGGAGGAGTATTTGAATGACAACATTTCTGGAAACAGTGACTTATACCAATATTATAAAATACAGTAAACTCTTGATAACTCATACTAAAAGGGGTGAAAGTCTGTCCGAGTTTTGAAAAGTCCATCTTATCGAGTGGAAATAAAGTCGTGCTCTTTCTCTTGTTGGATGCCATTGTTAGACATAGGTTCGCATGACTGTGGCGTGAATGGAAGCATAATATGGTGTTCAAGCATGATAACAAGATGGGGGCGGGTGTAGTAGTGCTGCGTTGCAAGATCTCCTCCAGCCCTCGGTATTACACTACTTCTATAACAATTTTAGTCTGTCAGCATGCGGCTGGCGTGTTCAATAAATAAAATATTACTCTCGGAAAATTTTGTCCGAATTCTCCCAAGTCCAAGTTATTGAGAGTTGACTGTATATACATATAAATAGTTGACATTTTTTTTCAAACAAGGAGGTTTGTAAAACCTAATCCATGAAACCTAAACTAATGTTTTATTTGCCTGGCAGCGATTGCAGCCTAGAGGTTTACCTGTTAGCCCTGGGTGCAACGTAAGGGCCCCACTGCTCCCCTGCCTTGTACTCTAGTATGAGGTGGATGTCGTCCTTGCTAACGTCCCCACCGACCACTGCACAACACACCAGGTTAGTTCAGCATGCATAGCGCACAACACATGCTCACTCAGCGCAACACTCAAAAAGACATAAGAGATACAGCACAAGGTTATTAGTGAACTAAAACAGTATCTGCTGAGCTGGAGAAACAAAAATTAGTGACTTTTTGGTGAACTTATTTTTTACCACAAAATTCCTTCAGTAAATGGTTGAACATTATAATGCATGTATAGGCATAATGCGCTCACATGCAACATTAAACTGTAACTAGATGACGAACATTAACCTTGTTCTTGGTCTCACAGTAAAAACATTCGGGCGGCTAGCGCATGGCATCATGGGTAGTGGGTGGCTCGACATTCGACGCGTTGTTACGATGCATGGGAAATTCAAACAAAAATATTTTTGTGACTTTATTACCAAAATATTGAAAATTCATGACTTTTCAGGGACTTTTGTGACCTTTTTTTTTGCGACTTTCGTGAGCCAATAGACACCCTGTAAAAGAAGGGGATAGAAAAACTGCATCAGCGTTTACCTGAAAAGAGGATGAAAAAAAACATGTGTAAACAAACCAACCTGAGAAAAAGAACACAAATTTTTTGGGACAGAGTCAGGCACGCTGATCAACGCAAAAAATATTGTTGGGGGGGGGGAAGCTCAAAAAGGTAAATCGTTTATTATATATTTAAAACTTATCTAATATAGGACTAGATTTTTTTTTAATGTTACTCTCTAATCAATTGTCACTTCTGTGATCTAATGGTCAAGAGTTCCTGGCTACAGATCCAGAGGTCCCGGGTTCAATCTCTGGCGCTTCCAGATTTTTCTGTGAATCAGGCGTCTGGAAAAGAGTCAACTCAACTTTGTGAGACAAATGAGGAGCTACTTGAATAAAGAAGTAGCGGTTCCAGTCTAGAAAACTGACACTAACAGCCGAGTGTTCATTGTACCGAGTAAATGACACCCTCTTTTCGCAAACATGAGACGGCCGCTGGGTCGGTATAGCTTGCTCACAAGCTAATGCCATGGAGGTTTACTTTTTAAGATGGAGGGTTAGGGACTGCAAGAAAGATCAATACTTTTGAAGCTTTCCCTACAAAATATTTTTGGTGAACATATATTTAAAATATTGCTCCAGTATAAGTTAAGTTTAACTATCTGTACACGTAATATCGACAGTTTTGAATATCTATAGTATATAAAGTAAAATAAAGTACTATTTAAATAACTGTTGCATCAATTCGTCGCCCAAGAGATGTAGTGGTTGTAACTGCCAACATGGCCATTTTTAGTAATTGGCACCTTGATATTCATGTTGATAAAAAGTATATTGTGACAAAGTGGTGTATTTGTCTGTATCTCTAACCGCGTTGGAGATGAAGCATTTTACGTAGTGATGTAACTATCTAATTTGAAGAGGCGGGAAATAAATTTTAAGGTCATATACACCTATCTCAAATAAAATAATCATTGAGATAGGATATTTAGTTTATGAGTAATGTGCTGTGATGTGAAACTGAAATCTTAAGTAATACTTAGCATCACGTCTTACTATAAGTAATAATTACGCTAATGGTTAGGAATTGGAAAGGTTGAGTATAGAGGAAGTGAACCCACATTTGCATGGATGAAGAATGGAAACTATTTAGAAAATACCACCCCCAGTTCACCCGACCAAGATTCGAACCTCGATCTCCCCGTCCTCGGCAGTCTAGCTCAACACGAAACTAGGCATTAGCTAACTACGCCACGAGGCGATATGAAATCTTAAGAAAACGTTAAATTCGCTTTCCTGAAAAGTTGAGCAAATGCAGTTACGCCAATACGTATCTTGGGCAACAAACCATGCGTTTTTTTTTTCCTAATGTCCAAATGAAGCCTTCACTTAAAATTAGCTTTCAAACAACAACTATCCCTTTTATTTTGAAATTACTTTACAATGGGAATCTTATCTTGTTTTGAGCAACAGACTAAAAGCAGTCCATACAATATGACATTTATAACAGCTCTGTTATCAGTTCCCACACAACATTTTACTGAAGTGTAAAAACTACCTGATAAAGTCCCACACAGAAATACTGAAATCTTTTTATGAAGGTTGAATTACAAACTTGGATTGGTGTTAATGAAATTTTTTATTTGTGAGAAAAAATTAAATTTTTATCTTTAAGAAATACCATTCTTGGTACAGTTGACCAGACTAAACCTTTGTCTCCTCGTCTTTGGCAATCCAACCTATCGGGAGAGTCGATGTCTTGAATTATTCGATTGCCAAAGCGAGTTTCCCTTATATAAAATACGTGTGGAACTATACTGCATCGTTCCAAATTTATACAAACAATTAAATGTGAACATGTGACATTTAAACTGTGAATGAAAACAAAGATAAAATTAAAATACCAGCCCATGTTTGACAAACAACAAAAATGTAAATATTTGTTTCATGTAAAGCAAAACAGTTCTTAAGATAAAGCAATGTGGCAAACACAAGTGGATTAAAACATAACATAAGCGCACATTTTGTGTTACAAAACACAATATTATCAGACTTGTTTAAAGACAAACCACACTGCATGCGATGTAATCGTAGGTGACCTTGAAATATAGCCAAACACAGGCTGGTTGAATCCTAAACAAAAGTCTGTAAGTAACTTGACGCAAACAATTAAATATGTAGTATGGTTTTAATTAAATATCAGCCCGATTCATAATTCTGATACCCTACTCTGTTAGGGAAAGAAATATTATAACAAAAGAAACAAAACTTTTGGAGAAGCCATTGCTACATCGATACTCCCAAACACCTCTTAAAACAATATTTTCTTAAGTTTTTTTAAGATAGTCTTTGATTTTTTTTATCACCGAGTTTCACTAGCTTTTTCAAGTTGTATGCATATGTACTAATTACAATAATGGTTTTAGGGAGGTTTTATTAATAGGTGTACCCGCATTTGCATGGAGGGAAAGTGGACAGCTATTTTTTAAAAACCACCCTTAGTACACCCGACCGAGATACAACCTCATCATCTCCCCGTCATTGGAGTCTAGTCTACTGCATAGAAAGCTTAACCAACAGCTATCAAAGCGGGTACGTAAGAATTTAAGTAAGATATCTGGCTAAGTAGCACTGTGATGTTACCCCCCTCCCCCCCCATGTAGACATTAGAGCTACACCCCTTCCCCCTCTCAACAGCATTACGTGGTTTAGAATGACACCTTTCTCAAAATAGAATAAAAACCAAGCACTATTTGGAAATAACAATAGCAAAGTGATATCAATTCAATAACCGAACAATAAGTGTCACACAAACTCCAAATAAGTTGGCCTTTTCCTATTTATAAATCTAATCCATTGGCTCTGCTTAGGTCTAATATTAAGAAAAACCAGAATGACAAAACTACAAATGTATGGTAGTTACAATAACCACCGATGCGTGGCGTAGAATGGAATGTCTAGACATCGCAATACATTCTAGAAAAACTTAATTTCCAGCATAATAGCCTAGTCAGGGGAACTTGAAAATTACATTAAACATTAGAGTTATTCATTTTTTAAGTATGTTTGAAATAACAATTTATTACATTAACATCAAATCACAAAAAAAAATTTAAGTTTAAATATTGTAAAATTCTGCATAGCTTACCTTAAACAGTTGTAACCTTTCAAAGAGATGGGAAATTTTCTCAATGTAAGGTTGTAAAATTAATAGTGCACATTTATATTAAAGTTTAGTAAGAAAACCTCCGATAAGATGAAATGATGTTTCAGAGCTTATCTTAAAAAGGCATCTGAACAAAGCTATATATAATATCTTACTATTTTTTAAATGTCTACAAGAGATAACTAAAGAATATTTTATTTTATTTTTTAAATTAGAAAATGACATACAAACAGGAACCAAGCTCAGGACGCCTTAAACCGAGTGAAATGATCCTGGGCACGGGATGACTCCCAGATAGCTCAGTATTAAAGAGTATTGGCACACTTAGGTCAAAGGTCCTGGCTTCAATTCTCGTGTTTGTGTCATTTTTCAATATAAGAATATGATATTTAGATTTGGCTATAAACTTAATCAACAGATATAATAACTTGGCTATTTAATCAATCATATATTTTATTAAATTAAACTTAGAATGCATAGAATAAATGAATAAGGTTCATGTTAATTTAGAAAAAATCTCAACAATTCATTGCTCACTGCATATGTGGATGGGTAAAATACGTTATACAGCCCTACACATTAGATGTACCATCTTTTGGCTTTAATTTCAAATAGGTAATTTTCCTTAAGGTACAACACACTGAGGTAATGTAGTATTATTTCTCCGTTATGTGTCGACCAAGATGTGCTTCATGAACTAACCAGTATACCCTCTGGGAGTGTCTTCTGGAGGTCCGTCGTCATTTTAGCTGCCAATAGCACGTGGCAGCCTTCAGACACAAACCGTGAAGCCATGACCGGGGCGTTCCCTCCCAGAGCATAATGAGAGGTGTGACTCTTGGCGGCAGACAACACAAGCTCTTCAAAGAGCGTACTGTTTGACATGTAACGTCTGCAAAATAGATCATTTGTAAACTCGGCTGCTTAAGACACACAAATAAACCTGGTTTGAGTGAAAGCTATATACAGACTTATTGGTAATATTATTTAAATGTTTAAATTTTTTTTTTTTTTTTTTAGCTAAGCTTACATATTTATAAAGTATTTTTGTATTAGTTTTGAGCCAAAAAATGTTGGCTTATACTGGTCATACGTTTCATAGCATGTACTTTACTTTCCAACATTTGAGAATTAATAGCCAGAGCTATTATTATGCTTATTAGTGGGAATTACTCCATCTAGATATAATATTCTGAAAATTGAAAAATGACACCTGGTTCGATTCCCGTGTCCAGGTGTCATTTTTCAATTTTCAGAATATGATTTCCAACATTTGTTTCAATTGTTTGATACTCAATAAGCTTGTTAACTTGGAGTGAAATCATAGTTAGCCTGCGCTTGTTTCATAAGTGCCAGCTTGTAATAAACAAAGAGTAAGGCCAGCAAGTTTTGTTTAAATACTGGGTAGCCTTGAGATGTTATTTATTGAGAGCTTCGAAAAAAATAATTAAAACATTTATACATACAAGTAAACTAATTTGTATTTAGTCTAATATCTCAGCACAGTTGGTACCAAAGTGTTTTTGCCTATTGAACTAGGGGCCCTATGTTTAATTCCCAGTTTTACAAAAATATATTAGTGATGACAAACTACTTACTCTGCCGCAGCTCCATGTCTGTAAAAATACGCGTAAGATTTCAAAAGTTCATCACTTGAACTAATATCGTTAAAATGTTCGGGAAAGTCTGCAACTGCTTCATAGTTTAACAGATCTCTTCCATCCACAAAAAGATCTAGACATGCACCATAACCTATAGCTACTTTTTTAGAAATTATGGAATGCTCTTTTTCTACTTTAACTAATCCTTCAAGAATGGAATTCAGTCTATTTTTCAACACATCGTCAAGTTGTTTTCTGGAATATAAAGCAACAAACACAATAAAAACAGAAACAACTGTACAAGTCTTAACAAAAGTAGAAGCCATAACAAAATACAGCTAAATATCACAATGTTCCCTGTCTCTAGCTAATAATGTGAAAATGAATTAAGACCACGAAAAGCTCGATGTTTTCAAATCCATTCTCGTGACAGAAATAATTTAATTCAGGGCCAATTTGGTTGTCATGTTCAAAGACAATCGTAAACATGTTAGCCAACACTAGAATCACAACACTTCTAAACCAAATATTTACTAATAGCCAAGATCTAAGATATATAGGTCTGGCAACTCTCTAGTTCCAGTGGCGTCAAGTAGATCATATCGTCGCACACTACCACGTACGCAATTCAAATACAATAGAGAAGTTTGAACCGCAATGTTTTCATTTTTGGGTTTTAGGTAATATGGTTACTAAATAAAATAATCGATAGCTTACAAAAACGAATGTATTATTAACATACACATAAACTACCATAATCGTTTGATTATGAACGTAAAATCATTTGAAATTTACTTGGTAATGTTACATATATATTCGAATAAATTGAAAAATGAAACTTGGACACGGGAATATAGCCTGGATTTTTTGTATTAGCACACCAATGTTCTGTCGCCGAGCTATACATGAGTCACCCCGTGCAAAAGCTCATTCTTCACTCATAGTTTAAGTTCAGAGTCTGTGATGGACGTGTGCCATATACAACTATATTATTATCTTTATCTAAATTAGCTTGGTACACTGGTATGTGACTTTATACACATTATTTCATATTAAATTTTAAACATATTATAATTAAAATTCATTAAAATCTGAGGGCACCAAGGCACCCATTTATAAACTAAATTATGACATCTGAGGGAATTCGTATTTGAATCAGTTTGGGGAAATTTTTAAATAATTTGTCCGATATTAAGACCAATAAAATATATAAGGCCATTTAAGAGAAAAAGGGAATAGTTTTTTTTAACTAATACATACAACTGTAAATACAATAATATGTAATATTACCACTATTGTGAAAAGTCTAAATAATGGAGTAAACTCTTAAAATTTAACTAGGCCTAGCCCAAGAGTGAAAATGAACTTTCAATTATTTAAACCCATTGTTTTATATTAATTTACAATTACATTATTTGAATTATTTATTTCAATGATTTATCAAAAGTTGTGAAAATAACGATATAATCTTTTTTTTAAATTCTTTTATTCCCTTTTCCTTATTTGATCATTGATCGATTTTTAAGTATTATTATCCAATGGTTATTTCACAAAAAGGTTTCTTTCATACAAATACTTGAAAATTTCTCAAAACTACCAGTCAATATGTATTTTAAATAAATCATCGTCATCATAAATAAGACCTGAACATGGTGTAAACATTATAACACCGAAACATGTCGTTCATAGAAGACTTAAGCTCAAATAAGGAAAAGGGAGTAAAAATAACAAAGAAGATTTAATTTTATTATTTATTACTCCTTACTAAATAAATATGAAACATTATTAAAAATTATATTACAGTTACGCTTAAGATTTTCATGAGTGTTTGTTTATAACAATCATATACAGTTGTTTTTAATCGCCACATAGTAAAAAGAAAACTATGACAGTACCAGCTCATATTGCCGCAAACTATACAAATAAAAAGCTTCAAAGTTTCATCAATTTTTACATTCTGTGTAATGAAAGGTGTCAAAAGAACTAAATCCTCGTCACAAACGCTATTTTGTAGATACATATTTATTAATATAATATAGTAGGATTCTGTAGACAACCAGGAAGTGATTCAATTGTTTGCATATGTCTTGCCTATGCTTTTTGTTTCATTGTTAGCATTATGATCGCTGAACCAGAACTTTTCTTACATAACAGTTTTAATTAAGTTGATAAACAAGTAAAAACAAAATACTTAATTTTATTTAAAAATTAGTGATAGTAAATAAAAGACTTGTCCATACATCATGAATAATATTTGCACCACGCTATATATGATGATAATAATAAAATATCTCAAAGTTAGATCAAAATGAAAACATTCATAATACAAATAAATAAAACTGTCCTAAATACAAGTAAAATTATCATCAAATGATTTACATGGTTTCTTTTCAATGAATAATACGTTTTCACGTAATTAAACTTTCTCAAAAGACAGCGCTACTCGAAAATACGCCATGTTCTCTCACTATATCCATAGATAAAGGCGATAACTGTATCTCACTCGGTTTTCTCCTATCTCTATGTACAACGTTTGATGGTTATGAAATGGACGTTCCAGTATGAAAAGCCATAACCAAAATACATATAGCTTAGCAGTAATCAATTCTTCACCAAAAAGTAACTCAGGTATAATAGTTTTTAAAAAAAACATACGCACACAGAAATCAAGATCATGTACGGTAAAACTACTCAGGCGTTACGCGGACTTCAACCCGATCAGAGCGCACTTCACCAAAAGGGTCGCCGATCAACGAGATCGAACGAACTTCGTCCTCAAAGAGCGCTCGAAAGACTACCCATCATCGTTTCGAAAAACACTTCCAAGGTCGATTTGGATGACAGTGAGGAATTCGTCGACGAGTTCGGATTCATCGCGGCGGGCCTCCCTCCCGGCGAAGAAAGGAAGATCATCGTGAATCTGATGTCCGTGAGCGTAGCCTTCACCATCTGTACGGGGCCTTTAGAAGCATGGCGAACCTCCAGACGTCCATGCACGCCGAGAAAGGACTCGGTTCGAGCTCTCTGGCAGCCATCTACGCGTCTGTCGTCGTGTCTTCGTTGTTCCTACCGGCCTTCCTCATAAGGAGGTTGACTGTTAAGTGGACGATGTCGCTCTCCATGCTAGGGTACTCCGTGTTCATCGCCGCACAGTTCTACCCCAGGTTCTACACCTTGATCCCCGCTGGGATCGTCCTCGGACTATGTTCCGCCCCCATGTGGATATCCCAGGCCACTTACGTCACACATCTGGCATATGTGTATTCGGTGGTTACCAAAGAAAAGGCAGATATGGTCATCATGAGGTTCTACGGGATATTTTTCCTGTTTTTTGAGACCTCACAGATTTGGGGGAATCTGGTATCTTCCATAGGTAAGACGTATCCTTATGAAAGTGCGATACAATTCAATGTAAAGAGGATAGAAGGTAGTGCCAGATGGAGAACGACATCTGATTGGTTGAGCGTGTGACGTCACTCAGTACACAAGCCAGCGAGTTACATACACAAAGCTATATGGAAGTCAAATTAAGTTGTTTAAAATCAAGTCATATTTTGGAGCTTTAAATAATAAACTAACCTTTAAAATCTACACCAATGTCCAATTAACGTCATTACTCTAATTTATATATATATATATATTTGGCTGTTTTAGTACCTGTGATATGTTTTCATTCTCCCTCAGATCGTCCACTTGGTCAGTGGTCAGCGCCCCTGGCTACTGATATAGAAGTCCCAGGTTCGATACCCTAGTTCTATCCAGTCTACTTATACACCCTATCCTCTATCTTGAGCTAGTTCTATCCAGTCCCTAACCCTCATCTACATCACCGCCCCTCATACTCTATTTTGAGCTAGTTCTATCCAGTCCACCTCATTGCAACCTATTCATTTCAGGTCCATTCTAATGTTACTTCCCATCTGCGTCTAGGTGTTCCAAATGGTATCTTCCCATTGTTTCTACCAGTATGTACCTTAAACAAGGTTCTAGAATCTCCCATTCGCATGTCCTGCTCAGCGTAATATACGAGACTTGATTATCCTAACAATGACTTGTGATGAGTACATATTATATAGGCCTTACTCATCATTTTGTAACCTCCTTCACTCCCCAGTATCCTCATTACCTTTTTGGCATAAATATCTTCCTAAGCACCTTGTTTCCGAAAAAGCCTAGAATATTTTCCTAGGCATCTATTATTATTGTTATTATCCTGCGTCACGCATGGTGATAAGGGGGGGGGGTGGTTAGTTGATACTAAACAGAATAAACCTAGGCCGCATGCGCTGGTTGCGTCACTATGTCCTGTCTTTGTTCCAGTCCTGTCGTACTCCAAGTACAAGCCGCTGCCCCCTGACAGCGAGTATCTGAAGCGTTGCGGCGCGGAGTTCTGCCCCCAGGACAAGGACAAACAGCACGCCCACTTCCTGGCCAACCACCTGAAACCAGCACCGGAGGACCTCTACACCTTGGCCACCATATACATCGTGTGCGCGCTTTCTTCCTCGGCCTTCATCGCCGTCAACGTCGACTCGCTGCGCAAGTACGCTATATATACTGGATGTAGCCCAGACGTGCGATATATATACTGGATGTAGCCCAGACGTGCGATATATATACTGGATGTAGCCCAGACGTGCGATATATATACTGGATGTAGCCCAAACGTGCGATATATATACTGGATGTAGCCCAGACGCGCGATATATATACTGGATGTAGCCCAAACGTGCGATATATATACTGGATGTAGCCCAAACGTGCGATATATATACTGGATGTAGCCCAGACGCGCGATATATATACTGGATGTAGCCCAAACGTGCGATATATATACTGGATGTAGCCAGACGGCGCGATATATATACTGGATGTAGCCCAGACATGCGATATATATACTGGATGTAGCCCAGACGCGCGATATATATACTGGATGTAGCCCAGACGCGCGATATATATACTGGATGTAGCCCAGACATGCTATATACATTATATATATATATTACTGGTTTAAGGTAGCGATGTTTGAAGGTCTCATAGATCAAAGTTCAGCCTAGTGTTCTTGTCAAGTTGTTGTCAAGTAATTGCTCCGGTCCTTCAAGGTACGGAGAACACGAACGAAGGGCCAGTAGCACCCACGTCTCTGTCAAGTTCTACAAGGCCACCCTGACCCACATGAAGCACCCTTATTCTATCCTGCTCATCCCTTTGTCCGTCTGGTGTGGGGTGGAACACGGCTTCATCACTGCAGACTACACCCAGGTGAGGGGGGGGGGATTGTTCGTGACTGTAGGGTCTGTCGCGGCGCTTGGCGTCTCTATGGGCAAGTCGACAACTCTCGTGACATGATGAGCTACCATCGAGTGCGTCGCGACGTCTCTATGGGTAAGTCGACAACTCTCCGTGACATGATGAGCTACCATCGAGTGCGTCGCGACGTCTCTATGGGGGTAAGTCGACAACTCTCCGTGACAGATGACCTCACACTGAATGCGTCGCGACGTCTCTATGGGGGCAAGTTGACCACTCTCCGTGACATCTAGTGCTTCACGACGCTTGGTGTTGGTATTACTGGGAATTCCTCACCGGTGGTCGAACGGTTTAAGATGTCACTATACAGATCACATCACCTGACGTATGAGCACGTGAAAGTATATCTAGTAACTTTTTCTGGACCCTCTTTGGTGGCCACATTGTCTATGGCGTCCCTCTCTTAATGAACTGACCTGACCAATGACGGGGATATCGGGATTTTAATACCGTTTGAGTGTACTAGGTTTTTAATTATAAATGGGATACACTTTCTCTTAATTCATAATCCATCTATAATTCATCCTAATGCTTTAGCGTAATTAGTGTATATGCGTCTAACCCGAACGGGTGGTAAGATGCCGATGCTAAGAAAATAACAATAACAATTTTACCCTCTGTCAGTTAGAGTCCTCCTATGAAAACCGGACCGCAGTTGGTTCGTCAAGTGATGATGTTCCCCTCGTGACAGGCGTTCGTCAACTGCGCCATCAGCATCCACCACGTGGGTTGGGTCATGATGGCGTACGGGGTGCTGGCGTCCATCTTCTCCATGAGCCTCAGCCCCATCACCGAGATAACCGGCCGCATCCCCGTCATCTCGTTCGGCGCGGGTCTCAATCTGCTGCTCCTGTTCGTGATGATGCACTGGAGACCTACCTCCACCGAGCCCATGCTCTTCTACGTCATCGCGGCGGGCTGGGGGATGGCTGACGTGGTGTGGCAGACACAGCTCAACGGTAACAATTCCCTCTCCTTGTCTGACGTGGTGTGGCAGACACAGCTCAACGGTAACAATTCCTCTCTCCTGTCTGACGTGGTGTGGCAGACACAACTCAACGGTAACAATTCCCTCTCCCTGTCTGACGTAGTGTGGCAGACACAGCTCAACGGTAACAATTCCCTCTCCCTGTCTGACGTGGTGTGGCAGACACAGCTCAACGGTAACAATTCCCTCTCCCTGTCTGACGAGGTGTGGCAGACACAGCTCAACGGTAACAATTCCCTCTCCTTGTCTGACGTGGTGTGGCAGCTCAACGGTAACAATTCCCTCTCCTTGTCTGACGTGGTGTGGCAGCTCAACGGAAACAATTCCCTCTCCTTGTCTGGCGTGGTGTGGCAGCTCAACGGTAACAATTCCCTCTCCCTGTCTGACGTGGTGTGGCAGACACAGCTCAACGGTAACAATTCCCTCTCTTTGTCTGACGTGGTGTGGCAGCTCAACGGAAACAATTCCCTCTCCTTGTCTGGCGTGGTGTGGCAGCTCAACGGTAACAATT
The DNA here is from genome assembly GCA_033556935.1 of Timema podura. Taxonomy (NCBI): domain Eukaryota; kingdom Metazoa; phylum Arthropoda; class Insecta; order Phasmatodea; family Timematidae; genus Timema; species Timema podura. The sequence continues at coordinate 10,266,740 of JAVRXN010000001.1, read as the reverse complement.
CCCTCTCCCTGTCTGACGTGGTGTGGCAGACACAGTTCAACGGTAACAATTCCCTCTCCTTGTCTGACGTGGTGTGGCAGCTCAACGGAAACAATTCCCTCTCCTTGTCTGGCGTGGTGTGGCAGCTCAACGGTAACAATTCCCTCTCCCTGTCTGACGTGGTGTGGCAGACACAGCTCAACGGTAACAATTCCCTCTCCTTGTCTGACGTGGTGTGGCAGCTCAACGGAAACAATTCCCTCTCCTTGTCTGGCGTGGTGTGGCAGCTCAACGGTAACAATTCCCTCTCCCTGTCTGACGTGGTGTGGCAGACACAGCTCAACGGTAACAATTCCCTCTCCTTGTCTGACGTGGTGTGGCAGCTCAACGGAAACAATTCCCTCTCCTTGTCTGGCGTGGTGTGGCAGCTCAACGGTAACAATTCCCTCTCCCTGTCTGACGTGGTGTGGCAGACACAGCTCAACGGTAACAATTCCCTCTCCTTGTCTGACGTGGTGTGGCAGCTCAACGGAAACAATTCCCTCTCCTTGTCTGGCGTGGTGTGGCAGCTCAACGGTAACAATTCCCTCTCCCTGTCTGACGTGGTGTGGCAGACACAGCTCAACGGTAACAATTCCCTCTCCTTGTCTGACGTGGTGTGGCAGCTCAACGGTAACAATTCCCTCTCCCTGTCTGACGTGGTGTGGCAGACACAGCTCAACGGTAACAATTCCCTCTCCTTGTCTGACGTGGTGTGGCAGACACAGCTCAACGGTAACAATTCCCTCTCCCTGTCTGACGTGGTGTGGGAGCTCATTCTGGAAGGTCTTATATCCTACCAAACTACTACTATACAGTAGGATTCCTATACGAAATAAGGTCTTATAGAACGTGCTTAATACCAAAACAAGGTTATATTTGATCTGGTTGTGTTTGCACGCATGCGCAGCTCTGGTGGGGACCTTGTTCCCGACCCGCGAGGAGGTGGCCTACAGCAACTACCGTCTGTTCGAGGCGCTAGGGTTCTCAGTGGCGTACGCCTACAGCCCTTACATCTGCGTCAAACCCGAGCTGTACTTCCTGACCGGAGTCCTCACCGTCGGGATGCTGGGGTACATCGCCGTCGAGATCCTGGAGCGTCGCCGCAAGGATGACGCGGTCGTAAGGCTGACGCCCGACCACAGGTCTCACGACAGCGTCCGGCAGCGGCAACGTCCGATACTGGTGGCCGAGTCTGGCGTCCCGTCTTCGAGCGCGACTCAGGCGGAACCACCAGGGTTTGTGGCCACTTGAGGCCCTTGCCTGGCCCTATTGGACACCCCTGTCTCAGTGTAAACTGCTCTAGTTCTCATTAATTAAAACGCTCAGTTATGAGATTAACATTTTATTTGATAGTTTTTATTTTATTCCTTAAAGTGAGAAATGCAAGGCAACGCGAGTTAAGTTTTGTATTTCATAGTTTTTATATCAAAATAAATTTTGTTCAAAATAAATGAACTATTGCAACAGTAGATGTGTTCAGTTTAATTTGATATATACAGTAATATCAACAGTTATTAATTTATTTTAGTTGTTTCATGATTGTTTGAAGATAAATTTTTCTAGCACTACATCTATCTTCCTCTTAGGGTTGTACGTGTTTGATTTGTTACATCCATGACTGTTTCCAACCTGGGTCAGTTTTTTTATTAAAGCCATATATTTTCCACTACCGGCTTGCTAGTCCTGTCGTAACTTCATATGCCTTATTATCTAACTTAAGATTAGGACAGGCACAGCATCCAGTCCCCCGGCCGTTAATTCATCACTTTGAAAGGGTAAGCCCACACACATTTCACCAATGATAAATTTTTAGGCCATGCCAGGAATCGAACCCGGGACCTTTAGCTCATTAGCCAGACACGCTACCGACTGAGCTAAGGTGTCGGATCGCGTAGATATTAATTAAGCTAATGTGTTAGGGTTGAGGAGGGTTGCATTTAGAGGAAGTGTACCATCTCACCCAACCGTGATTCGAACTCTGACCTCCCTGTTATTGGCAGTCCGGTCTATTGCGAGAGTGAAGCTTTCAGGGGTTCTTAACCTATTTACGCTTCCATTACCCCAATGGATTGCCCAATATATCGCCATAGTCCCTTAGCACGTATGGATAGCCAGGGACAGAACAACTTTACATATGAATATATGGTAACAGAACAGTTTTACATATGAATAGAGAGGAACAAAACTGTTTTACATATGACTAGCTAGGAACAGAACAGTTTTACATGTGAATAGAGAGGAACAAAACTGTTTTACATATGAATAGAGAGGAACAAAACTGTTTTACATATGACTAGCTAGGAACAGAACAGTTTTACATGTGAATAGAGAGGAACAAAACTGTTTTACATATGAATAGAGAGGAACAAAACTGTTTTACATATGAATAGAGAGGAACAAAACTGTTTTACATATGACTAGCTAGGAACAGAACAGTTTTACATATGAATAGAGAGGAACAAAACTGTTTTACATATGACTAACTAGGAACAGAACAGTTTTACATATGAATAGAGAGGAACAAAACTGTTTTACATATGACTAGCTAGGAACAGAACAGTTTTACATATGAATAGATAAGAACAAAACACCCCTAAGTTAAGAACCCCTCCGTTAAACCATTCGACCATCAAAGCGGATTTTTTTTTCGCTCCCGTCACTTAACCCATATCATTAAGGCGATGTTTGACTGATGCACACCTTCTTAATCTGTGCGTGGCTACGCGCATCTGCTATCAATGTTTACTTTCTTGAAAAGGCTTATCTATCATTTGTTGGGTTTATTATCAATACTAATTACATAACCTGCCTGCTCGATGTGTCAGTATTCGAAATACCGGCCACACCTAAACGTCACTGATATGATAAGTGTGTGGCTGAGAATGCAACGAGTTCTAGGATCTCATTCAAATTGTGCTTTGGTCAACCTCCTTGGTCTGTCGGAGTAGAGAAGAGACCTTCACTTCACGTCAATCAAGTGAGTTGAAAATAAACTACTTTGAAATATAATCCATGTTAAGCTCAGGTTAACGTTAGTGTAAACTTAAAACGTCGAGGAAGGATTGCTGGCACGATGGTGTTTATATTAGTGCTACCACAGGCGTGCGCAGCCATCATATTAGAGAGAGGGATTGCGGGCACGATGATGTTTATATTAGTGCTACCACAGGCGTGCGCAGCCAACATATTAGGGAGAGGGATTGCGGGCACGATGATATTTATATTAGTGCTACCACAGGCGTGCGCAGCCAACATATTAGGGAGAGGGATTGCGGGCAAGATGATGTTTATATTAGTGCTACCACAGGCGTGCGCAGCCAACATATTAGGGAGAGGGATTGCGGGCACGATGATATTTATATTAGTGCTACCACAGGCGTGCGCAGCCAACATATTAGGGAGAGGGATTGCGGGCACGATGATATTTATATTAGTGCTACCACAGGCGTGCGCAGCCATCATATTAGGGAGAGGGATTGCGGGCACGATGATATTTATATTAGTGCTACCATAGGCGTGCGCAGCCATCATATTAGGGAGAGGGATTGCGGGCACGATGATATTTATATTAGTGCTACCACAGGCGTGCGCAGCCAACATATTAGGGAGAGGGATTGCGGGCAAGATGATGTTTATATTAGTGCTACCATAGGCGTGCGCAGCCATCATATTAGGGAGAGGGATTGCGGGCACGATGATATTTATATTAGTGCTACCACAGGCGTGCGCAGCCAACATATTAGGGAGAGGGATTGCGGGCACGATGATATTTATATTAGTGCTACCACAGGCGTGCGCAGCCAACATATTAGGGAGAGGGATTGCGGGCACGATGGTGTTTTATATTAGTGCTACCACAAGCGTGCGTAGCCAAAATATTAAGGAGAGGGATTGCGGGCACGATGGTGTTTATATTAGTGCTACCACAGGCGTGCGCAGCCATCATATTAGGGAGAGGGATTGCGGGCAAGATGATGTTTATATTAGTGCTACCATAGGCGTGCGCAGCCAACATATTAGGGAGAGGGATTGCGGGCAAGATGATGTTTATATTAGTGCTACCATAGGCGTGCGCAGCCAACATATTAGGGAGAGGGATTGCGGGCACGATGATGTTTATATTAGTGCTACCACATGCGTGCGCAGCCATCATATTAGAGAGAGGGATTGCGGGCACGATGATGTTTATATTAGTGCTACCACAGGCGTGCGCAGCCATCATATTAGGGAGAGGGATTGCGGGCACGATGATGTTTATATTAGTGCTACCACTGTCGTGCGCAGCCATCATCTTAGGGAGAGGGTATTGGGGACACAGATTTAATATTGAACCCTTCTACCTATGAATCAATATGTTTAGAAAAGGGGGGAAGATCATATTATGCCCCTTTCAACAATAATAAAAACATTATAGGAGGGGAAGGTAACAAAAATAACATTATGTGCCTTTTACCAATGAAAACACTTGTTGGAGAGGAAGGACACATACACATGTATAGTATTAGGCCCCTTTTATCTATGAATTAACATTCTTAGGGGGAAGCGAAGGGACAAAAATGATAATAACATGCCAATGATTTAAAAAAATATTGTGTGTGAGGGGGAGGGGTATACGGGGGAGGAGGGGAGCCTCTACTGGAGCCTGAATGTCCTGTAATGACGAGCTATGTCACCTGTGTTTCAGGTGATGCCCTACCCGGGTCGGAACTCAGACATAGAGGCCGGAGTCGAGCCCACGACCCCTGCAGAAGAGCCCTCCACGGTGTGCGCATGCTCGGACAAGCTCGGCTCTTTCTACCAGAACCTCGTGTTCCTGCTGATGGTGATCCCCGTCACCTTGGTGGTGATACTGGACCTCCTGGGTTCGATACTCACCTGCTGCTGTCTGTGTCGCGGGGACAGACTGTACAAGACCAGGAACTTCAGGCTCGAGTACAACATGGGGTGCTTCTCCGCGCTCTGCTTCCGGTTCCTCACCAAGAGGAAGGACGAGGAGAGCCCCGAGAGGAGATGTCGCGAGTAGAGGAAGTGACGAGGGTTCTGTTCCCCAAGAGAAGCGAGAAGCCGAGAGAGGATGTCGCGGAGTAGAGGAGAGTGACGAGGGAGTTCATGTTCCTCACCAAGAGGAAGGACGAGGAGAGGAGGATGGTCGCGGAGTAGAGGAGAGTGACGAGGGAGTTCATGTTCCTCACCAAGAGGAAGGACGAGGAGAGGAGGATGGTCGCGGAGTAGAGGAGAGTGACGAGGGAGTTCATGTTCCTCACCAAGAGGAAGGACGAGGAGAGGTGGTCGCGGAGTAGGAGAGCGACGAGAGTTCTGTTCTCACAGAGGAAGACGGAGAGGAATGGTCGCGGAGTAGAGGAGAGTGACGAGGGAGTTCATGTTCCTCACCAAGAGGAAGGACGAGGAGAGGAGGATGGTCGCGGAGTAGAGGAGAGCGACGAGGGAGTTCTGTTCCTCACAAAGAGAGCGAGGAGAGAGGATGGTCGCGAGTAGAGGAAGTGACGAGAGTTCATGTTCTACCAGAGGAGGGAGGAAATATGTTAATGGAGGAAGGCGTGTCTTGGAACAACTTGTCGTCTCACTGGTATCTGCCTTGGCCGAGAGCGCGAAGGCTCTAGTTCTTAGAGTGGACGTGTCAATTTGTTCCTTGAACCATAACTATCTGATCCAAGTAGGTCCCCGCCATTTTGAAGATGTAACCGCTTCAATTAGCGGTTATTGACGACCCTGACCAACTTTGGACGGAAAGAACCGGCGAATAACCGCGCGCGTTTGGAAAGATTGGTAAAGTGTTTTTCCTCCAAGGTGATACTAGTGATGTCGAGGTTCGTTGGTACCAACGTGATCCGAGATCAAGTGAAATGCTAGTGATTCGGAGTTCTCTACGGTGCGGTCCCAGACGCTAATGAGGTTTGAGCTGTGCTATGATCCATTAAAAAAAAAAGTTTTCAAATTTAAGAAAAATCCGTATCCAAATCTAGTCTATTTTTTCGATTCTTTAGAATAAGTAAAAGTTTGATAGGTCACTAAAATATATATTTGCTTTACAGAATCACGTGATTGTTGTTTATAAAAGAAGTGTTACTATTGAAGACCATGACGTCATACCTCCACAATGACATACTGTGACAGCTCTTGGTGTTATTGTTATGCTAGCTATACCTCCACAATGGCACCCCGTTGCTACTCATGGTAGCGTACAGTCAATTTCTAGTCATGACTACACAATGATGTTCTGTAGTTTCCTGTGTAGTGTACATCATATTCTATTTATACCACCAAAATGGCGTACAGTTGATACTCGTAGTAGTATTCAGGTTATGCCACTAGTCTCAAGCGCTGACCCAACCCAATTGATAATCTCAACAGATCAATGTTCGAGTACCGGGTGGGGTATTATAAGGGAAGATAGGATTACAAGTGGTTAATAGTTTCATATGATAAGGAGGTTTCAGGTTTTTTACTCGCTTTTAAAATTAAGAAAAACATTTCCGTTTATAAAATAAAATTGAATGATATCTGGTTGGGCCTAATAAATATAATAACTCTAAATCCCCTGTATCTTGCCCACGGCCGAGGCTAAGCAATAGGAACTGTTAGCTAGATTACTGACAGCTTCGACGTGCCTGTCTTTATATTCAATAAAATAATGTAACAATAAATTGGTTTATAGTAAATTTATTTTGTATTAAAATTAAAATAGTTTTCTTTTAATTTAACTAAACCCAGTTGTAAAATGACATCTGGTCGTAGGACTCGAACCCAGGAATTTAATTCCCGTATCAGGGTGTAATAGTTCAACTAAAAAATGGGTACATACATACATTTATTTATGTCACTGCGTCTTACGTCCCGTTCGGGTTGTACGAATATGAACTAATTAAGCTAATGTATTAAGGACGAATTTAGAGAAAGTGCACCCGCATTTACGTGTAGGAGGAGAGGGTAAACCACCTTCAGTAAGCCCGACTGGGATTCGAACTCCCATCTCCCCAGTAATCGGCAGTACAGTCTATTGCGAGAGTAGAGCCTTAGACTATTTGGCCACTGAAGAAGGCTATAGTTAATTTAGTTGAAAAATATATTCAAGCGCCACCTCGGTGGCCGCATGGTCTAAGGTGGTGCTCTTGTGTTGGACAAGACTCCCGATTAGGGGTGATTGAGGTGCGAATCTCGGTCTAATGAACTGAGGGTGGTTTTTTACAAAATGATTTTTCACTCTCACTCCATGCAAATATGGTTTCACTTCCTCTAAATCCAACCTTACAACTCCTAACCCTTTAGCGTGATTAGTACTTAAGCGAATAATCCAAAAGGGTAGTAAGACTCGGTGCTAAATAATAATAATAATAATAAAAATAATAATAATAGGGAGACAGTCTGTCGCATCGCTATAAATTTACAAGCTACAACTCGGACAGCTCAAAGTGCGCGGCGGTAGATGTTGAAAACTTGAAGAAGAAACGGAAATAAGGGGTTGGCGTGACTACGCTAGAAGGTGAATCGAAATTGGATAGGGAAATAAATCCTGGGGGGGAGGGGGGGAGGTGAAGTTGGCCTAGATTATCTCCAAGTCCTCTGGGATCTGCGGATCTGCCCGGACGATTCTATCATTAAATATTAGAAATATTAAACTTTATAAGTTGAAAGTGAGTGATGAATGGAAAAGTTTACTTCATCTGTGGGGTATTTGCTATAATTAAGCTAAGTAAAACACAATATTAACTTATACCCGCTTCAGTGGTAGAATGTTATACGCCAGTGTTAACCAACTAGCGGCCCGGGGGCCAAATGCGGCCCGCATCCACTGAAAATTTATCCTGCGGGCATATTAAAGGTAAACCCTCGGTAGAAAATGTGAAATAGTTAACGATTCATATAAAAATGTGTATAAATATATATTTATAATGCTAAATCATTTTGTAAAAGAGAGTGTGTGTGTGTGTGTGTGTGTGTGTGTGTGTGTGTGTGTGTGTGTGTGTGTGTGTGTGTGTGCATATTTCATAGTACATTTTTGGAAGATTAAAAAATGTATTTTTTGCAGTAAAATGTTCAAGATTCTACCAACAAAAAATACAATTTAAATATAAGTATTGAACGTAAATGTTTATTAAGTATTGTTTGTAGACCTATATTATGTTGATGTAACTATCAAATATGAACATATCTTTGTCCCACGGTGCGAACTGATATTGATATTTATCCCTCGGGATGAAAAACGATCAACCACCCTTTTCTAACGCGTCACTTTCACGATATACTGGACTACCGATGACGAGGGTATCAGGGTTCGAATCTAGGTCGGTTGTACTGAAAGTGGTTTTCGCAAAAGGGGTTTTCCACTCTCTCTGTACGCAAATGTGGGTGTATTTCCTATAAATATAACCCTCCTCACTCACGAAACATTAGTGCGATTAATACATAAACGTATTACCCGAACGGGTAGTAAGACGTGGTGCCAAAAAAAAATAGTATATACTTAAAATAAGTATTTCAAATCTGAGTAGAAATATAGTTTTGAACAAAATATAACTTTGGCAGGAAGAAAGCTACATTATTATTTTCATTTTTCATACGAAGGTGTTTAATTATATTATTAAAAAAATCTTGTTTATAAAGTGACAACATTTACCGATTATTATCAAATTATTACCAAACATAAATTATATAATAAGACATCAGGATAATAAAACAAACTTGAAAGTAAATGCAGTTTCTAGGAAAGTGAAATACTCCCATTGTATTTGTGTGTAGTCAGCTATCTCTGTCCCACCTGCGCGGAAAGGAGGATCGATAACCGGCCAGTTCCATTTCTCGCCACCAGGGGAGTTCGTCGCGGCGCTAGTCAGACCTTCGATCCGACCAGTAGCGTCCGAAAACAAGTGCGCAGCGGTGAAGCGCCGCGACGCTCGCTAAAAGAAGAAAAAGAGTGGGGGAGAACAATTTCATCATCACACTGGTTATTTTTATGGGGAGGATTGAATTCTATAGTTTAGACTTTTGATTATTATTATTATTTTAGAATATAGTATCTCGGGAAAGGTGAGTCTATCCTCAAAGAGAGGGGCTTCACCGGAAGTTTTAGATGACATCTGATCCAGAAGCAGGATGCTGCCCTATTTTCTGGCCCGTCTAACGTGGCCAAACCTGTGAGTACAGATTGATAATCTTAAGTCACGCCTCAAGCACGTCTAAGTAACTTTGTCAACTTTGTGTCTAATAGGACTATTTCATCCTGACTAAGTTAATCTCACTAGTGTTAATTATGAAACTTTTTGGGTGTATAGAAATGTAAAAAAACCCCAAGCTCAATTATATCTTACCCAAGATGTCGGTAGCAGTAACGATTAAGTTATACGCGCAGCAAATTCCTAAATAATAATTTTTTTCTGTTATAAAGGGCCTTTATAGATTTTTTTTACAGACAGAAAATGAGTGGCCATCTTTGGTGTAACTAGTTTATTAGAGTAACCCAACCTGACTACAAAAATATAGAGTTAAATAAACGAATCAGGTAATTAAAAAAACATTATTCTATTAAATAAGTTATAGGATTTTAAATTAGAAAAGTGTAATGTTTATTGTAATTCCAAATAATAGGGGAAAAAAAATTACATATCAATTACCATAGGAAGGGCCTTCCTTATCTTATTTATACTTCAAGTCGTGGGATATCCAGCTGTATCTTTAAAAATATATAATCAATGCCTACGAAATAAAACTGTTAATATTGAAAAATGTTATCGATGTTGATCACAAAGAAATATATTTTGTGTTTTCTAAAATACTCTTAATGTGAAAATTGGTCTATATTAAGGTTATTTTTAAGGTGGTACTTTGAAATTATACCACTGCTGATTTTTTTCTTAAAATTGAAAAAAATCAGGAAAGTAGCAATAAAGGTACAAAAGACATTAATTCCTCTAACGATAGCAACCTATTAAAGTTTTTTTAACTTACCTTATAAAAAGTTTTTCTTTATTTAATTTATGACACTAGGAGCTCGAAAGTTTATTGCTGCACGTATCCATTACACCTCATTGCATTATATCCCTATCTTGAGCTAGTTCTATCCAGTCCACCTCATTACACCCTATCACTATCTTGAGCTAGTTCTACCAAGTCCACCTCATTACACCCTATCCCTATCTTGAGCTAGTTCTACCCATTACACCTCATTGCATCCTATTCCTCCCTATCTTGAGCTAGTTCTATCCAGTCCACCCCATGACACCCTATCCCTATCTAGAGCTAGTTCTATCCAGTCCACCTCATTGCATCATATCCCTATCTTGAGCTAGTTCTATCCAGTCTACCTCATTACACCCTATCTCAGGTCCATTCTAATGGTATCCTCCCATCTGCCTCTAGGTATTCCCACTGGTCTCTTCCCATTGGCTCTACCAGTCAATAACCTTAGCACGGTTCTGGTTTTTTACAATAGCGCAGCATGTCCTGTCTACTGTAACAATGTTTGAAAATGGCGAGGAACACAAAGATTGAGATAATAATTTGTCACCTATATCGCCATTTTCCGTGCGATTGTCAGTTTTTAGCAAAAGGCCACAGAGAAGATGTTACCAACAGTACTGTTCACAACATAAACCAAAGTTGTTATTTTGTTGGGGACTGTTACCTGGCTATGGGACTCGAACCCCAGGACCTTTTTAACTCTTTTTTAATACATAATTATCATATTGTGGAAAAGTCCCTTAGCTATCATACCATAATCAGACATCTTAGCTCAGTCGGTAGCATGACTGTTACTGAGTTAAGGCTACCGGGATCGATTCCTGGCGTAGCCGTAAGACTTATTTATTTGTAAAGTTATCGTTTCGCCTTACAAAGTGACAAATTAACGGCCGGGGTTCTAGTTGTTGTGTTTGCTCTATATTTAAGCTAAATTATAAGTCGTGTGCTGATATAGCCAGTGGGATAATAAGTACACGTTATATATATATGTGTGTGTATATATAATTGTAAATTAAACACCTGTCAGATCATATCCAATTATCTTTAAGATACTTTAGTTTGAAACCAGGTATGTACCAGGAAATGTAATCATCGCATGATGATAAATTAAGGGGAGGGCGAGTGATTCGGAGATCACTAAAGTCCTAAGTATTACGTCACTTGGATCAGGAACCTGTGAAAATAATCAGACTCATTTAATGATGAGGTTTTAAGAGTGTAAATTTTAATAAATATTGTCCAATAATATGTTGTTTTGCCTCACGTTTTTAACCACACTAATTGAGTAGGGATGATGGAATTATAATTAAAAGAAATGTACTGTCATTTGCGTGAATTTAAAGAAAAAGAGTGAAAACTATTTAGGAAAAACCCGCCTCGGTGGCGTAGTTGGCTAACGCGCAAGTTTCGTGTTGAGCTGGACGACCGAGTACGGGGAGATCGAGGTTCGAATCTCGGTCCGGTGAACTGAGGGTGGTTTTCCCTAAATGTTTTTCCACTCTCCCTCTAAGCAAATGCTTAGTACACTTCCTTTAGATATAGCCTTCCTCATTCCTAAAACCATTTGCGTAATTAATACATAATCGTATAACCCGAACGGGTAGTAAGACGCGGCTCTAAAAAAATTAACTCACTTTTAGTTTGGCTAGTTATTGGATGCGATAGTATTATAGAAACCTTCCTGTGGTTCGGATTCTTCTGTAACTCCACAGATTACAGATTTAAATAGCCACAGCATTTAACATTTCATGTAAATGTACTAATAAGAGCGCAAACCTTCCCCTGAATGTCTACTGCCAGCCCGACGACACTGTATGTCAAGATGTCTACCCACGCTATCTGGTGTGTTCGTGGGATAGAGGCCCATCTAGGGATTCCGTATCCTTAAGTCCATGGTCCGTAGTCCGTAAGAAATCGATGCTACAGTATCAGATTGCTGTGTTTACATAGTCCGTATCCTTATCCTGCTATCCTGTTGGATAGAAACATTTAGAAGGAACAAACACAATATTGCTTTTACAATGAAAAGAAGAACACAGTTTACACTTTACATTGCTGCCACTGGACAAAGAAAATTGATTATCACCACCCAATCCCCCGACCTAGGTTTCATTCTATCGGAACTCATCAGGGAGGAGTGTGAAACGCACAAGGCAACTTCCTAAAAGAGGAAAACAAAAACAAACAAAAAAACACAAAAGGGAGAAAATGTAAAATTGTAAAGAATGATAGGACAAATAGATAGGAACATGTAAAAGGTCTAACATAAAGGACAAACACAGAAAAAGGAGATTGGTTGCGAATATATATAAGAGGCAACCATTACCTCTTTGTCCAGTGGCAGCAATATAAAGTGTGAACTATGTTCTTCTTTTCATTGTAAAAACTATATTGTATTTGTTCCTTTATATGTTTCTATCCACCTTTCCTATATCTTCTTACAAATATAATACAATTACCTCATAAAGCGAAAACTGGTTTTACTTATAGAGATATATTATAATGGTTACAGTAGTTCTATTATGTATATATAAATATATATATACAGGGTCGGTCTAAGGCGTGTGCTACGTGTGCAACCGCACACACAAACAATTCAGGAGGGCGCCAAAATGACCCAAAAATAAATATTTTTGTTTTTATCTGGGAAATTATAAGTATAATTAAAGAAAGTAATTTGTAAGAAGAATGATTATTTCTTAAATTAATATTTACATCCATGCTAAACAGAGTACTTTTTTATTTCAAATTGGTGCATTAGAATACATTAACAAACTAAATACATTTTGAAGGTTGTTCGATGCGACGTACCCCTGTCAACTACATTGGTGACGGGACTATACTAGTGGCCGGGTCGAGACTGTACTATCTATGAGTTAGCTCAGGTCAAACCTTTGGTGGTTGGCAGAGGATGGGGGGTAGGTGTAGTTTTGATTCTCAGTGAGTCACCTAACCTCCGTGCGAGTGATTTATTGACAATCGCTTTATTTATTGTTCGGCGTGTTGCAATTCGTTACTTATTATTTTTAGTTGATATAGTGTTCTGTGAAATTTTGCTTAAGTTTTGTTTTAAATTATTATCTTGGTGCAAACCTTTTTAGTAGGTACTGTACTCTGTGAAGTGTATTGTGTCGTATGCTGTATTGCTGTTATTATTATGCTTTTATTTTTTATGGTTACTGTTTTTTTAATAATATTAAATATATTTTTTAAAACATTTACTAAAATGTTTTTAAGACTTTCTGCAGCCAAAAATAGAAAATAGAAAGCAAAAAGGTTACAAGAAACTAAGTCAAGCGCTAAACTAATTTGTAATTATTTAATGAAGACAAGCACTAGCAAAGAAAGTGAAAGTGAAATTGAAATTGAAATTGAAATTGAAACTCAATGTAACGATGATCATCTGTTGAAACAGCGCTCAGAGGAGGACGAAGATTGCTCAGAAGATTTAATAAACACTATTGCCGATGATACTAACACCACGAACATTACTGATCACAGTGATAAGAGTTATGTGACTGATAAGGCTACAATCCAAGAAATGAATAATTCATGTGACAAATTGAAAGATCCGTCTAATTGGCCCAAAGTGCTAAGCGCAACTGAACGTGATTTTATTATTTCGCAAGGACTAATCTCAACAGTATTAAACAGCTACCCTATAGACGGTGCAAAAAGATCCTTTTCCAACGTATTTTACTATCGGCTTTCTTCCAACGGCGAGAAATTTAGAAGACGGTGGCTAATGTATTCCCAGTCCAAGGGAAGTGAATACTGTTTTTGCTGCAAGGTATTTAACACGGCAATCACCAGTACTACATTATCTGATGAAAATGGAAACTATTTGAAGGCATATCGGAAAAACTCTTTCCCAACATGAGACGTCCTCCAGCCACTTAAAGTTCTACAAAAAATGAGTTGAAGCAGAAAGGAGGTTTAACACTGGCATGGAAATTGATGACGAAAATCAAAGATTAATTGCTCAGGAAAAATTTCCTCACAGGAGATCTTGCCATCTTGCCACCTTTACCAACACAACATGGCTTTTCGAGAAACTCATGAAACCCTCTACAGCAAAAACAATGGACATTTTCTCGGGTTCGTAGAGTTGATTGCAAAATTCAATCCTGTTATGAAGGAACATATTTCCTGAATTCTGGAGAAAGACAATCTCAGATGTGTAACATATTTGGGAAATAACATCCAAAATGGTTTACATAGGGTCTAATTTTAAAATATCCATATATAGTTTTCTCCATAGTTTTTTCAGATGAAGGTGGGGGGCCGCAAAATGTGAGTTTTGCACATACAAAAAGTTTTTTTTGTTAACGCCTTTTTTTTTTAAATCATTTGGTTTATTAATGAAATGTCCTTAAGGAACTTTCCTGCCAGGATGTAGTTTAAAAATGTCCGTAAAAGCATTTATCTGTCTAGAATAGGAAACAAGGAAAAGGTAATTTTGAAAAGCAAGTCAATGTTTTTCCAGACGCAAATAGCGTGAGTGTGTAAACTCGTCAGAGGAAGAGGGGAAGTATTATCAGTATACAAACAAGAGACCTCTCAGGGTGAACTGCTCATTTTCTTCCCTCTCTTATTTCCCGTAAATTGTCATGTAAGTGCTTAGAGCACTTAGGTGCGTCAAGTTTATATGCAACCCGCTTCACAAAATAGTTTCAAAATCAACCTAGTAGAAAACGTCGTTCATTGTTTAAGAAATAAATTAAAAAATTTCACGGTGTCGGCCCAAAATCTAACCGTACTATTTGTTGGCAATAACAGTGCCAACAATCGGATAGAGGGTGTCATGTTGTCAGCACAACGAACCCTCCGCTATTAATCTCAGTTTTCTAGACCAGAACTTCTACTTATTTATACCAGTAGTTCCTCATTTGTCCCCAAGAGGCTGAGTTTGACTCCATTCCAGACCCACCGCTTCAAATATAAATCTGGAAGCAGAGGGGACCGAATCCAGGACCTTTGGATCTTTACCCATAGACGCGAGTTGAAAATTAAACATGTCGCGGCACGGGAAAAGGGCCTTATCTCCACCCGGGTCAATATTTAGTTATTGGTGTCACTGGAAAGAGCAAAAATGGGATGTAAAATATGTAAACATATTCCAAAAATTGAGAACTTTATTGCTATTTGAACCCTTAAGTTGAAAAAAACTACGTTTTGAGAAAGCAATGGTTAAAGTTTTGCATTTAAAGACAATTACCAAAATGATTTCTCTGCTATCTAGGATGTAAAATATGAACTAAAAACTTATTTCTCGTTATATTAAATGAGTTTAGGTAGCGTTTTCTGCAATAATCTAAAAAATATGATATTTTTACCCAGACCATTATCAGCTGTCCTGAAATATTCGCTCGGTGAAGATAGGTCCCTTTTCCCGCGCTGTGCCACAATTTGTTAATGTTTCCAACCCTCCTTAAAAATAATTCTAGAACGCACCTTGACGTAGATTCCCTGGTCTTGCGAGAGCTATTGATTGTTGGGCCGCTGCGTGGCGTGGGAGTGGATGGGGGTGGAAGAGTGATTCATAGTCTGCCACCAGGAGCGTGTTGGTCGGTCACAGGACCGGGTCAGCCAGTCACCGGTTCGAACCTTTCTGCGATATGACGCGATGGCCGTGCGGGTTAGGGAGACGCCCGGAGTTTGACGTGTTTCAATGACTACAGTGAAGGTCACGTGTGAATAGTAGTTCGGGTATAAACTGACTAAAATACATTTGTGATTTAACCTTGGTTCAAGTCTTTGGTGTTTATTATCAGTGGCGTAGCTTGGAGTATTTCCAGGGTAAGCAGAGCTTGTTAAAACTATACTCTGATAAGTCCTCCCCCACTCTGTCCCCATTTGACCAGGGTAAGCAGAGCTTGTTACAACTGTACCTGTGATATATTCTCCCCACTCTGTCCCCATTTGACCAGGGTAAGTAGAGCTTGTTACAACTATACCTGTGATATGTTCTCCCCCACTCTGTCCCTATTTGACCAGGGTAAGCAGAGATTGTTACAACTGTACCTGTGATATGTTCTACCCCACTCTGTCCCCATTTGACCAGAGTAAGCAGAGCTTGTTACAACTATACCTGTGATATGTTATCTCCCACTCTGTCCCCATTTGACCAGAGTAAGCAGAGCTTGTTACAACTGTACCTGTGATATTTTCTCCCCCAATCTGTCCCCATTTGACCAGGGTAAACAGAGCTTGTTACAACTGTACCTGTGATATGTTCTCCCCCACTCTGTCCCCATTTGACCAGGGTAAGCAGAGCTTGTTACAACTGTACCTGTGATATGTTCTACCCCACTCTGTCCCCATTTGACCAGAGTAAGCAGAGCTTGTTACAACTATACCTGTGATATGTTCTCCCCCACTCTGTCCCCATTTGACCAGGGTAAGTAGAGCTTGTTACAACTGTACCTGTGATATGTTCTCCCCCCACTCTGTCCCCATTTGACCAGGGTAAGCAGAGCTTGTTACAACTGTACCTGTGATATGTCCTCCCCCCAATCTGTCCCCGTTTGACCAAACATACATATCCCCTGTTCTACAAACCTCACATGGAAATGTATTTCCGACGATACCTGATCAATGAGTGATGAGAATAATAGACTAACTCTGCTTACCCTGGAAACCATACAAGTCACGTCACTGTATATTATGTGAATTGTTTATCTTTGCTTTTAACTAAGCCCCGATAATTGCTGCATAGTGCATAGTGAATAGTGCACAGTTCTTGAAGTTGATTTAACTCTAACTTCTTATGCGCTATGAATGGACTTGAGCGTAGACAACCCTTGAACTTACATATCAGCCAATAAGAATGCCAGGAGAAGCTCCAGCCAACTAAACGCTAGTATTCACAGCAGACGGAAAACATATTTTGTTCATGTTTAAAATACCTTATCACATCCATACTTGTGTTTTTTTATGAACGAATACTTTCTTTAGCCACGCGTCTTACTAACTGTTAGGGTTATACAAACACATTAATTACAATATTGGTATAGGAATAAGCAGAGGTATAATTTTATAGGAAATGTACCCAGATCTGCGTGAAAGAAAAAACTCAGTTCACCCAACAGTGATTCGAACACAGATCCCCCCGTCATCGACTGTCCAGTATATTGTATGAGTGCCGCCTTAGACTATTCGATCACTGAAGTGGGTGGAGGATTGTAGTTGCTTTTAGTCTGTTGGGTTGGTTTCACTGGTCTACAGTCCAATGTTTTCTAAATTATTATAATATAGAAACCATATCACAATCGCGACGTCTGATTTGAGCTGTATTACCTAAAGTATGATTTTGGTAGGAAAAACAGTAGAAGTTAGTTACTAAGGTTACTAAAACAATCTTTATATATTCATACATGAAGTCATGTAATCTTCAGCTGTCAATTTTGATAGATATTATCACTACCTATAAAATAATAACAATAGTAATAATCGTAAGTAAAATGTTATCATGGTTGGCCGCAAAGAAATATGTTTGAATTTTTTCTAATATTCTTCTAACCAAAATCAGGGTATACCTATGGTAGGTGGTATCCGGGAGGGAGGGAGTCTGGCTCTTAAGGCTCTTAAAGAGACTTTTCCATCTAAGGACAACTGGATGTACAAAGCCTTGATATTTTTTTTACTTCCAACATTGATTGAAAGAAACTAAAAATCTGATATTATAGAACTAACCTAAAGCTTTTAATCACACCTCACTGTGCGTTACTGTATAATTTAATATTACATTATTAACTATTATTATTATTATTATTATTATTATTATTATTATTATTATTATTATTATTATTATTATTATTATTATTATTATTATTAGCACCCTTCTTACTACCCGAATCGGGTTATACGCACTTACGCTAATGTGCAATGGTAGGGTGATTGTGAGATGAAATGGAGGACCTACAGTTTAACGTGGGATCCGAACCACGGTGGAGGCCTTGCATTCCACACATTCACAAGTTGTGATTAATACACTTCTTGTCAGAGGTGAAGGAAGGGATGGGCAATCAGATAAATCTGTGCCGGGACCGAGGATTGAACCCAAGACCCCCCATATCAGAAGTCTGACACCTTACCCCCTAGACCATCAGGTCACCTATTATTATTAACTAAACGGACTAAAAATGTAGATATAGTTGTAATATCCCGCCCCCCCACCACCATTTCGTCGACATGAGTTTCCAGTTTCAAAATAACGGGCTTCCTATGAAGATCAGACTGTAGTAAGGTTTCATTATTTCACTAAGGATTGGCGGGGTGAAGGGGGGGAATAGGACTACTTCCGGTACTGCGCAATTTGCCTACACGAAGGGGTAAGTGGATTTACCAGGCTATACCGGGTGAGAGAGAGAGAGAGAGAAAGAAAGAGATATCTGGTTCTGGGCGAGGTCAAGAGCGTTTGATCTTCCCATTATTAATAAACTTATCCCCGAGAGACAATATGGTTTGAATCCCGGTCGACATGATCCAGGTCCTTCAACGGTGATAAACGAATTGTCTTATGTCGTTAAAAAGTTGCTAACTATCTATTTACGTAAAACGTGAAACCGATTCCTTTTGACAGTGAGTTCTAAAAATATACTCAACAGATTTTGGATTTAAATACAATTAAATCCTTTAGAGGGCATAAGTTTCTAAAAATTTTCAAATTTCGAAAAATATGCAAAGAATTAACTACAATTTAAGAAAAGGACCATTTATTTCTTGAGCTCTGACAAACTTATTATTGTTTTTAAATAAAAGAATATAACTTGAGGATTGTAATATAAAAGTCCAACTTCTTGGTGTAGTGGTTAGCACCCCTGGCTACTAAACTGGAGGTCCCGGATTCTATTCCCGGCGGTAACATACGTATTTTTCTCTAAGGGGATAGTTCCTATGGTTGCCTTGGTCTGATTAATTAGGCTCAAGTTGGGTTTAAGACTTCTACTGGCATCATATAATTATAATCATCATCATTATCTCATCAGGGCGATGTAACCGCACCTACAGGGTGTCCCAACTTCATAAAACGGTTACATATCCGCCACTGTCAAGAGAAGACCAGGAATGTATAAAGCTTGGTTCACACGTTCGTCGAAAATAGAGGACAGAATCTGTCTCAGAGGCGCAGGAGTTCACACGCTGTATGTTGACCCATGATCCATTGCAACGCTAACTTAAAACAGCTGTTTACCAACATATTTAATTTTCTAGTAGATAGACATATATTTTAGATAATTCTCCCGATGTATGTTTTCAAATTATAACGCTGTGTTGTGGCACAATACAATACATCGATATACAAGCTTTACATTAACGAGTTATTTAAAATCTCTTCACAAATGCCAACGAGGCTGTCTGCTTTCTTCTAGCTCTACAGCGCATGCGCACATATTGAGATGGTTGGTTAAGAGATTTGATTGGCTCACCCCTGTCGAACATCTTGGGCAGAGGGGACTAAGCATAGATGAGTTGAACTTAAACAGAACAGCTCGCGACGATGAGGGGGAAAGCTTGTGATTGGCTCTGAGATCGTCATGTGACCCCGTTTCTGTTCTGCGCTTGTTTTTCGGCGAACGTGTGAATCCACAGATCCTGATGGCATAGGCTAATTTTGTTTTATTACAGTTTCTTAATGGTGAATTTGCAATCTATAGGTTTGTATGGTTTTCGTTAGTCGATAAACGTAAGAACACTTTTTATTTATCATCACGTCCTAAAAAACCTTTTGAACTGCACATTTAGCAACAACAACAAAAATCACAAAACATTTGAAAAATTGTTGGGACAAACCCTTTGACATGACAAGCAACAAAGTTGACTTTTGCAATCTGGTGAAAAGCTGTAAAAAAATGATATCGTTAAATAACTAACTGAACCAATTTTTTTAAAAACTATTCCTTTCCTCAAGGACAGGTTATGTAGTGTTTAGTGTGTTTGTAAGTCGTATGATGATATCCCTGTCTCTAAAAAATAGTAATTAAACTGTTATTAGCTTATGACAGGATTTATTTATAATTGTATCTATGAAAACTTAAAATGATAGGCTTTAAAGCAAGCAGGCGTCAACATGTTTAGTTAAAATTTAATCAAGGGATGGCGGAATAGTTTTTATCAGGTTTATTAACTTTGCAGATAATCTAAACTGATGAACGTCTATGACGTAATCGTTGATAATTTTAACACCATGCCAGACATCAGTGATCACATGGTCTAAGACTTCACTCTCTCAATATATCGTATTATCAATTATGAGAATATATATTTCCACGGGTTGTAAAAACGCGGTGATAAAATAAAAATTCAAGCGATGTGCTCAACGCGATAAATAATACCTGAATATATTTAGGTTCGAATCCTACTCGGATCTAAATATATGTAGTGCAAAAATTAGGTGAGATATATGATATGACATATGAAATATATGATATGACGTCTCTTTTGGCTGAGCATAAGTAAACATAACCATTATTTAAAATGATGTATACTAACTCAAAACTTTATTTTAAGGCGAAAACTTGCCGAGCTACAAAGGAACTGGATAAATAAAATGACAGCCATTTTATTATGAGCGAGGCTATAGTTATTGAAAATTGGCTACGTGTATAAAATAAATCACTAGGGCTATTCAAAGTTTGAGGCATCAAATGACTTGAAGTCAACTTGACTGTCAACAATATCGTACAGTACCGGAGATAAAACATGATAAAATGTAGTTTTTGTTCAATTAGTCGGTATAAGGCTGTAATTTTGTACATTTGTATTTATGGTCGTAATCTATTTTAAGAGAATAAAGTGATAGTTTTCTGATGCAGAGGTGTCTCACGATGGGAAATGGATAGAGATGTCTCAGGATAGGAAATGGATGTGTCTCAGGATAGATATTGGATAGAGGTGTCTCAGGATAGGGATTGATGGAAGTATCTCAGGATAGGAAATTGATGGTGGTGTTTCAGGATGGAAATGGATAGAGGTGTATCAGGATAGGGATTGATGGAAGTATCTCAGGATAGGAAATTGATGGTGGTGTTTCAGGATGGAAACTGGATAGAGGTGTATCAGGATAGGGCTTGATGGAAGTATCTCAGGATAGGAAATTGATGGTGGTGTTTCAGGATGTAAACTGGATAGAGGTGTATCAGGATATGAAATGGATAGAGATAGATTGAATTGCAAGCTTACGTTCTAGCGGCCATGATCTTTCAAGTTCTCTAAGGCCAGAATCAGTTTGTTGGTGTTTATTCTTGCACCTAGCCAGGAAGTGGAGACGAATCATCAGCTGACAGTCAACATTCTCGGATGGGCCGGTTGGTTGAGCTGACATTGGGTAACAGAGTGTCGGTTGGAACACGGCCAAGACTGCAGTGCCCCACATTCCAAACTCTATTTCTCTAGCCAGTAAATATAGCGAGAGAAATATGATAAACTCCCCCACATCGGAACGACTTAGAACAAAACCTACAGTCCAATTTTTATAGAAAGAAAACCTTTATAAATAATGTTTTACGGTCAACTTTGATAACATTTTACTATATTATTAATGTTATCATAAAGGTATTGATAATATCTATCAAGATTGACATCATATAACTTGACTTATGACTACATGAAAGTATATATAGTAACTTTTCTAGATATCTATGAAAATTGGACCAAATTTCGAAAATAGCTTATTAATTAGGATAATTGAGTATTTCAGATAGCTGAAACTTTACTATTTTACCGAATATTTACATTAACTGAATATATTAAATAACTACATATTATTCAAAGTAACTAAGATATAATATTTTAGATGGCAAAATATTGAATATTTCAGGTAAATGAAATGAAACCGAAAATGAAACATTTAATGATAGTTATATATCGTTAGAAATAGCATTAAATTAATAATAACAAAAAATTTATTGTAATAGTATGAAGAGAAGATTGAGAAGGAATAACTTTCGAGGAAATGTTCTCGCAGAGGCGTGGAAAGATAGTGGGAAAAATTTTAGGTAGAAATATTCTTAATAAACTAGAGCGGCCGGGATTTTAACCCCGAACTCCCTGTCAACGTCAATCCTGTAGGATGCGAGAGTGACGTATTAGGCCATGCAACCATCGGTACGGCTAGATAAACTTTTAAAATGCCTGAAAGGACCACATAACTTCCCAAACTACAAACTAACTAAATTAAAACCTGTTTCGGCGACCGCGTAGTCTAACGCGCTACTCTCATGTTAGACTAGACTGCCGATGAAGGGGAGATCGAGGTTCGTATCTCGGTTGGGTGTACTGAAGGTGGTTTTTCCAAAAACGATTTTACACTTTTCCTCTACGCAAATGTGGATACAATTCCTCTAAATATAACCTTCCTAAACCCTAAAATCATTAGCGTAGTTAGTACATAAGCTTATAACTGGAACGGGTAGTAAGATGTGGTGATAATAATAATAATAATAATAATAATAATAATAATAATAATAATAATAATAAAAAGATGCCACCTTTTGTAAACCTCGTGCACTCTTTCCGATGAAACAGAACTTGCGTGACGTCACTGTTCCCCCACCCCCACCCCGGTGTAGTGTAAAACCGACGAGTTTCTCGCGCCTGGAGCTAATACTCCTAGACAATCTCACACGCAAGTCCGTTGTGGTGGTTGCCTACATAGAGCGGCTGGCTCAATCTTATTATCTGGGATGATAACAGTATTGGCCAGCAATAAATTAGGCAATTGGACCAAACAAGATTTGAAGGAGTGGATTCAAAACTTTGCACCAGCATCCACCAGAGATAACTAGTAGGGCTTGGAATACCCCGACGTGGGGGGGGGGGGACATCCAAGTGTTGTTTATGGTTTTAGCACCACGTCTTACTACCCGTTCGGGTTATACGCATATGTACTAGTTACAATAATGTTAAGGACGAGTAAGGTATGATAATTTAGAGAGACTGTATATTTGCGTGAGGGTGGAGTGCCATTTAGGAAAAACCCCGCCACAGTACCTCCCCGAACGGTATTCTAACCCCGATCATCGTCAGAACAGTCTATTGCGAAGGTGACGCCTTTGACCAGCGTTTTTCAGCGGAGACCTTGGATTCTGCCTTGGCTATCTTAGGCTCCGTGATGCGGTTTTCGCCAAAGGCGTAGCCACAGCATGTGACGTTTTCCCCTTTGTTCCATACTTCATAGATGGCGCTATTATTATTATTATTATTAGTATTATTATTATTATTATTATTATTACCGCGTCTTACTAACCGTTCGGGTTATACGCACTTACGCTAATGTGTAGTGGTAGGGTGATTGTGAGATGAAATGGAGGACCTACAGTTTAACGTGGGATCCGAACCATGGTGGAGGCCTGGCATTCCACACATTCACAAGTTGTGATTAATACACATCTTGTCAGAGGTGAAGGAAGAATTTTGCAATCAGATAAATCTGTGCCGGGACCGAGGATTGAACCCCGGACCTCCCAGCACAGAGGTCCGACACCTTACCTCTAGACCATCAGGTCACCTGATGGCGCTGTTGAATTCTGGTAGATACGTCAACAACGTATGCATCTATCTGCCAGTGCCAACGAATTGTCTTTAAAACGTGAAAGAACAATAAGATTTAATGGGGAGGAAATTACACAATTTTGGATTTAAGTACCTGTGGGATTCCCTGAATAAAGGAATCAAGTTTTGACATTTCTGAGGTTTTTCGCAAAAACATATATTTCGGAGACAAAGTTTTTTGTTGTTGTTGTATATTGCTACAGAGACTAAATTTAGAAAGAGGCCAGGTATGAGAGATAATCTGCACCTAGCAGGTGATAAATACAACTCCAAATATTGAGACATTTTGTTTGTGATCAAAAGCAAGGACACAAGTGCCACTAATAAATAAATAAATATGTACTTATTCAAATTCTTAATTTTGCAAGTAAAACATTTTGCACAATTAAGTAGATGTTAAATGTATTTTTTTTACTTTAAATATTTATTCAAGTATTACGTTCTAAAGTCTTGCAGAATTATTGAACTGTCGTTTTTTTTTTATCGTGGCATCTTACTACCCGGTCATATTATACGCATTATTGTTACTCTAATAAGGTAGGGATGAGAAAGGAAGAATTTATTAGATAAATCTACCAACATTTGCATGGAAGGAGAGTGGGAAACCATTTAAGAAAAACCCACCCTCAATTACACGCGAACGGATGTAACTGTCGTTATTGATTATTCATGATATTAGTGTGTAAAACTTTTTATTAGGGCTCAAGCATGTATTTTTTCTGGTGTAAGAGCTCCTTTAGTAAAAAAATTTTTAGGGAAACCTTGCCTTATAGTAATAATATTGGGCGTATGGACTACATCACTCGTGGCCAGTAGCTGAAAGATTATCCAGTACTAATGTACCGTTGTCAGGGGATGCCCCAAAATGTACTAATAGTACATCCTTTCCGTGTCCTGATGAGATGAGGGTGATAGTGATTATGATGGCGATAGTGAGTATGAGGATGTGGAACCAGACCCAAGCCTAACCAACCAACCCCTGGCAACCGTTAGGATAATTCCCTAGAGAGTAAAATACCCATGGTACCAGCCGGGAATCGAGCCATGGACCCCTAGGTTCGTATCCAGGTGCACCACAGGGCCGGTTACCTCTGTAAGTTAAAGTCAAGATCACTATTCATGGGTTTTGAAACTCAGTGGAGTGATAATTTCATTAATTAGTGCAAAGGCGTCAGTTCTCGTCTTGTCTGGTATTTCCGTGACAGTTGAGACCAGAGTTTGATCCCTGGTCGGGGTTGTACCGAGATGGGTTTCTTTCCAAGTAATGTCGGCTACACTTCTTCCAAATTCTACCTTCATAATGCCCCCTACGCACATTCCCCCCCTCACAATCCCCTACAAGTGTAGGCTAGATACCCGCCTCGGTGGCGTAGTTGGCTAACGCGCTAGTCGTGTTGAGCTCGACCGCCGAGGACGGGGAGATCGAGGTTCGAATCTCGGTCGGGTGAACTGGGGGTGGTTTTCCACTCTCCCTCCACGCAAATGCGGGTTCACTTCCTCTAAAATTCAAACCTACCAATTCCTAATCCATTAGCGTAATTAGTACTTAAGCGTATAACCCGAACGGGTAGTAAGACGCGGTGCTAAATATATATATGTAGGCTAGATCTGCGGAAATTCCGGTTGGATGTTAAGACATGAAGCGTGAGATTTTTTTTTAACGGAATAACGAGAAAATAGTATTAGATTTGTAGTGTATGTATGAATGAATTAAGATTAATTTAAAAAAAAGTTTTACATCCATCTAACTAAATCTTTTCGCGCGTGCGCTGTTCTTGGGGCTGGTTACCGCAAGAAAAAGAGGATCAATGCTATGACGTCACGTCCAATGTAGCACAAGACAAGGTGACGTCATTGTGACGTCAGTCGGTGGTCCTCAAGGGCACATCCAGCAGTCAATTGTTTTATTTGATGGGAGCGCTAGCTCGGATTCGGAGACATATTAATGATTGAATATTTTGCTAAGTGATTTAAATAATGTTAATATATTATTATTAACTTTATAATACACACAAATGGCCTAAAACTAGGACTAAACATATATTTTACAAAAATAAAGGTATATATATATATTACATTTCATCCCCACATCTTCCTACCTGTTTCTAACCGGCCCCGTGGCGTGGTGGTCAGTGCCCCGGCTACGGGCTTAGGTTCGATTCCCGGATGGCACCCTGGGTATTCATCCTAAAAGGGAAATTTCCCCAACAGTCACCGGGGTTTGGTTTTTAGGCTTTAGTTTTTGGGTTTTGGTTTCCCCTGGTTCCACATCCTCATACCCATATCATCCTCATCTTATCGGGGAAAGGAAAATTTTATTATCACCGCGTCTTATACCCTTCGGGTTATCGCACTACGCTAATGTTTTTAATGGTAGGGTGGGTTGTGAGATGAAATGGAGGATACAGTTTAACGTGGGAACCCAACCACGGTGGTGTCTGGCATTCCCCACTTCACAAGTTATTAGGGATAAGGAAGGTTTTTAATTAAGAGGATAGTCATCTGCATTTGGTCGTGAAGGACCTGCGAAAATTATCTTAGGAAAAACAAAAAGCCTTCAATGCACCCAACCGGATCGGAATCCGAATTCCCCGCTTCAGCCAGTCTAATTCTATTGCTGCCTACAAAGCGGGTTTGAGATGAGTGTACTAGCCAGGACTCCGATTTGGTTTTCGGTTGTGTCCGTTATGAATGGTACTAGAAATATTTGCATGTTTTTATACTTACCTTTAATGGTCTAGAGACAGTGTTCCGCCAATGGTGTGCAACAACGGTGTCAATAAGAAAACACCCCGTATCGGTGGCCGCACATGGTCTAAGGTGCCATTCTCTGTGAGTAGATGACTGCCAACTCACGGGGATATCAAGGTTCGAATCTCGGTCGGTCGGCGGTTTTCTGGGAGTGCCAACGAATTGTCTTTAAAACGTGAAAGAACAATAAGATTTAATGGGGAGGAAATTACACAATTTTGGATTTAAGTACCTGTGGGATTCCCTGAATAAAGGAATCAAGTTTTGACATTTCTGAGGTTTTTCGCAACAACATATATTTCGGAGACAAAGTTTTTTGTTGTTGTTGTATATTGCTACAGAGACTAAATTTAGAAAGAGGCCAGGTATGAGAGATAATCTGCACCTAGCAGGTGATAAATACAACTCCAAATATTGAGACATTTTGTTTGTGATCAAAAGCAAGGACACAAGTGCCACTAATAAATAAATAAATATGTACTTATTCAAATTCTTAATTTTGCAAGTAAAACATTTTGCACAATTAAGTAGATGTTAAATGTATTTTTTTTACTTTAAATATTTATTCAAGTATTACGTTCTAAAAGTCTTGCAGAATTATTGAACTGTCGTTTTTTTTTTATCGTGGCATCTTACTACCCGGTCATATTATACGCATTATTGTTACTCTAATAAGGTAGGGATGAGAAAGGAAGAATTTATTAGATAATCTACCAACATTTGCATGGAAGGAGAGTGGGAAACCATTTAAGAAAAACCACCCTCAATACACGCGAACGGATGTAACTGTCGTTATTGATTATTCATGATATTAGTGTGTAAAACTTTTTATTAGGGCTCAAGCATGTATTTTTTCTGGTGTAAGAGCTCCTTTAGTATAAAAATTTAGGGAAACCTTGCCTTATAGTAATAATATTGGGCGTATGGACTACATCACTCGTGGCCCAGTAGCTGAAAGATTATCCAGTACTAATGTACCGTTGTCCAGGGGATGTCCCAAATGTACTAATAGTACATCCTTTCCGTGTCCTGATGAGATGAGGGTGATAGTGATTATGATGGCGATAGTGAGTATGAGGATGTGGAACCAGAACCCAAGCCTAACCAACCAACCCCTGGCAACCGTTAGGATAATTCCCTAGAGAGTAAAATACCCATGGTACCAGCCGGGAATCGAGCCATGGACCCCTAGGTTCGTATCCAGGTGCACCACAGGGCCGGTTACCTCTGTAAGTTAAAGTCAAGATCACTATTCATGGGTTTTGAAACTCAGTGGAGTGATAATTTCATTAATTAGTGCAAAGGCGTCAGTCTCGTCTTGTCTGGTATTTCCGTGACAGTTGAGACCAGAGTTTGATCCCTGGTCGGGGTGTACCGAGATGGGTTTCTTTCCAAGTAATGTCGGCTACACTTCTTCCAAATTCTACCTTCATAATGCCCCCTACGCACATTCCCCCCCTCACAATCCCCTACAAGTGTAGGCTAGATACCCGCCTCGGTGGCGTAGTTGGCTAACGCGCTAGTCGTGTTGAGCTCGACCGCCGAGGACGGGGAGATCGAGGTTCGAATCTCGGTCGGGTGAACTGGGGGTGGTTTTCCACTCTCCCTCCACGCAAATGCGGGTTCACTTCCTCTAAATTCAAAACCTACCAATTCCTAATCCATTAGCGTAATTAGTACTTAAGCGTATAACCCGAACGGGTAGTAAGACGCGGTGCTAAATATATATATGTAGGCTAGATCTGCGGAAATTCCGGTTGGATGTTAAGACATGAAGCGTGAGATTTTTTTTAACGGAATAACGAGAAAATAGTATTAGATTTGTAGTGTATGTATGAATGAATTAAGATTAATTTAAAAAAAGTTTACATCCATCTAAACTAAATCTTTTCGCGCGTGCGCTGTTCTTGGGGCTGGTTACCGCAAGAAAAAGAGGATCAATGCTATGACGTCACGTCCAATGTAGCACAAGACAAGGTGACGTCATTGTGACGTCAGTCGGTGGTCCTCAAGGGCACATCCAGCAGTCAATTGTTTTATTTGATGGGAGCGCTAGCTCGGATTCGGAGACATATTAATGATTGAATATTTTGCTAGTGATTTAAATAATGTTAATATATTATTATTAACTTTATAATACACACAAATGGCCTAAAACTAGGACTAAACATATATTTTACAAAAATAAAGGTATATATATATATACATTTCATCCCCACATCTTCCTACCTGTTTCTAACCGGCCCCGTGGCGTGGTGGTCAGTGCCCCGGCTACGGGCTTAGGTTCGATTCCCGGATGGCACCGTGGGTATTCATCCTCAAAGGGAATTTACCCCAACAGTCACCAGGGTTTGGTTAGTTAGGCTTTAGTTAGGTTTAAGTGTTTCCACTGGTTCCACATCCTCATACCCACTATCATCCTCATCTTATCAGGACATGGAAAATTATTATTATCACCGCGTCTTACTACCCATTCGGGTTATACGCACATACGCTAATGTGTAATGGTAGGGTGATTGTGAGATGAAATGGAGGACCTACAGTTTAACGTGGAATCCGAACCACGGTGGTAGTCCTGGCATTCCACACATTCACAAGTTATGATTAATACACATCTTGTCAGAGGTGAAGGAAGGGTTTGGCAATCAGATAAATCTGTGCTGGGACCGAGGATTGAACTCCGAACCCCCAACACAGAAGTCCAACACCTTACCCCTAGACCACCAGGTCACCTGTGACGTGTAAAAGATGTACTATTAGTACATTGGGACATCCCCTGGACAACGGTACATTAGTACTGGCTAATGTTTCCCTAAACTGGGCTACGAGTGATGTAGCACAGACACGCAATATTATTACTATTACTTCCTGCTCTGCTTATACGCACATAATTATACTAATGTGTTAGGGATAAGGAAGGTTTTAATTAAGAGGAAGTCCATCTGCATTTGTGTGAAGACAGTGGAAAATTATTTAGGAAAAAAAAACACCTTCAATGCACCCAACCAGGATCGAATCCCGAATTCCCCGCCTTCAGCAGTCTATTCAATTGCTGCCACCAAAGCGGGGTTTGAGCTGTACTACCAGGCTCCGATTCGGTTTCGGTTGTGACCGTTATGAATGTTACTAGAAATATTTGCATGTATTTATACTTACACTTTTAATGGTCTAGAGCAGTGTTCCGCAATTGGTGTGCAAACAACGGTGTCCAATAAGAACACACCCGTATCGGTGGCCGCATGGTCTAAGGTGCTACTCTCGTAGTAGAATAGACTGCCAACTACGGGGATATCAAGGTTCGAATCTCGGTCGGGTTTACTGGGAGTGGTTTTCAAAATTGGTTTTCCACTCTCTCCCCCTCTTTCTCTCTCTCCCACGCAAATGTGGATACACTTCCTCAGAATATAACCTTCTTAATCTTTAAAACTATTAGTTTAATTAGTACATCATACTATAAAGCACACGGCTGACTCACTCACTGACATTAATGTTTACCCACTTCCAAATAGCTAGAAAATTGAAATTTAGAAAAATTATAGCTTATAGCCTGTGACCGACGGGAAAATTCCAAAAAGTTAAAAATTTTAATTTTTAATCCCCGAAAAAAAATTCAAAATGGCGGAGCAACTTTAAAGTCGGTGCGGACCTTTCTTTGGAGGTCTCTTGTGGCTAAACGGTAAGACCTATCAAAAAACGGCTCTGGAATTACATCAGTTTACATCCACTTGAAAAGAAAACTCACCGGGGGTTTGGAGGGCGGAGCCCCCAAGAGCAAAGCGAGTAAAACACATATGTAGCCCGAAGTGTAATAAGACGTGGTGCTAAGAAGAACTAAGCTACGTGCTATCCGTGGGTTGAGACGGACTCTTAATATTAATTTATTAAACCACTTATTTAGTTATCTAAGTGTTAGTGCTATCGTAGATCTAGCTTCATTCATACCATTAAAATAAAATAATATCGCGTGCTGTTAAACGCTACTTTATAAATATGGGCTATTTTATTAATACCCATAGCAGAAAAAAACATGTTTTCGTGTAAATTACGCGATACAATGTTTTTTTGGTTGTGGTACCGTATTATGTAAATAATCTTCTATTTACATTATTCGCTTGATTGTTACTAATAAAATAATACTGTTGAGGTAACGACTATGTCGATAAAGAATATTAATTTGCAAGGATATTATCAAGCAATATACCGAACATCTTGAACTATCTAACAGATCCGTTTCTACTTCAAGTTATCAATGGGGTGAGTTGCAATACAATTATTTAATTAAAGTGAATATTCAAAGTTTAAGTTTGGATAGTAAAACATGACTCATTGAAAAGTGAACTCAATAAACAGACTCAGTGAAAAGGGAACTCAATAAAAGACTCAGTGAAAAGGAACTCAATAAACAGGACTATTAATCAATAAAATAAGATAACCTATAAGTAAATTGAATGTGCATATAAAACCAAAACAGACTGTGAAACACAGTAAAAATTTAATATAAACTAGTATGAATGCAATCAAATAAATATTTCATTAAGTTTCACTTTTGAATTTTGATTCAATTTTACAGTTTTACTATTTATTAGCACCGCGTCTTACAATCCGTTCAGGTTATAAGCTTATGTACTAGTTACACTAATGTGTTAGTCATCAGGACGGTTTAATTCAGATGAAATGTACCACCATTTGCGTGGAGGGAGAACGAAAACCATGTAGGGGAAAACCACACTCATTTCAACCTAACGGGATCGAACCACGATCTCCCCGTCTTTGGCGGTTTAGTCTATAACAAGAGTAGAGCCTCAAACCATGCGGCCATGAAGCGGGTCTTACAGTTTTAAATTTAATGTAAGCTAGAGAAATGTACTTTTCATATATTTAAAAAAAAAGTATTTATTTAGTCACCGTACTACGACGGAGTTTATTGAAGAGTAAACGCTCATGATTTTTTTTTTTATAAAAGGTCACTCACTTTCTCTTATCTGCTCAGAGAGTTAGCACTGGAGTGTTAACACAACTGACGCAGATAAACACACACACACACACACACAGAGCAACGCTCATACAAGTAGAGAGCCACCGTGACCGGGGCCGGTCTTATCACCTAGTTCCGCTACTCGCCACTTGGACACCCGCACTCGGTCCACGCAAGCCAGCCAGCCAATCAAAGCAGATCCCAGGAAGAGAGTTTTTTTATTTTTTTTTATTGACACCATCACTCTCATCATCTAAATTTGAATGTATGATGGACTTGGGATCCACGAGTAGCGGGTCAGTCGAACGTTCCACACGAGATGAGTTCATCTTGTCTGTTGCGTCGGATTAGTTGAGGAACTGTTGTGACGTCGTCGACCCTATAGACGCGACATAGCCGAGTTCGAAACCAGTGGCATATTAGTTCAAACGTAATCGTGGACACGTACGTATTTTTTAATTATATATTTTTAACTATCAAATAAATTACAATATCTACGGGAAACAATTAATTAAACTATAAGATATTTTTGTTTGATTAAATGAAAATTAAACTTAAAAATAGATGTGTATCTAAATAAAAGTAACGATAGCAATGGCGTAGGAAGTGGGAGGAAAATTGAGAGGGGCCTCTTTAAGGGAACCTCTTAAAAAATAATGTATTATATAGGTCTACATATAAAAACATTTACTGGCTAAAGGCGTAGTAACATTTACTAGCGGACACCCTTTGGAAATATTATCTTTCTACGCCCTTGATCGACATAGTATTCATTTCTAGTATCGGAAGAATAGTATCGACACTAGTCGATATTAATATAGAAAGAGTAAGCAATAACTTTAGTCGAGTATCAAGTTTTTTTTATGTACTGAAAAATGTTCTTTCTCTATATCTTTAGACCAGGGTTGTCCAACGTTTTTCATCCTAAGGAGCCAAATCTGATTATGAGTTAGCGGCGCAGACAAAGATATATTTAGTAATTCCCCTCAACTTAATAAAGGCTTAAAAAAACTTTATTAAATGTATCTAATATTTATTTGAGGTATTTAACGTGCATTTTCTGAATCGACTGATTTATATCAACACACGATAATTTTCTATGAGCGAGAACAAGGGGCCTACCAATTTTTCCGGGAAAGGTATTTTCACATACCTTACAGGGTCTTATACACAGCCACAATCGACATGGGACAGATAGCTTTACTTCCCCTCCGAAGGAAGTTGTGCTACGGTTTTTATCGCTCAAGAAAAATCCCTCTACCCCGACTGGATTTGAACTCACTGAACATCGGCTCCTGCAGTGAGCACTACACCCTAATACCACCGGGTTCGACAACTTAATAACCAATTACTTTCATTACTTATTACAAATTGTATTTTTTTGTTGGTATAATCTTTCAAATTTTACTCAAAATAAAAAAGAGGTTTTGCATTAATCCCCCAAAAATGCATTATAAAGTATGCACGCACGCTCACTTTCACAAAACAACTTAACTTTATAGATATGTATTTATACATATTTTTATCAATCAAATAAATGCATAAAAAATACAATGATTACCTTTTAAAATTTAATATTTTATTTGAATTCTTTTTATATCTCGACAGAGGAGTTTTATTTTATTTTCCTCCAGGGTATTGTGAGGGCCACATTTTAGTGAGCACAAGCCACATTTGGCCCGCGGGCCACTAGTTTGGACCACACTGGTTTATGGTGTAACTCTCTTGACTAGACTACCGATGACAAGGAGTTTGGTGTTCGAATCCCGGTAAGATGTACCAAGGGTGGTTTTTCCCTCAATCATTTTCCACTCTCCTCCACGCAAATGAGAGTGCACTACCTCTAAATTCAACCTTCCTCGTCCATAGCTCATCAATGTAATTATTACACAGGCGTATCTCCCAAACGGGTAGTAAGACGCGTTGCTAAAAAATAATTGAATTAAAAAATCGGTTAAACATGTTATCTACATCAGAGGTTGCATAGGTTAAGGCGTCGTAAATCTTGCACTTACGATGATGAGGAGCTCAGGGTTATAATCCCGGTTGGGTGTATTTATGTAGTGTTTTCTCTAAATAATTTCACTCTCTCCATTCATGCAAATTCGGCTACATTTCCTCTGAACTCTACCTTTTTCATCTCTTCTTCATTTGTGTAAATATGCTAATAGGCCGAACGGGTAGTAATACGTAATGCGTGAACAAAAAAAAAGTAATTATTTTTTTATCGTAACGGGAATTGAAGCTAGCGCCTTAAATTAGTAGATAGTTTATCTGACGTAAGGTATTTGATTTTGAAAATAGCTATCTTATCATAATTCATCTGTCGATAACTTTGTTACGATGTTTGTCAGACGCGAGTGATATGGTTTAAAATGACCGGTGGAAGGTTTCCCGAAGCGTGTTACTAGACACGTCCAGTTGTGCGGTGACATTTTGTAATCACGTGACCATTTGACGCTTTGACGACATCTTAGTCACGAGGGAAACCATTAAGGCAAGCGAGGAGTCACTGCTTCACAGAACGTTCTGCTTTAAGGGAATATTTAATTCTACCAAACGTTATTTCAAAATATGGTTCATTAAAGTCGAACAAATTTCAACAGGGTTTATTTTGGCGTGGAAATGCAGAGCCATGGGGAAAAAACGGTTATTTTCAAGAATTTTTATTGTTTTGGAATTATTTTTTCGGAAACGGTTTGTCCAAGAATAGAAACATGTTGATTAAATGGTACTTTTTATATAAAACACCTCCTCTACAGTTTTAACAGTGATCAAATATCGGTAAAATTACTGCCGGCTTCATAACAAAAAACAAGAAAATATAAAAATTAATAAACATCGATACATTATCTTAGAAGTGGTGTTGAAAATATTAACATACATATTTCACTCGTTTTCGAGAAAACTTACATTTCCAAACATATGATTTTTCCGCAATACCTGTCCGGTTTACGTTTTCCGTTCTTGTTGGCGCGGAAGGATACTTTGGTCGGTTGTGAAGCCACACCACGCCTTTCACCCTCCCTCCCACCATTCCACAAAATAGGTTTTAGACTTGCACTTGACAGGGCCGAGGGCCTTATAACAAACAACCTTATATTTTGAGTTTTATTAATACAAATAAAATACGTTAAAATATATTAGCTCATTTTCATTGACTTTTTAAACATATTTGCTGGACTATAAGACTGAGTTTGATGAAAATCCTTACCTTCCTCGAACAAATACAATAATTTTTTGTTAGAATCACAAACATTTTTTTTTGTAAATATATTTGAGAACTACCATTGAGCTTTCCTCTTTACCTTGAGATAAGAAGTTTTATTTCCCCTCTTTCTTATTGACATGACAAAGGGTGGTTGTGGGTGAAGGGTGAAAGGGAGTATAATTTAGACAGAGTAGAGAAGTTCTTCCTGGGAAACGACACACACCATTGTATTTGAAGCCGTGTGGCCTGACAGCGATTGGTACTTTCTCGCTGAACGAGGCGGTCACCTTAGTGACATTAACACTTGGATTACTCGATAGGTTAGTTATTAACATGGAATAATAATACCTTCGTCGGTGATCACGTGGGCTAGATAAGAGGCTAATTATTTACTTTATTTTCCCAGTGGCAAATAGGTTGAGGTTCGAAACCTGACCAGGCTTAATGAAAATGATTTTACCTCCATTTTCCCCACCATCCCTCCACGAAAGTTCAGGAAAATATCCTCTAATTTCTAACTTTCTTCTCTCCACCCCATTAGTATATTTGTTTTTTTTTCAGCACCACGTCTTACTACCCGTTCGGGTTATTACGTAAATGTACTAGATACGCTAATGTGTTAGGGGTTAGGGAGGTTGCGTGTAGATTAAATGTAGCCGCATTTGCGTGGAGGTAGAGAGGGAAACTATTTAGGTAAAACTACCCTCAGTACACTAAAACCTGAATTAGAACCACGATCTACCCGTCATTGATTAGGGTAGTTGGATGGGTATTAATTAAGTCGTGGTGGAAGAAAAAGAGGGGGAAAAATCACAGCTTAATGGAAAGTCGAAATTACGCTCTTTTTAAGAAAATACATATTTAGTTTTTTTTTTACTTTTAAACAAATTAGTGTTATGCTTGATTTGTATTGTATATTTTTATCATTAAATCCAATATAACACTAGCCTGTATTGGTGGTCGAATGGTCTAAAGTGTTACTCTCGCAATTGATTATACTGCCAGCGACAAGGATATCATGGTTCGAATCTCGGTCGGGTGTACTTCGGGTCTTTTTTCCCCCCCAAAATGGTTAGCCGTAATCTTTCTACGACAATTATGGTACGTATCCTCTAT
The DNA here is from genome assembly GCA_033556935.1 of Timema podura. NCBI lineage: Eukaryota > Metazoa > Arthropoda > Insecta > Phasmatodea > Timematidae > Timema > Timema podura. The sequence continues at coordinate 10,231,137 of JAVRXN010000001.1, read as the reverse complement.
ATTTTACCTTCCTCTTACTTACCCCGTTAGTGTAAATATGCTAGAACTGACAATAAGATAACTTATCTCACATTATTTGAAAAGTTTTACGTTGTCAACTAGTCTTAGTTTGGTTTCTACAAACAAACAAACAAAAATTGGTCGTCAGGCTTAAGCTAAGTGCAGGAATTCTATTAGTAGCTTAACCAAACTTAACTCTAAGACAATTTCAACAACCAGACTTAAGGTGGGTATATAAGGAACGCGAGTAAAGGGTGGTATTTTTGCAGTTTTTTATATCAAATATTTTTGCTCAAAATAAATAAAATATTTCTCCAGTAGAAACATAAAGTTTAATTTTCTTCACACGGTGATATCAACAGTTGTTGAATATCTGTCGAGGGTGTCTTGGAATGTAATGACAACTTTTTATCTTCATTTAAAATGTTTCTCATCTAATGTCGCTATGCTCATGACAGATATTCAACAACTGTTGATATCACCGTGTGAATAAAATTAAACTATGTTTTTACTGGAGCAATGTTTGATTTATTTGAACAGAAAAAAATGTTTTGACAAAAAAAAACTGCCCTTAACTTGCGTTCCTAACACCCGCACCTTAAGATCGACATCTTTCTGCCTTTTGAGAGGTCACAAATGTAATTTAAAGGACTCTCTCTTTGGACTTTGTCGGGAAATGAATACAGGACCCTTAACTGATTACAACAAAACACTTGAAGTGACTTTTAAAACGTGCGGAAGCACAGTAACAGCCTCTTCAAATATGTGTATTTTTTGTTTGGGTGGATTTTGAAAGTACATAATTCATTAGACTAAGTAAAGACGAAATAAATTATATCATAGGTAATCCATAACATTTTTCATTTATTTAAAATACCAGTTCCCACGCCATTTGAGAAACAAAATATGAACATAATATAAATTAATGTATTCGACGTGTCTAATTAAAAATGTATTACTATGCCAACTACAGTATTATAGTAATTTTCATTATTTAATAACTATGGGAGAGTAAATAAAATTAAAAATGTTTAGAATCTAGCATTAGTGACTTAAACTATCTAATCCAAGGGATGATTAGGCTTAGCTGTAAATAAATACACCAGTAATTTTTCGAGCATATAATATAATAAAACCAAATAAATAAACCCTAAAAATAGTGATGAGTTTTTCTCCTTATTGATTAAAAAAGTTACAACCTAAAAGTTTTTGATTCCACTATTGTGTAGCTTTTAAGACAGGGCCATAGTGTAACCAATCAAGGTAAGATTGTTGGTTCCCTTGGTTGCAATATGATGTTGGTTATGAGACAGGGCCATAGTGTAATCAGTCAAGGTAAGACTGTTAGTTCTCTTGGTTACAATATGATGTTGGTTATGAGACAGGGCCATAGTGTAATCAGTCAAGGTAAGACTATTAGTTCTCTTGGTTGCAATATGATGTTGCTCATAAGAAAAGGCCATGGTATAATCAGTCAAGGTAAGACTGTTTCTTCTCTTGGTTGCAATATGATGATGGTTATGAGACAGGGCCATGGTATAAACAGTCAAGGTAATACTATTAGTTCTCTTGGTTACAATTAATTTTGGTTGGAAGAACAGTAGAGAAAATTCAAACATATTTCTTTACGGCCAACTTTGATAACATTTTAATATTATATTAATGTTATTCTATAGGTATTGATAGTATCTTTCAAAAGTGACAGCTAAAAATAAAATGACTTGATGTATGAATATATTAAAAATGTTTTAGTAACTTTAATAACTAACATCTACTGTCCTTCCAACCAAAAGCATACTATAAAATACTATCCACAGCTATTTGAATTAATTGTATCTTGACTAATATATGAATGTTTATTGTATGTTACAGAAATGCTAGTGTAATATGCACAAGATAACCAAAGGTCTGAAGAAGAAGAAGAAAAACAAAAAGCATAAAAAGGAAGAGGAACTATTCGACGCCGCAGAGCTCGAGAAATACCGCCGCGAACACCAAGAAGACAGCTGCGCTCAACAGGAGGGCGAAGCTCCCGGCGCCGAAGGGGAGGGCGCGGAGACAGAGAACGACGAGTGGAAACGGTTCAAAGCCCTCACCGCGGGTGTCGATAACATCCTCAAGAAGACACAGGGTGACCTCGACCGGATCAAGTCGACCAGCTACTTCCAGAGGAAACCTCCCGGAGGTGCTAAGGGAGGTGCGTCGTCCGCAGGAGTATCACCAGGTGGGGAACAAGGAAGTGCGGTTAAGAAGGCGAAGCGGTGGATAGGTTTCGGAGAGGGGTCCGGTGGGATCGATGCTGTCGAGCCCCCTGAGGAAGAATCTCAACCAGAAGCGGAGAAAGCAAAGGAACAAGCGACTGCTTCAAAGAATCTAGGTGCGGAGTCAGAGCCGGTTGAAGAAGAAGAAGATGATGATGATGAATATCAGGACGAGGATATATTCGACACTTCATATGTCGATGTTGTGGCGAGTGGAGAGTTGAAACTAGCTTACATACCAGATAGCCCTACCGAGGACCCAGAAGGGGACGACCCTTTTGACACATCGATAGCTGAACAGGTTATCAAGGCGGAAGAATTAGAAAGGCTAAAGAAAAAGAAAGTAGTAAGCTTAGGGAGCGCGGTAGATGTTCTCACAGGGAGGTTGGACAGGAGCTTTGGTTCCCCGCCACCCGACGCCGTCAAGAAACGACGCGCAAACCCTCGTAGACCTCAAGACATTAATCTTCTTGGAAGCTTTGACGAAGGAGGAAATAGCAGTGATGCAGGTGATCAAGTTGAAGAAGTAAGAGTTGTTCGTACAGTTGAAAAATCTTTGCTTGATGAATGATGATACTTTGGAATTAAATAATATTACCAATGTTATTACAAGTCCATTCGACTACCCTGGTTTAGATTTATGTGCCGTTAAACAACCTTCAACTGAGTATACTGCTAAGGTTGAAGACAACCTAAAGACATTAGTGAATGAATTTGATATAATTTCATCATCAGAAGTAGATTCAGCACAAATAAACAATTCCGTTCAAGATCAGGTAGCAAGCAATCGGGACGAAGACGAACTAGAGGACGAATTTTCAGCTTTAGCAACTGAGTCTGCTGCAAAATCAAGGCGTGAGAGTTTTGATCCTGAAAACGAAACAAAAGATCTTGACGACCCATTTGACACCTTCACAGCTTCGCCTGCGTTGGGAATAGAACAAAATATTGTTACAACCGATCTATTTGGAGCATCTTCTGATAACTTCCATACTGAAACAAATTCTTCCTTTCAATTACCTCTTGATGTTTACATTGCATTGGATACTTCAAACACGTGGGATGTATTTGATGAAGCCATTGTTGAATCTGTAACTTTACCAAAGGAACCACCCTTGAGACCAAAACCTCCACGCCCAACTACTTCTTATATCCCAAGTGGACCATTCGCAAATTTTGTCAGTTCGGGTGTCGACCAAATTGAATTGGATCCATTTGACACTTCGTTTGCTGAAAATATTCTGCCAGGTCAAGTAGAGCTTAGACTAATTGAAAAAGAAATATTAGAGACAAAAGATTTAGAGCTAAACGAGGCTAGAATTCTATCCGGAAGCGAAAGTGATTTAGATTTCAATCCAAGGGAAGATTCAGAGAATATATTAGTTCAATCGACGGTTAGTATCCACATAACTGATCCAACTGGCGAAGAGCAGGATGAAGCCGGAGACCCATTTGACGATACAGGCCTAACCTCCTTAAGACCAATACATAGAGATCTATTAGGAGGTAGTACAACAGACCTATCAAAACTAGGGCATGACCCTATTGAACCAGCAAACACTCAAGATAAAGAGGAGCCAATTTTTGATGATATTGATCCTTTCGACACTTCGGTAGTTGACATTATCGCGGCTCCTGGAAAGGCTGAATTGAAATTCTTGGAGAAAGAATTCCTTGGTGAAGAGCAAGAAACTTTAAAACGAAGTATAAGCGATCCTGATTTCAATCCAAGAGTTGAAGAAGATATTACTTTGCCACATATTGTGCAGGCTGAACACGAAATTAGCCTACAATCAAGACCAGATTTACTGAATATTGAAAACACAACAGGCGTACATAAAGTGGTGGCATTCGATCTGCCTACACCATCCGATAGACCAGACCTGTTGGTTGTTGGGACGGAGGAAGGCACTCACATTTCTAAGCCCCTCACGCCATATTACGTGAACGATAGTAAAGTTTACCTATTTGAGACTGTGAATGGTGTAGAAATTGAGGACTATGTAGATCCATTTGATACCTCGTTCGCTGAAAATTTAGCACCAGGCAAAGCGGAGTTAAAGCTAATTGAAAGTGAACTAGTAGGAGAAGCCACTGGTCTTAAACAGAGTCTTTCCGATCCGGACTTTAATCCTAGAGTAGAAGAAAGCTCGTTTACAGATAACCAATCTTCATCAAAAGTTGAAACACCTGGGGTTCTATCAAGTCGAAGGTTTTCAGACTTTACGGGAGATCGTAAGGTTACTCCACCCAGAAGTCTTCCTATCAGGAGTTTTTTTGTTGCCCCAGTGTTGCCTCCTATACCATCTGTTTCAACACCCAAATTTAAGCCAGACCTTCTTTTCGTTGAGGAAAATGATGCTATAGATGCAAAATCTCTAACTCCAGCAGTTGAAACAAAGCTGCAGAGTGTAATAGAAGACCTCAAATACAGCGATCCATTTGATACGTCGATAGCTAGCAATCTGTTACCTGGTAAAGCGGAACTTAAGGTTTTGGAGAGTGAATTTATTATTGGAGACTCCACAGATAACTCTTTGAAGAGAAGTTACACAGATCCTGATTTCAATCCTCGGGACGTTGGGCAAGTGAAAGAAGAACCTTCTTCTGATTTGGCGAGTGAAAAGCCTGATCTACTTAATATTTTAAGTGAAGGGGAATCTAATATAAAACCACTGACGCCTTTCATTGATAGAAATCCCGATTTTTCATCTGTAAACGGTGACAGCACTGATATTGATCCATTTGATACCTCAATTGCTACTGACTTGGCCCCCGGGAAGGCCGAACTTAGAGTACTCGAATCAGAATTAATTGGTAAATAAATAAGGGGGCACTATTAAATACAGCCATGGATTTTGAAACCGCTACCAAAGGGGCAAATCCCTTTTTAATGGAAGATTTGACTGACTACACTAGCGCAACACAGCTTGGCGGAGGAGGATTGAACTCAAATCCGTTCCTCAGTAACAGTGACTTCAATATCCCCTCATCCTCTGAGAATCCGTTCCTAAGTTCCATCAGTGGGGTTGAGATCTCTGATGAAGCATCCTCCTCTCCATTCTCAGCAACTCCTTCTGGCACTAACCCTTTCGCGTCCTTCGTGCCTGACTACAGCGAGTCAAATACAGGAATTGATTTCTTTAGTTCAACAAACGGAGCAACAGTGTCGAGCGAAGAAACTGTTACGAGTTCTAATATTTACACAAATATATTTTCAGACAATACAACTGAACCATTGGTTACATCCGCTGAAGACTTTTTCAGCAACATTCCTACTTCTGTACAAGCCACGACAATTCAACCACAAGCGCTAGAGTCGACACCATTAGCTCTTCTTGATGACGCTCACACCACATTCACAGACTCAGTGGATGATTTCTGTAAAGAGACATCAGATATATTCTCAAGTGGAGTCATTGCTGAACATAGCTCTTCAAGGACTAGCACACCAAAAGGTGGCGGTCCACCAAGAAGACCACCGCCTCCTAGGCCCCCGCCTTCCCAAGAGACTAAAAATTTGATTCTCAGTGTGACAGGAGCCATGGAAGCAACCTCTTCGCATCTTCTCGACAGGCTCAAGGCCACTCGAACTCCTAGTCCGACTCCGATAAGGGATCTCCATTCACCAAGCCCGACTCCGGACATGCAGTTCTCAGACCTGTTAGGGGATGACACGACAGGGATGACGACAGGTACCCTGCCAGCATTCCCAAGTAGAACGGAACTAAATTTCCTGGAAGACACTGAAGAAGCGATTACATCGAACGTGCCTCCAGGACCTCCCCAGCCACCTCCCAGACCTGGAAGACCACCAGCCCAACCATTCGCTCAAAAACCTGTCCAGACGAACCAAGACATAATGGACATATTCAGCAGTGAGGCACAATCCCAGCCAATAGTAGTGGAGAATACAAACACAGACTTTTTAGGACTATTTGATTCCACGCCCTCCCAAATATCTGCACCGCCTACATCAGCAGCACTGACAGAGTCTGGGACGACGGATTTTCTGTTTGGGGATGCTTTTGGGGACGCCGGTGGCGTTAAAGAAATATCCACGGCGCAGGAAGTTAATTTTATGTCGTCATCTCCCGCAGGCCTAACTGACTTGACTTCAGACCCTGATGCGGTCGACTTGGTTCCAACACAAACAGACAACTTCTCTTCTAACATTGACAACTTCTCAAACATTGACAACTTCTCCTCAAATATTGACAACTTCTCCTCAAATATTGACAACTTCTCCTCAAATATTGACAACTTCTCCTCAAACTTCGATAAATTCTCTTCAAACATTGACAACCTCTCGTCTAACATCAACAATTTATCCTCTGTGCCGACAAAACACGGCGCTTCGGATGACTTCGATGCCTTTTCGGCCAAGTTCGACAGTGCCATCAAGGAAGACGCCGTAGCAGAAGATCCTTTTGACCCCTTCGCTTCCTCCTTGGGCACCAGTGGGAGTGAGATGGCTGGAGATGGTGAGTAGAACTAAACTGTGTTTTACAAAGAGTTAACATCGCTATGCTAAATTCTATTGAGGGTTGAAACAGTAATATATGAAGGGTACAAGGGAAAAGGGGAAAAGTCACATTATACATATTTTCCAGGACAAAACATTTTTTTATCCCAAACCATATAAGTTTCCCAGCAAATACTTATTTTTTAAAAAATATTTTTAAAATGTCACAACCCTGAGCTAGATTGGGATGTTTATTTTATTTGTATAAAGTTAATGGACCTACGTGACTGAAAGCACTGGCTTAACAAACTTGATGTGAAACATTAAAGAGGAATGCTGACTACTCACAACAAATCTGCTCTAGTTGTGGAGTAACTAGGCCAGATCGAGGGCTATAAAGATGTTTGTTTTATTGTTATCGGGGCTGACACATTAACCTTTAGTTTGGAGGCAGTTACTCTGTCCGTCGCCGGACCATAACAGATTAGAGCCTCGGGTCATCAGTGGTACTTGTGCTAGAGGGCAGCCATTGTGCCCAGGGTACCGAGTTCGAGTCTGTATGGGGTCGCAAGCCGTGTCAGTCGTTCCAACAGTTTAAGTATTCACGACTAAGCCAGTTCTTCCACGAGGGCAAAAGTCAAAGTTCTTAAATTTATTTTATAACACCTTTAACATCACATCTTGTATTATCTCTTAGTGCTATTATTAAACCTAAATACGAAACCTCCAGTATAATTTCGAACTAACCCTTCTCCGCAAGTTATCCTGACAGATCCGGCCCACGTGGGGGGGAAGGCGACAAATACAACCATAATCAAAAGTGAATTAAAAAGGTATCGTGATTGTCCAACAAATGACAGTTCTAACTCAATTTGAGTTAAAATTGGACTTACTCTTTATTAGTTTTAACTTAAGAAGATTAGATTCACTATAAATTTAAATGGATTAGAACTAGTTTTTTTCTTTTTACCCGCTTCGGTGGCCGCGTGGTCTAACGCGCTACTCTGGTGTCAGACTAGACTGCCGATGATGGGAAGATCGGGGTTCGATCCCAGTTGGGTGCACTGAAGGTAGTTTTTCCTAAATGGTCTCTCTACCTCCATGCAAATGCGGGTGCTCTTTAAATTAAACCTTCCTAATCTCTAACACGTTAGTGTTATTACTATATACCGAGCGGGTGGTAAAACGCGGAGCTGAAAATACAATCTAAGCTTATTATATAAAAAATATTCTAAAATTATTTGAATCCTATACCTTAGCCCAGTTGGTAGCGTGTCAGTCTGCTGAGCTAAAGGTCCCAGTTTCGATTCCCGGCATGGCCAGAAAAAGAGTGATTAATTGATTAAATTTGGGTTTATGTTTTCACAGGTGATGAATTAATGGCCTGGGGGCTGGATGTTGTGTTTGTTCTATATTTGAATTAGTTTTTAAATCGTTTTCTGATATAATCAGTCGTTTCAGAAAGCACACGTCAAATATCTAAAAAAAAAAATTTAAAAAAACTTCTTTTTTTCTAACGCCGCATCTTACTATACGTTAGGGTAAGACACTTATGCACTAATTACGCTAATGTGTTTAGGGATTAGGAAGGTTGTATTTAGAGGAAGTATACCCGCATTTGCATGGATGGAGAATGGAAAACCATCTGGGGGTGTGGGGGGTTAAACCTTAGTACACCTGACCGAGATTCGAACCTCGATTTCCACTTCATCGGCAGTCTTATCCAACACGAGTTAACTGAACATTATTTTATCCGCCAGCTTGGGGCAGCTCAGCCGACCAGGGTGTAAACAAAGGAGAGGGTTTCGGGGCGGATGAAAGCTTCGACGCGTTCCTGTCCATGAACCAGCCACCCTCAGCGCCGCAACCCGCTCCTCAGAAACTGAACAGGAATGAGAGCGCTGAGTCAGACGAAGGACACGATTTTTCAATCTTCATCAAGTAAGAAAATTTTGATCACATCGATATATTTATATGTAAGGATTGTTTTTTCCTCGTATTGACTGGGAGGAATATGACATCAAGTTTGTTCCCCTGTATGTAGACTATTTGCCGCTCTGAGGGAACAGAACGTAGACCAGGGTACACCACAGGAGGTTGTCTAGACGTACCCACAATGAGAGGATGTGATGGCCAATGGGACTCTTAAACCTAACTTAAGTGTAATTTACCAACCCCTGGTGACTGTTGGGATAATTCCTCCTAAGAGAAGGATACCCAAGGCACCAGCCGGGAATAGAACCCGGGACCCCTAGGTTCGTAGCCAGGTGCACTGACCACTACACCACGGGGACGGCTAGGTCTCCAACGTGTGTTTGGACTTTGAAGATGACCCGCTGCAGTGTTCCATAAATTATTATTTTTTAGTTCACAGTATACTAAAAAAGCCTAAACTTTTGTTGCGGCACAGTGTTTTGTTTTGGGTTATGGGCCGCGACAACAGAAAATGGATTATGCACCCATTCCAAATGTTGTGCTGTAAATCAGAATTAAGACTAATATCACCCTGATATAGCTTCAAATGTTTCAAGATTAAAGGTTGAAGTTCTTTTGTCTGTGTCCGATTCTTTAACATTTGTAAACATTTCGTTCAAACCATCAATAATTTAGGTAAACCATACATAGTTCTAACTTCACGCTTTTTATTTTGTCAGGTGTCTTTAAAATATAAGTAAGAACCAGTATGTAGGACGTTCTGATGACAAACGGCTGCCATTCGTACCAACTTTATTGATGTTCTTATTGAACAACGTGTATTTTATCATCTTCATCATCAACTGTTTCTAGACTCAATCCTGATCTCACCCCCAAGTGGTGTACCCCGATGGAGGTTGGGTTTAACCCCAGCGGAAACCAGGTCAGGTGCAGAGGAGAGACAGTAGACTGGTTGGCAAGCTTGGAACAGGGTCTGGCCAGTTGGCTGGGAGTGTGAGGGGTTAATAGCCCGGTCAACAAGCTCAGAACAGGGTCTGGCCAGTTGTCTGGGAGTGTGAGGGGTTGATAGACTGGTCAACAAGCTCGGAACAAGGTCTGGCCAGTTGGCTGGGAGTGTGAGGGGTTAATAGACTGGTCAACAAGCTTGGAACAAGGTCTGGCCAGTTGTCTGGGAGTGTGAGGGGTTGATAGACTGGTCAACAAGCTCGGAACGGGGTCTGGCCAGTTGGCTGGGAGTGTGAGGGGTTAATAGACTGGTCAACAAGCTTGGAACAAGGTCTGGCCAGTTGGCTGGGAGTGTGAGGGGTTGATAGACTTGTCAACAAGCTCAGAACAGGGTCTGGCCAGTTGGCTGGGAGTGTGAGGGGTTAATAGACTGGTCAACAAGCTCAAAACAGGGTCTGGCCAGTTGGCTGGGAGTGTGAGGGGTTAATAGACTGGTCAACAAGCTTGGAACAAGGTCTGGCCAGTTGTCTGGGAGTGTGAGGGTTGATAGACTGGTCAACAAGCTCGGAACGGGGTCTGGCCAGTTGGCTGGGAGTGTGAGGGGTTAATAGACTGGTCAACAAGCTTGGAACAAGGTCTGGCCAGTTGTCTGGGAGTGTGAGGGGTTGATAGACTGGTCAACAAGCTCGGAACGGGGTCTGGCTAGTTCGATGAGAGTGCGAGGGTTGGTGATGATGAGCTAAGTCATCATCAGCAGCCGTAGCCTCAGTTAGGGAAGGTCTACCTGAAGACCTATAAGCGGCAGTCCCGCGACAGGCTTAGTAAGACGGTGGCCGCACCAAACCAAAATACTCGAGAAACTCAAGTAAACTTCCATATATTTTATGTTAGTTTTAATTAAAGAGTGTATTTATTAGTCAGAGTGTCGTGTCTTGGAGTGTTGCTAGGGTAGCCAGACCTTGTCTTAACTGTACATGTGAATTGTTCTCATCACTCAGTAGAACACTCATTGGTCAGGTATCAACGGAAATACATTCCCATGTGAAGTGTGTAAAGCAGAGCACATGTGTGATTGTCCAAGTGGGGAAGAACATATCACAGGTACAATTGTAACTAAACCTGATTACCCTGGAAACACTCCGCCACGTTGGTTAGTCATATTTCAGATAGAAACCACCCCGTAACCAACCTACCTTGACCGTGTTTCAGGCCCAAGCTATTGGACGGGGATGTACCGGCAGGGGGACTGTTACTAGGGGGCCCTGTACCAACTCTTGCTCCGCCCCCAAAGAGCCCTGTTAACAACGCCGGGTTTTTGGATTCTTCACCTCGTTTCAACCCGTTTGACAAGAGCAACGAGGCTGCTACGACGGCTCTGCCCGCAGAAACGGAAGACTCAGCTCTTCCTCAAGGTAGAGTAGGTTCTGTAACAGGGACACCCGTCGACACTACAGGTCAACCCGTCATCTTAACCGCGCCTGCCTCCAAGTGACGGGTTGGCGCAGTTCACCAAATATACCTCAAATAAAATAAAACCATGTCAAACCTACAAACGTTTCTGAAGGTATGTGCAATCCCGGGGACTGGGATGGTAGTATGGGATGGGCCACTGGTTTTAATAGTCTCTATTATCCGGGTAGGGCCTTGTGACGTCTGTGAGACCCTCCTGGGTCATATAGTTCCCTAGCTCCTGGGTATATTACAGAGTTCCCTAGCTCCTGGGTATATTACATAGTTTCCTAGCTCCTGGGTATATTACAGAGTTCCCTAGCTCATGGGTATATTACATAGTTCCCTAGTTCCTGGGTCACATAGTTCCCTAGTTCCTGGGTCACATAGTTCCCTAGCTCCTGGGCCTATTACAGCGTTCCCTAGCTCCTAGGTATATTACATAGTTCCCTAGCTCCTAGGTATATTACAGAGTTCCTTAGCTCCTAGGTATATTGCATAGTTCCCTAGCTCCTGGGTCTCTTACATAGTTCCCTAGCTCCTGGGTATATTACAGAGTTCCCTAGCTCCTAGGTATATTACATAGTTCCCTAGCTCCTAGGTATATTACAGAGTTCCCTAGCTCCTAGGTATATTACATAGTTCCCTAGCTCCTAGGTATATTACAGAGTTTCCTAGCTCCTAGGTATATTGCATAGTTCCCTAGCTCCTGGGTCTCTTACATAGTTCCCTAGCTCCTGGGTATATTACAGAGTTCCCTAGCTCCTAGGTATATTACATAGTTCCCTAGCTCCTAGGTATATTACATAGTTCCCTAGCTCCTGGGCCTATTACATAGTTCCCTAGCTCCTGGGTATATTACATAGTTCCCTAGCTCCTGGGTCTCTTACATAGTTCCCTAGCTCCTGGGTATATTACAGAGTTCCCTAGCTCCTAGGTATATTACATAGTTCCCTAGCTCCTAGGTATATTACATAGTTCCCTAGCTCCTGGGCCTATTACATAGTTCCCTAGCTCCTGGGTATATTACATAGTTCCCTAGCTCCTGGGTATATTACATAGTTCCCTAGCTCCTAGGTATATTACATAGTTCCCTAGCCCCTGAGTGATAATCTCCCATGTGTGATCAGCCTCTCTATTATCCTAGCAGGTCCTTGAGACGTCTGTGGGAATATTAGATTGTTTATCATACATCTGACGGTGTAGTAAGGTTTGTGTTCACGCGCAGGTCCTGAAGGTGTTGACGGAACCTTCCAGAGGACAGACTCCCAAGAAACACCCCCAACACCTCTGTTCGACGATGACGTATCACAGCCTCTAGAAGATTTTCCCAGGGTCGAGTATAAAGGCGATGGATGGGAGATGCACTTGCGACAACCTAACAAGAAGAAAATTACCGGGCAGAGGTAATAATACATTTTTTTAACGCATGTGTTTCATCTGCAGAGCTGAACGTCTGCGCGGCAATTTATCGCATACCGAGGTGGACCCCTTAGCACCCGTTCCATCTTTGTTTTAAATGGGTGTAAATGTTTGATCTCTCGCAGATTTTGGAAGAAAGTGTTTGTCCGTCTGGTGAACCAGGGAGACAACCCCGTCCTCCAGCTCTACAACACCAAGGACGACAAGGACCCCTTTCAAGAGCTCCCTATGCAGGCGTGCTACTCTGTGTCGGACATCGGTGAGTTGACACAACGTTCTTACTCCACAGTGGCCGAGATTTGAACCTCAAGCTCCTGCGAGCCTTACGTCTTACATCGCGTGACCAACGGTGAGGGCGTCAAAGTAAATCTAGTAACTATTCTGGCTGTCAAGATATGTTAATCCGTTAAGAAAGTTGGGTTATATTTAGGCTATTTTATAATGTATCTCTAGCATGTTTTACGGTCCGCCCAATTAACTCCCCCATTTAACGGCAGGGGCCCAGCAGTTCGATGCCTACGGGAAGATCTTCACCGTCAAGCTCCAGTACGTGTTCTACAAAGAGCGTCCGGGTGTGAGACCCGGCCAAGTGACCAAAGCCGAGCGTCTAACCAACAAACTGAGTCAGTTCGCGTCCTACGCCATCCAGGGTGATTACCAGGGGTGCAAGGAGTTCGGCAGTGACCTCAGGAAGCTGGGACTACCCGTGGAGCACGCCCCTCAGGTTAACTAGACTGTGTTCCTCCATGATTGTCACTTGAGACACGTCTTAAGAGCGACTAGACTGTGTTCCTCCATGATTGTCACTTGAGACACGTCTTAACAGCGACTAGACTGTGTTCCTCCATGATTGTTACTTGAGACACGTCTTAAGAGCGACTAGACTGTCTTCCTCCATGATTGTCACTTAAGACACGTCCTAAGAGCGACTAGACTGTGTTCCTCCATGATTGTTACTTGAGACACGTCTTAAGAGCAACTAGACTGTGTTCCTCCATGATTGACACTTGAGACACGTCCTAAGAGCGACTAGACTGTTTTCCTCCATGATTGTTACTTGAGACACGTCTTAAGAGCGACTAGACTGTGTTCCTCCATGATTGTCACTTGAGACACGTCCTAAGAGCGACTAGACTGTGTTCCTCCATGATTGTTACTTGAGACACGTCCTAAGAGCGACTAGACTGTGTTCCTCCATGATTGTTACTTGAGACACGTCCTAAGAGCGACTAGACTGTGTTCCTCCATGATTGTCACTTGAGACACGTCCTAAGAGCGACTAGACTGTGTTCCTCCATGATTGTCACTTGAGACACGTCCTAAGAGCGACTAGACTGTGTTCCTCCATGATTGTCACTTAAGACACGTCCTAAGAGCGACTAGACTGTTTTCCTCCATGATTGTCACTTGAGACACGTCTTAAGAGCGACTAGACTGTCTTCCTCCATGATTGTCACTTAAGACACGTCCTAAGAGCGACTAGACTGTCTTCCTCCATGATTGTCACTTGAGACACGTCTTAAGAGCGACTAGACTGTCTTCCTCCATGATTGTCACTTAAGACACGTCCTAAGAGCGACTAGACTGTCTTCCTTCATGATTGTCACTTAAGACACGTCCTAAGAGCGACTAGACTGTCTTCCTCCATGATTGTCACTTGAGACACATCCTAAGAGCGACTAGACTGTCTTCCTTCATGATTGTCACTTAAGACACGTCCTAAGAGCGACTAGACTGTCTTCCTTCATGATTGTCACTTAAGACACGTCCTAAGAGCGACTAGACTGTCTTCCTCCATGATTGTCACTTGAGACACGTCTTAAGAGCGACTAAACTGTCTTCCTCCATGATTGTCACTTGAGACACGTCTTAAGAGCGACTAGACTGTCTTCCTCCAATGAACAACTGTTTTCCAATCAGCTCAAATTCGTTATTAATTTATAATGTGATCGAAACTGGAATCAACTCGGGAGTATTTGAACCAAAGCTAAGAGGGGACTGACTATCTGTTTGCAGGTGTCGCAACTATTCAAGATCGGCAGCCAGAACTACGAGGACGTGAAGCAGTTCAGCATGTGTGTGGAGGAGTCTCTGTTCCGGTTGTCGGCTCACAGGGACCGCGCCCTCAACTACAAGAACGAGGAGGTCCAGATCACGGCCGTCGACGAGATCTACGTGGAACAGGACCAGTACGGGCACGTCGAGAAGCAGATAGCCAGAGTCCGGCTGTGCTTCCTGGGCTTCTTGTCAGGCAAGTTAATTAGTAATCTCGAAAGTATAAACAGAAGGTACAATTTAACGATAAGAACTAATGTGGAAACTTCGAAAGCTCGTGTGGCGGGATATGGAACTAATAATCTTGGAGACCTCAAGAGCCCATGGCATATATGGAACCAATCTTGCTTGCTTGAGAGATCGTGTGGTGGGATATGGAACTAACATTACGACCTCAAGAACTCGGGTGGCGAGATTTGGAACCTATCTTGCGACCTCGATGACTCGTGTGGTGAGATTTGGAACTAGGCTTGGAGACCTTGAGAGCTCGTGTGGTGGGATATGGAACTAGGCTTGGAGACCTTGAGAGCTCGTGTGGTGGGATATGGAACTAACATTACGACCTTGAGAGCTCGTGTGGTGGGCTATGGAACTAATATTGCTACTTTGAGACCACGTGTGGTGAGATATGGAACCGATGACTGTTCCCCTGTGCAGGTATGCCCGACGTCGAGCTGGGGGTGAACGACTTGTGGCGCCAAGGGAAGGAGGTGGTGGGTCGTCACGACATCATCCCGTGGTGACGGAGGAGTGGATACGACTTGAGAACATCGAGTTCCACAGCTGCGTGCAGCAGGACGAGTATCAGAACACACACAATCATCAAGTACGTCACGATCGATGTCCTTGAAACTCCCCCGCCCCCTTGGACATTGGCGAGAACTCAGTCGTGGGCATGATCGGCGAGGCAATTTGCTTATTTAAATAACTCATTCCCCCATTGAGAAATACTTTGTTTTGAATCCTGGTAGCTTCGAGGATTTAGTTGCTGTTTATCCTCCCCTTACCCAGTAAATGATGGTTAAGTTTCTTAAAACTCATCCTCTTCACCACGTTTTCTTAACATTGGGTAAGTTTTGAATAGCCTGAATAAACAGTAAGCTGCTTATTTAATCAAACAGTTTTATAGCCAGGCAAATAGTTTTAACGAATCTCACAAGGAAATAGGTCGGTAGAGAATAAGTACGTTAACTCATAAAGGTTCATAGGGAAAGCGTTTTTTAATTAAAACAAATGAGGATTTCGCGGTCAATATGGAAGTCCACCGAATCCACGGATATTCACTCTCCCTCATTGGCCAATCACTCCCTAATTAGTCGATCACGCTTGTGTTATAAGTGGTAACCAAAATGTATCATACTACTGATATACACTCTCATAACCATAAACTGACGTGTACAATCTATTAACCATAAACTGGTTTGCACAGTATACTAACCATAAAATTACTAAGTACAATATATTAACCATAAACAGCTTGTACAGTCTACTAACCATAAACTGAATTGTACAATCAATTAGCCATAAACTTGTTTGTACAGTCTACTAACCATAAACTGAATTATGCAATCAATTAGCAATAAACTTGTTTGTACAGTCTACTAATCATAAACTGATTTGCTTGGTTCTCAATGATACCCAATTGTAAATTAAATGAATGTAGGAATTTTTATAATAATTTGTGTAAAATATTAACAAAATCAATTTATTTTAGTTAATGGAGAGAGAAAAGAAAATATACGTCCACGTCTTCTCCTTTCTTTACTAACAAGTTCTACTTCCTGTACTAACAAGTTCTACTTCCTGTACTAACAAGGTTCAAGCCCCCTGACGCCTGCTATATCGAGCTAATGAGGTTCCGGGTACGGCCACCCAAGAACAGAGAGCTACCCCTTCAGGTGAAGGCGGTTTTATGTGTTACAGGCAACAAGGTAAGCTAACCGCACCCTAAGTTGCACCCTTAGTTGCGAGGGAGTAGGTCATTATTTTGCAAGAGCGATTCACTACAATTGTAAGAGATCAATTTCTCACAAGTCCACTATGACCAATTAAAACACACCGTTTGAACAAGTTTATTCAAAACATGTACACTTTGATTACTCATTTATAGCTGTCTCATAAGCAAATGATGGAAATTTTCTCAAATTAAAAGTGTGAGACAGTTTAATGCAAAATTTGACAATCCTTTTTCTTCTGAAGGTATAAATGAATTATTTACCTTGTTATCCGTTGATGTGCCATTTTCCATATCTTTAACTGGGACATATTTCATTGGGCTCTGATAAAGGATCTCCAAACTTTTACTGCGTAGCAGTGGTTTACGTTTACGTAGAGTTTCACCTTATTGCAAATTGGAGAAGATGATATTGGCTTGTTACCAAAAGCCATGCTGCTTGTTCTCGACGTCCCCGGTGGCGTGTATTGATGGAGTCTCTCTTCGTATCAGGTGGAGCTGAAGGCAGACATTCTAGTCCCCGGATTCTCGAGTCGGAAACTGGGGCAGATCCCTTGCGAAGACGTCATGGTACGATTCCCCATCCCCGAGTGTTGGATCTACCTGTTCCGGGTGGAGAAACATTTTCGGTACGGATCCGTCAAGTCCACGCACCGCAGGTGAGCGCTCTCCGTCACTGACTACGGCAGTTGACATATACTTAACCTAATAGTAGAGTGCAGGTCAGGCTTGACTTGGGAATATTATCTAGTCCTTAAAAGGGGGGCTATAATGGAGTAGGCTACTAAGATAAGGCGTTCTTCCCCCTTCCTCCCACCTGGCATTAGCTCTGGCATAATACAACATTCCAATACCAGAGCACCCTGGACAGATACAGATGCCTGAGGGAGACCACTTTGCGGTGATCCGGATGTATCCGGTGAGATGCAATTCTGAACGACGTAACAAGATCGCGAAAATGATAGGCCAATCAGGTATCTATCCTTCCCTGAGTGTGTGTGTGTGTGTTTTGTGTCCACAGGACAGGGAAGGTGAAAGGTATCGAGAGGTTCCTGGGGGCGGTCGAGACTCTGGAGCAGTCCCTTATAGAAGTCACCTCGGGGAACGCCAAGTACGAACATCAGCACCGAGCCATCGTCTGGCGCATGAGCAGACTACCTAAAGAAGGGCAAGGTGAGTGTCGATGCTGGTCGCGCACGATTATATCAGTGTGACTTTAATCTCAAGGAGAGAGTTGACCCCCTCCCCCATTTTGGCGTGCTCAACTCTGACCCTTGAAGATCTGAACCTTTAACGTTGTTTGGACAGGGCTAATGTCGAGAAAAATCTGTAAGATAGCGTTTGTGTCGCTGAGAAAAAGATGAAAGTGGATACTACCGGTCCGTCCCGTTGAGAACCAAAAAACCTATCTTCGTCAGCGGTGGACAGGGAATTATTGGGCTGAAGTTTAGGGTAGGGCATAGAGGGTGGGGGAGGGGGCGGGTTAGCAGGTAGACAGTCTTCTTCTCTGGCTATTATGAATGAAAACTGTAAGTCAGGGACCGAACTATTATTATCACCGCGTCTTACTACCCGTCTGAGCTAAACGCTTAAGTCTTGGCTACGATTATAGTTTTAGGAAGGTTATATTTGTAGGAAGTTTACCCGCATTTATGTGGAAGGAGAGTGGAAAATCATTTTGGAAAAAAACCACCCTCAGTACACCCGACCGAGATCTGAACCTCTATCTCCACATCATCGGCAGTCTAGTCTACTGCCTTAGACCATGCGGACACCGAAGCTGGTCAGAGTTTAGCAACAACAACAAAAAGTAGCTTTCCTACTCCCCCCTCCCTCCATAGTCCCTCTATCAACCAATCACCCTCATCATGGGGCAGGTAAGCAGGCCACTTGGAGGATGAACGTCCAATAACTGTATCCACCACGACATTTATCTTGGCTACTACTGAACCCAAGTCATCAAGTAAGAGCAGGTAGTTCCATTATTATACTACTATAAAGCCACATGGCTGACTCACTCACTGACATTAATGTTTACCCACTTACAGATGAGATAGAAACTTGAAATTTGGCAATCTTGTAGCTTCTAGCCTGTAACCGACGGGAAAATTCCAAAAAGTTAAAAATCTTGAATGGCGGAGCAACTTTAAAGTCGATGCGATATATAAAATATAAAAATACCGGTAACTTAGAGTTGTTACGTTCAAAACAACGTTGGAATTACATTATATTCCATCCACTTGAAAAGAAAACTCACCGGAAGTTTGGGGGTGGAGCCCCCAACGAGCGAAGCGAGTTATTTTAAGATACAATGCTCTGAGGCCTTCTCACCACTCCCTGGGGCTAACTAACATTCCTCACAATCCATCTTACATCATCTATCAGAAGATCTAATTAATAAGTATCCGGTTTAGTTATATAATGAAGGTAGCTCCTCCTGATGAAAAACACCACGTATTGCTGTGTTCAGGAGCCTACACGACCCACTCCCTGGTGTGTCGGATGGGACTGACGTCATACGACCAGATCCCTGATCAGCTGGCGGAGTACTGCTACGTAGAGTTCACCATGCCGGCCACCCAAGTGTCCCACACCACCATACGGTCTGTTTCTCTGGTCAACAGCGCCAAGGACGATCCGCCGGAGAAATACGTCCGTTACTTGGCTCGCCACGAGTACAGGTACAAGTCTAACTTGGTCTCCTCCTGACACGAGTACAGGTACAAGTCTAACTTGATCTCCTCCTCGACACTAGTACAGGTACAAGTCTAACTTGATCTCCTCCTCGACACGAGTACAGGTACAAGTCTAACTTGATCTCCTCCTGACACGAGTACAGGTACAAGTCTAACTTGATCTCCTCCTCGACACGAGTACAGGTACAAGTCTAACTTGATCTCCTCCTTGACACGAGTACAGGTACAAGTCTAACTTGATCTCCTCCTCGACACGAGTACAGGTACAAGTCTAACTTGATCTCCTCCTCGACACGAGTGCAGGTACAAGTCTAACTTGATCTCCTCCTCGACACGAGTACAGGTACAAGTCTAACTTGATCTCCTCCTCGACACGAGTACAGGTACAGTCTAACTTGATCTCCTCCTGACACGAGTACAGGTACAAGTCTAACTTGATCTCCTCCTGTCATGAGTACAGGTACAGTCTAACTTGATCTCCTCCTGACACGAGTACAGGTACAAGTCTAACTTGATCTCCTCCTCGACACGAGTACAGGTACAGTCTAACTTGATCTCCTCCTGACACGAGTACAGGTACAGTCTAACTTGATCTCCTCCTCGACACGAGTACAGGTACAGTCTAACTTGATCTCCTCCTGACACGAGTACAGGTACAAGTCTAACTTGATCTCCTCCTGTCATGAGTACAGGTACAGTCTAACTTGATCTCCTCCTGACACGAGTACAGGTACAAGTATAGCTTGATCTCCTCCTTGACACGAGTACAGGTACAAGTCTAACTTGATCTCCTCCTCGACACGAGTACAGGTACAAGTCTAACTTGATCTCCTCCTCGACACGAGTGCAGGTACAAGTCTAACTTGATCTCCTCCTCGACACGAGTACAGGTACAAGTCTAACTTGATCTCATCCTCGACACGAGTACAGGTACAGTCTAACTTGATCTCCTCCTGACACGAGTACAGGTACAAGTCTAACTTGATCTCCTCCTGACACGAGTACAGGTACAAGTCTAACTTGATCTCCTCCTGACACGAGTACAGGTACAAGTCTAACTTGATCTCTTGCTACAACAATCGTAGCCCAGTAGCGGAAAGATTAGCCAGTATTAATGCAACGTTACCCAGGGCATGCCTCAATGTACTAATAGTACATCCTTTCCGTGGAGGCTCTTTCCATGTCCTGATGAGATGAGGTGATGGTGATAGTGGGTTTGAGGGTGTGGAACCAGTGGAAACACTTAACCTTACTCAGGCCTAATCAACCAAACCCTAGCGACCGTTGGGGTAGTTCCCCTTTCGGGAAACATACCCAAGGTACAAGCCGGGAATTGAACACGAGACCCATAGACTCGTAGCCGAGTTCACTGACCATTACACCATGGGATAGTAGTAAGTCCGTTCTTGAAGGCCTTTTATCCTATCAAATTACTAACTATACAGTAGGATTCTGGTACGAAATAAGGCCTTCCAGCACAGACTTCCTACCAAGATCAGGGTACAGATATGTCGGAGGAATAGATACATATGTTTTATACGTTGATAATAACCTGGGTATATTAGTTGGTAGTTCATTGAGTTGATCTAACAGCTTCATCTACAGAGTCCTTATCCGTAAGGTGCGTAGCACTCCGTAAGAGATCGACTCCACACTAACAGATTGCACTGTATACAGAGTCCTTATCCTTAATTCCCTAGTCCTTATCACTCCGTAGAAATTTACTTAACTTTAAATTTCTAAGGACTAGTCGACACGGACTGCCGAGGAATACCAATCATAGCAAAGTAAGCGTGCGTCGCACATCGAAATGAAAGCACCAATGGCATTTTCATAGCAATTATACAAACTACAGTAGCCCCATGGCTTCTTTGGTGCTGACTGACAGTTCACAGCTGACTTCTGACAGTCAACATTTAGGTATATACCTACATTTTGACTGTCAGAAGTGACAGCTGCTAAACACATGTTTTTTGCAGATCATATGGTTCGGCGTAGGGATACATACTTTGGTCTGGTAGCTTTACAAAGCCATCAGCTGTCAGCTGTGAGCTGTCAGTCAGCACCAGAGAAGCCATGGGGCTACTGTAGCTCATGTTTTAAGTATACTACCTGTAACGGCTCTTAACCTACCTTTTAAATGTAGCTTATCATGGACGTTTTATCAAAATATGTTGTGTAGTTACTTGCGTTAATAATCGTTTAGCTGTCATATTATCTGCTTCACTGATGAAGTCTGCTTGCGACTAGCTCTTTAAAAAGAATTCCTTCCGAAAAGTTTGGTTGAACGTTGTCTCTGATTGGTTGGCACGGTCACGTGATTACGGGTATGGACGGTGTAAACGTCATTTCCATTTCTAAGGACTTGTGCACTATAAGAACACGGATCTTACGGACTCTGTGGATGGGGCTTAAAGAGAGTAGCTGTTGACAGGGAAATTATTCACCGCAGGGTTGGTATCGAGCACACGCAGGGTGAGGGTCCAGGAGCCTACATTTCTGCCACCATGACAAAACCTGCGCCGGCACCAGAACCGGCACCAGTATTAGAAGAGAAGGAAGAACCTCCAGAGGCCGCAGATTCTGACAGCGACTCCTCCAGTTAGGTAGAAGAATCCAGAGAACCTACGCGCCAAACTTACGGCATCTCGAATCATAGTTCTGAATCTTGTTTAGGATTCGTATCCGACTCGAAAATCCCGGATATGAATATTTGAAAGATTCGTATTGGATTCGAGATTCCATATCCAAATAGATTTTGGATTCAATGGTATCAATAAATTTGATTTTTTTCCCTTCTTCAAATTTACAATAGAAAAGTATTCACAAAGTTATGTAGCTATACAGGGTTGTTCAGAGCTTCTGGTAAAAAAGATTATACAGGTTATAGTGAGCGACAAGACAAGTATTCCCACGTGACTAACTTGGTGTCGAAGCTACGAGAAGGTAAAGTTGGCGCTGGAGGGTAAGCAACACATGCAGCACGCAACACAAACCAACACAGGCATCCCTACCATTCCCTTCCAAGACACACACGATGGTGTCCTGTTACTAGTAATAATTTACACTCCACTCCACTTGTAATGTGCTGAAGATTGATGTGTTGCCTACCCCGCCAGGCTCATACAACGACATCTTTGACGTCTCGTAGCACCATCTTTGACGTCTCGTAGCACCAACTTTGACGTCTCGTAGCACCATCTTTGACGTCTCGTAGCACCATCTTTGACGTCTCGTAGCACCAACTTTGACGTCTCGTAGCACCATCTTTGACGTCTCGTAGCACCATCTTTGACGTCTCGTAGCACCATCTTTGACGTCTCGTAGCACCATCTTTGACGTCTCGTAGCACCAACTTTGACGTCTCGTAGCACCATCTTTGACGTCTCGTAGCACCATCTTTGACGTCTCGTAGCACCATCTTTGACGTCTCGTAGCACCATCTTTGACGTTCAATAGCACCAACTTCGACGTCTCATGGCACCATCTTCGACGTCTCATAGCACCATGTTTGACGTCTCTTACCGCCATCTTTGACGTCTCGTAGCACCATCTTTGACGTCTCATAGCACCATCTTTGACGTCTCGTAGCACCATCTTTGACGTCTCGTAGCACCATCTTTGACGTCTCGTAGCACCATCTTTGACGTCTCGTAGCACCAACTTTGACGTCTCATAGCACCAGCTTTACCAGGATATCTGAATAACCCTGTTTATACGTAATATGTTCCTGCGGCGCTGAAATAACTACATAAAACAACTCTTGTGTTTCAGATTGAGATTACTTAGCGTAGTTAAAGAGAAGACAAACTGGACAGTACTCGTCTCTTCATCCCCCAACCCTCTAATCGTGGTGAGTTGGACGCTATGTTGAGAGTGGTCAAGGACAGATAGGCCTGCACAACTCGGCTAACCACGTAGTTCAAATATTCGCCACTAGATGGCTCGTAATTGTTATTAGAAAGGATTTACTATTTGGGGGGGAGTAGACAATTTACTTTTCAAAACATATTTGTGTTTATTTTTTAATAATAAAAAGAGAAGTAGGTCATATTCTCCAAATATATAAATATATCTGAACAGTGTAGCGCTATCAGCATTAATCAGAAAGTGGACCAGAGTATTTTAATGAGCGTAATTATGAGAGTGTGTGCAAGTACATGTGTTTTTTTCGAGCAGTAATAATTGTTAGATTGTAAATTAACGGTAAAGTGTTTCAAGGTAACAAAAAAAAATTACTTACAGTAGTAAATATAATTATTGGTCCTTAAAATTATCATCTTTAGCTGTGTAAGATCTACGCTAGGATCTCAGTTTTATTTTCTTAGCTTTTAGTTTTTTTTCCAGTGCTTTTTTTTTAAATAATGATTTCGTAAAATAAAATGTTTTATACCTTAAGCTGTATCTACACGTTTAAAAGATCTGCTTACTCCCAATATTAGTTGATTCTAAAAAAAAAACTACAGACAATAATATAGTATAGTAATGTTCTGCTATAGTTGTTATAATCGCTTTCACAAGTCACGAACTTAAGGATAATAGAATGAACCTTTTAAACTCAGTTGTATTTAATTGTGAATTTGTATATTATTTGTGCCATGCACCTTTATACTTACCTGACTACGCCGTTCTCTTATTGGGTAAACAAGAGACAATACAATTAGCTCAAAAGACAACTCCATACTTAATCCATCCTCACTAACTTTCTCCACACTTCCCTATCCTTGCATACTCCCTTCTCTTCAATAACATCCATACACCGAGTCATACATGCTCTTTTATTCTTAAAACTCTTGTTTTCTCTTTTTCACACATTTGTCTACAACATTTAGCCACGTCTTACATGACCTACCCCTTCCTTTTGATACATACACTCTACCTTCATATATTTGCTTCAGCACTCGATCCACACTCATCCTCTCAACATTCCCAATCCAACATAAGACGCTTCTTTCACATTGACTTATTGTATTCCCTTTCAAACCGCACTCCTTCAGCACCCATTCATCACTGACTCTGTCCATACGAGTTTTTCCACTTACGTTTCTTAGATCTCTCATTCCATTCACATTCATCTTGTTCTTGTGTTTCTCTTGACAAATCCACACTTCACATCCATTAAACAATGTTAGCGTTAACACACTTTAATATACTGCCATCTTCACCTCTTTCGATACTACTTCATTCTTTGCAATAGTCCACATACATCCAACTACTCTCCGAGATGCATTCACCCGTCTGTTGATTTCACCATCCATCCTTCCATTTTTACAGAACATTCTGCCCTGATACACGAAATTACTCACTTGTTCTAACCTTTATCGATTATAAAATATATTGTATTGTGTTACCAGTAGAGTTCTGTACATAACAGCTTCCCCCCCCCCACCCCCCTCTATACATTCTTAGTTTTTATAATGGGGCTTTGACTGAATAGCAGAACACATTTTTTTTTATAAGAACTGTACTTAATTAAATATGTAATATCCCATATGTAATGACGTGTAACATATGAACTTGCTAGCCACCTTCAACACAGCTGTCGCACAGTACTCAGGCGCCCCCCTCCCCCCCAAAATTGTCCCCGCTAAGATTAATTTACTTGTTGCTCAATTACAGGCGCATGCGTAGAAGATATAGACTACGTTGAACTCCAATGTAATCTTTCACAGAAAAAAAAAGTGATAAATAAAACATATTTGTCTTGTTAGACCAAGGAAACCTTTTTTTAGAACCAGTAATCGGAATAATAAATCGTACACGCAAACAGAATAGATAGTTCAACTTTTCAAAATAAATCGATTTAATTTATGTTGACAGTTTTGTCGAAGAGCAATTTTAACTAAACACATTACGTTTGATTATTATTCTTCAGGGTGCTACTCTCGAGTTAGCCTAGACTGCCGATGACGGGGAGACCGGGGTTCGGATCTCGGTCAGGTGTACTCAGGGAAATTTATTTTTAAATGGGTTTCCAATCTCCCTTCACGCAAATGCTGGTACATTTCCACTAAATGTAACCTCCGTCAGTCCTAATATATTAGTGTAATTAGTACATACGCGTATTACTTGAATGGGTAGTAAGACGCGGTGCTAAATTTAAAAACAATTACATAAAAGGTTGGTGTGTACAGGAGTTACTCTCTATCCAAGATACCACCCGCTTTGCAAGTTCCACGCCACAGCTTCGTGTGAGATTTACAGGCGGAAGTAAAATAAACATCCTTCTTGCCAGGACATACATACACGATGTCTCACAGAACAGGATACACCCGATGTTCTCTAATAATAAATTCGCTTCTAACAACTTCATAATCGGCTTCTGTTTGGACAACCTCCTTTTATTTGACTAGAGTTGACTGGCTTGACCTCGTCTGATTTATTTATTTAAAGACTGAGATTTGCTTCTTTTTTAAAAATTATTATTATTTTTATAATTATTACTAAAAAAATACGATAACATTCCAAGGCAGTGACGTCCTTTTTTTTTTTCAATCCTTCTCCGGTAGTTAAAAATAAAACACAGTCCTGGAATAATATGGCAAACGTGTTCTTATAATAAATCAAGGGAATGCAAAAAATATAATAATTGTGAGTTTTAATAATTTTGTCTTAAAACATTTGATAGCAACAACCGTTTTGAAATACAAGATTTTTATAAATCTATAAATAAAAATATTTCACAATATACGTGACATCGTAAGGGCGCCCATGTGGGTTTTATAAATGGGGGGTGGATTGTAGTTCCAACTACGGGGGTGTGGCGACCCCTCCTCTAGAGGGGAAAAAAAATTCACGAATTTAACTTTGTGAAAGAGAATTTTAGAGCATGTGAATATAAATCTGAGCTATAAGTTTCAAGAGCCAATTCTCGCAAAAAGGTTTCTGTAAAAATTATATAAAAAAATAATCGCAAAAAAAAATTCTGAAAAATTAACCAAAAAAAAATGTAGTTGTAACTGAACCCAGTGAAATAAACATTATATTTTTCACAAGTTTATTGAACAGAACAAAATGAAAATAAAGCTGATGAAGAGGAATCTACATTTTATCACTTTTATTTCTGTTAACTCGGATATTGATGATTCAAAGTTGTTAGTAGCAAATTGCAGCCAAATTCCAAACACACCATTTTATTTTTTTATAAAAGTTAACGACAAAAAAAGTAAATATTGCAGTGAGAATAGGGGGCTAAGTCACAAAATGTACGGATGTAATAAAGCATCAAAACTTGCTAAAAGAGTGCACTGCACTTTCATCAAAGACTTCAAACTATGGAGTTTTCTGTATTAGCCAAACGTAGGAATCTTACACTTAAACGAACAAGTATTTAGATCACTTAAGTTGGGCCCCTCACCCCTCAAAATTAAAATATACCACCGTTTTGCACCCTAACCCCAGAGCCGGTACAACTATTTATGTTAAGGAAGGGCAAGTTAAGAGTAGCCCCCCCCCCCCCCCCACCACACTATCGAAATTTTGGATTTTTCTATGCCATATTAAAAGTCCTGTTTTACACCTAAGTATGGCGTTTTGCACCTGAATAGTTTTGCAAGAAAAAATATTTGAAAAGGGGGGGGATAAGTTAATCTCATAGCCCCCCCACTCACTAATTTTTTTAATGTCAAAATAAAAGTCCTGTTTTGTACCCAGAGGATGGCATTTTTCACCCTAATAGATTAGCGAGAAAAAAATATTTAACATATAAAAAAAATTAAGTTTATTGGACCCTCCCTCCATGGCCCCCTGCCCTACCCTCAAATTAAAATTGTAAATCGTCATTTGTTTTTGCACCCAATTATTACGTGTTTCACCCTAACCCAGAGACGGTACGACTGTTTTTGTTTGAGGGAGGGGGGGTCATGTTAAGTGTAGCAACCCCCAAGTTTAAATTTTGTTTAATGCCAATTTAAAGGTTTTTATTTGCAACATGGGGCCAACTTAAGTGATCTCAAGTATTTTCAGATGACATTCTGATGGAATATTTGTGTAGATAAATATAAAAAAAGCACACGAACAGGGATTTGAAATTTGAACAGACGTTTTTGTTTAAATCCAAAGTTGTTTAGATCCAGAATACTTCTTCTGTGACGTCAGAAATACTAAACTTCTTGTTTAAACAAATTTCTACCTCCTTTCTATGTTTTCTCTGCGCTTTAACGGGCTCTAATTTTATTTTGTGCTGAAATTAAACCACTAGGTACTAGCCTTAATTGAATATGAATTCATGACCACGTATTTAATACAAAATAATGAACGTGGAAACCTTTAAAAAAAACGGAAAATAATGTGTTGACTCTTATTGTTAAGTATTCAACAAGATTCCGAACATTCCATTGTTTCATATTAAAAAAACAGCTGCTTTTATTTTGTGTTTAGATACAAAGTTTAGTTCATTCATTTGTATGACATAATTATTTACATCGTCATCATGTGTTTGTTGAAGAATGATATAGTAATCAGATTAAATTATTTAAATATATATATATATAATAAAATTATTTATCAGTATGAATGGAATAAAAATACATGTAGCATAATTCTAAAAAAAAAAAAGTAAAATACTTTGAAATATATTTAGCTAGTAATCGTAACAAATGTATACATCTAGTCCTTTTTTTTAAAAGCTAATAAAAAAAAGTGTAGTATTTCTTCATAGTTTTTTTAGTAAACATATCAATTATTATGAATTTACTCAAAGCGTTACAATATACAAAATATTACAGTTCTACAAGATGATTTCGGAAAACAATTTGTTGAATATGATAAATTCTTACGGGTTGTTGGTGGAAGGTTTTAAGATAAAGTAGTACCCTCCCTCCCTCCCTTCGTTCCAATAGAAAACAACACTGTATTGTAAAACTTTGTGTGCTCTGCAATTTATGTAATTAGTGTTTTCCATTTTCATTTAAATGTATTGCCGTCTTAAGAGCTGATGAAATATCTTGAACCTGGGAAATTATCGAATCTCAACATTAGAATTGAAAGGAGGGACAGAATGATTGAATCATAATAAAGTTGTTTTAAATAGTAATATTTTAAGATAAAAAATTATCTACTCAAACCAACTTTGCTATTTTCATGGGATACTATTTATGGTCGAAGCAGTAGCAGTGCCGGATTTAAAGGGGGGTGGGTATGATGCCCCAGGGGCCCAACAAACCCCCACAAGAAAGAAAATACTAACTCATTTTCTATTGTAGATGCCTTCTTGTTTTGCCCATTCAATAATATTCTTCCTGCATGAAATAATTAGGTAAAGACAAATTGATGGGTTTTTCAGTTTAAATCAAAAATAAAAATCTGCGACACTTGAAAAATTTACCGTAAAGTCCCGCTAGCATTCAGTTATCAAAGATTTGTTTAATTTTTAACTTTCCTCACATATTCTACGGTGTAATTTAACATGTGGCTTATGGGGGTCCACATATATGTAAATTCTGGCATTGAACCGTGGTAATATTACCCGGTTGATCGAATCATAAGACGTGATTTAAGGTTACTGCAGTCAACGTGCAAGTCAAAACTCGTTTTGATCATATTACTCAGCCACATATTTTTAAGAAAATACATTTACTCAAAAGAAAAATCTATATTTATGCTGTTAGTATTTATTATAGAAACATCAACAAAAAACACGTTAAAGTGGTCTGAAAAAAAAAATTGTCTCATGATCTAAAATGGCTTACCGTTTATAACGGGTCTAACTTTTTCCCATATAAAATTATGTGACCAAGTAATGTCCTTAATTTTTTTTTTTTTTACTAGTTCAGTACCTATCATACAAAAAAAACCTAGATTTAAAACTAGTAAATATTTATTGAATGTCGTGTTTTGAACTTTCTCTGCATGTCCAAGTTTGTGTATTTAAAGTAAAATAGCAAATGTGATTACTATTGTTATGTATCCCAACATAACTATACATAGTGACTGAGTAGTTAGTTTGAGAGTACTAAATCTAGACCGAGTCACCGAACTCGGTTGTTGTTGCCCAAGGTCTCCACTAGGTAGTGTTTTAGTTCCGCTGACCACTCGCTAGAGTGGGCGAGGTGTCGGACACAGTTCCACGGGAAAGATGGAGAAACTCGACATAGAAACGTTGAATATTGTGATTCACTTGTAATTATTACAGTCTAGTGGCAGTATATACCTTTATGGTGTTGACTCAGTGTATGGGATGAGAAAAGGTAGGATTGAAGAAATGCATCAGTGTTCTTCTGATCAGAAAATCCCAACTGCAATTTTGAAAAAAAAAAAATCTTACTAACTGTAGTTTACCTACTTTAGAGTATTAGTTTTTTTAATTCACATAAATGAAGTTTTTTTATTTCGTGTAATAGCATATTTGACCTCTTCTTGATTTATCAGTCAGAGTTCCTAGCTACAGATCCAAAGTTCCCTGGTTTGATCCCTAGCCCTTCTAGATTACTTTGAATCAGTGTAACTGGGCTCAGATCAACTCGTTAGGACAAATGAGGAGCGATTTGAATGAAAAAGTAGCGGTTTCGGTCTAGAAATCTGAGATTCTAATGGGAGAGCACTGAGCAAGCGTTATAGACATTTAGAAATACCTGATTATTTATTAAGTGATTTAATATTTTCTTAAATATTATTATCATCAAAATGTAGGCGAAAGTTTGACAAGTTAAAAAGTTTAAATTTTAGCTTTAAAGTGTTTTTGAAAAATGTGCGATAAATTACCTAAATAAAACCCTGTAGAAAATCCTACATTACTCAACATTATCTGTTGTGATCCTATCATAACATGACTGTATTTGCTAGGAAGGCTAGATATAACTTTCTAACCTTTGCTTTAATATAAAAACTAGACATTTTCACATAAAGCATCGTTGAATTAAAAAAAAATTTTTTAGACTCATATTTTCAATTTTTTTAACTGGTCAGAAACCTGCTGATAACGTTCGCCTATATTTTGTTGAAAAAAAATGTAAAACATCTCAAACAATTCTTGAAATAATGTGGGATTTCTAAATTAGCAATATTTTTAAAACTAGGTTAAAAAAAATCAAGCTAAATTAACGTACTTAATAGGCTTTCGTTAATACTTTTTTCACATATATTCATAATTAAATATCACTCAAGTGAAGTCAAAGATTGCTTCAACCTTAAAAGGTATATTTTTTGTAACCAACTTTGATGCAGTCAATCTTAACAAGTTTATTAGTTTTGGAAAACACACTAATGTGGTTGAAAACAAATAAAATAATTATAAATAGACGTTTCAGAATGCTACAAGGGGTCCACAAACCCCCCAACGTGCCCACCTACTGAAAAACTTCACTAGACTATCATTTTTCAACTCTTACTAAGGGAAATGTGTCCGGCTTCTCATGTCAGTGATTATAAATAGTGTAGCCGTGCTAGTAAATGTAACATATTTAGTAAGATGATGTAAAATATAATCAAACTCTTAAAACAAAACAAGAGGAACCCTTGTTTACATAATATATACAATAATAATTGTGAGCATGTCACTGTTTGGCACCGTGTGCAAATAAATGAAGAAACAACTTGAGCAGTTTATTATTTTGTCAAAATGGGTGGAAGTGTAAGACCATATAAACATTCTGTTGGAATATCAGACATAAAATAGCCTGTTTTGAAGTTGGAATATCCGATATGAAATAGCCCGTTTTGAAGTTGGAACGTCCAACATAAAATAGCTTGTTTTGAAGTTGGAACGTCTAACATAAAACAGTCTGTTTTGAAGTTGGAACGTCTGACATAAAATAGCCTGTTTTGAAGTTGGAACGTCTGACATAAAATAGCCTGTTTTGAAGTTGGAACGTCTGACATAAAATAGCCTGTTTTGAAGTTGGAATATCCGATATGAAATAGCCCGTTTTGAAGTTGGAACGTCTAACATAAAACAGTCTGTTTTGAAGTTGGAACGTCTGACATAAAATAGCTTGTTTTGAAGTTGGAACGTCTGACATAAAATAGCCTGTTTTGAAGTTGGAACGTCTGACATAAAATAGCCTGTTTTGAAGTTAGTGTGGAAAGGAAACCGAGCTAAGCTCAGATTTTTTTCGCAGTTTTTATGAAAAAAGCTTTTATAGTCAAAGTAAATAAAATATTGCTTCAGTTGATGTGTTTAGTTTGATTTTCTACGAATAGTAATATCGACAGTTCTTGAATATCTGTCATGGGCATGTTAGCATTTTGATGATAAACTTTTTAAATTAATATAAAATAAATGGTACGGCACACCGCACAGACTTTCTCTCTCTTTCTATAAACTCGTAAGATTTCTGAACGGAATAATGTACATTGTATCATCACCACTCCACATAAGAACACGCATTAAATAATATACAATGATATAGAATCAATGAGAAAAGAGGCACATCTTTGTCCAACTAAGAACATTTCAAACAGTTTAATGTCTTCCACAAGGGTCAACACTTTGTATTAAAATTTCGATTTCTGGTTAAAATTTTAACATTTTAAAAGGTGTTGCAGATCTTCAAGTCATCGCATTGATATTTAATTATTCATTTATACATTTTGACCAATAAAAAATGTAAATATTGACTATTGAGTCTAAAATGGAGATAGATCATTGCTATGCAAACATTTCTCCTAAGAGATTTAAGGAAAAATAACATACTTTTTTTAGATACTTATATTTAATTACTCTATGGCATTGGAGTATTATTGCGTTAAGACTTAAGTAGTATATGTTTACAACTAAAGCTCACAAAATTGTATTAATATATTTGCAAATATCTCAGAAACTGCTGTTTTTATAAAAATATATGTCAAATAAAAGTTTTTTATTTCTAATAGTCCTACAATTTTGCAATGATAAGTTGTTTAGTTTCTCCAATAGTTGTGGAGATACGGAAATTAATGCTTCTGTAATGTACCCTAAAAATCATTTTCATAGGAAAATGAAAATAGCCAGTTTATTTATAATCTTAATTAACGCCTAGATACGAATTTTAATCAAAATCGTTTAAGCAGATTTTGAGAAAACCAAATTTTTCTCTTTTCGTCCTTCAGTAAACTACCCTTAATTTTAAGTTTTTATAGACACACAGAGAGACGGTATTGCAAAGACTATTTTTTAGGGTTCGGGGGGTCATGAGACGTCGACATCCATCAACATTTCAGGTTAGTTTTTTTTTACGGTCGCAATACTTAAACTTTAATGTCCAAAAAGTTAAAAAAATTCATATAATTGCGTATAGATTGAAAGTTATTGATTTTATAAAAATATGTTTCGGGTAAAATATCTGTATTATAAATATATATACATATTTGTGATGCTAAGTAATTTCATATCTCAAATAGTTTAGGAGCTATTTAAAAAAATGTTAATTTACGCATCAGACCGGAGCCCTTAAAGCCATTTTGCCGAAATATTGAGGGTAGCCATTTTGTTTGAAATATTTATTAATGTTTATAAATGAGATTTAATCAAAATCGTTGGAGCCGATTTTGAGAAAATCGACTTTTTCTCTTTTTGCCATTCAGTAAACTACCCTTAATTTTAAGTTTTAATAGACACACAGACAGACGGCATTGCAAAGACTATTTTTAAGGGTTCGGGGGGTCATGAGACGTCGACATCCATCAACATTTCAGGTTAGTTTTTCTTACGGTCGCAATACTTAAGCTTTAATGCCCAAAAAGTTAAAAATATATATATAATTGCGTATATATGAAAGTTATTGATTTTATAAAAATATAATTCGAATAAAATATTTGTATTATAAATATATATACATATTTGTAATGCTAAGTAAATTCATATCTCAAATAGTTTCGGAGCTATTATAAAAAATGTTAATTTACGCATCAGACCGGAGCCCTTAAAACGATTTTGCCGAAATATTGAGAGTAGCCATTTTGTTTGGAATATTTATTTATGTTCATAAATGAAATTTAATCAAAATCGTTAGAGCCGATTTTGAGAAAATCGACTTTTTCTCTTTTTGCCCTAAAGTAAACTACCCTTAATTTTAAGTTTTAATAGACACACAGACAGACGGCTTTGCAAAGACTATTTTTAAGGGTTCGGGGGGTCATGAGACGTCGACATCCATCAACATTTCAGGTTAGTTTTTCTTACGGTCGCAATACTTAAGCTTTAATGCCCAAAAAGTTAAAAATATATATATAATTGCGTATATATTGAAAGTTATTGATTTTATAAAAATATGTTTCGAATAAAATATTTGTATTATAAATATATATACACATTTGTAATGCTAAGTAATTTCATATCTCAAATAGTTTCGGAGCTATTATAAAAAATGTTAATTTACGCATCAGACCGGAGCCCTTAAAACGATTTTGCCGAAATATTGAGAGTAGCCATTTTGTTTGGAATATTTATTTATGTTCATAAATGAAATTTAATCAAAATCGTTAGAGCCGATTTTGAGAAAATCGACTTTTTCTCTTTTTTCCCTTCAGTAAACTACCCTTAATTTTAGGGGTAGATATCCAATTCCAAAAACCCCTCGGGGCAACCCTATGAAAACCCTAGATATCAAGTTTCAGCTCAATCGGTAAAATAGTTTAGGCTCTAGTTGGAGGTACAGACAGACAGACAGACAGACAGACAGACAGACAGACAGACAGACAGACAGACAGACAGACAGACAGACAGACGGATATTCAAAAACCACTTTTTCGGATTCAGGAAGTCATGAAACGTCAAAATTCATCAAAATCTCGAGTTCGATTTTTTTGACGATCACAATACTTCTCTACCTGTAAGATAGAGAGAAAGTAAAAATCGGTCAAATTCCCTGATAAATTACTCTCTAACAAAAATCGAGAACTGTTTATATTACTACTTGCAAAAAATTAAACTAATATTATCCAAAGTAGAAATATTTTATCTAGTTTAGCCATAATAATCTGTTTATTCTGTAAACAATACTGAGCTTAACACGCAGTCCTCTCCATCATAACCTTAACTAAGACTATAAAAGTAGTTTCAGTGTGACGTGGCGGAACAGTGACATAACTTTGTTTGTTAGTATTATGTTTCTGTGAGGTCTAATGAGCAAGGAATGTGCAGTACGGCCAGTTTTTATCCAAATGTAATAATATGCTCCTATATAAAGTCTGTTCAGCGTAGGAATTGTTTTCTGAAAGGCCTTTTTCCCTACCAGAAATCTATTATATAGTAGGATTTTGGTAGGAAAAAAGACCTTTCAGAGAGTAATTCCTACCGTGAATGCAGTATACAAAGCAGTATATTTAAAAAAAAAAAAAACCAAACATTCCAAGATACATTCAAAATTGGTTAGTTAATTTATTTAAAATCTCATTATATGAATAATTAAAATAGTTCGGTTAGCAAAGACATATATCTGGAATTTATTTTTCTTTTACTCAACAGTTAACTCAAATATGATGTTTCGTACTTGATCATTCGTACACATAGATTTAGAAATAATGGCTGTGAGAGAGAAAAACTAGGATTTGAGAATGAGGGGGGAATTACTTTACTAATTAAAATAAAAGTCGTATTTTAAGGCTGTTCCTTCTCTTGACTAAGATATCCAACTGTTCGAAGTCAATGGTGATACCATCATACCTAAATAAAGTCGGCTCACCATGGAAAGAGCCTTATTTGACAATACAATTTTTTATATATATAAATCTACATGCATTGACATGCCAAGAAACGTGTTCAGCAGCTGTACACTGTAAGATATTAAGACGAATTTGACCTTGATAATATTTTGATAACCCTGCATTAATTATGTATTCACTCCAACGCCTCCTTTACATATTCACCCGAATGTCTATCTGAAAGTTTGGCTGAGTGCTGGTGTCATGAATGAAGCCGAATGTTAGCTGTCTACAGATTCGGCTTCATTCGAGTTCAGTTCAGGTTCATAATGGCAGACGGGGAAGTCGCAGCTGC
Source organism: Timema podura (assembly GCA_033556935.1). NCBI lineage: Eukaryota > Metazoa > Arthropoda > Insecta > Phasmatodea > Timematidae > Timema > Timema podura. Next base: position 10,196,042 of record JAVRXN010000001.1, on the reverse strand, counting down.
ATCGGCTTTATGTTTATTAAGTGCATACAATTATTATGTCGCAATATATAATATTCCTTGTACGATCGGTGTTTTAAATTCCATATTGTAGGTTCTCGTTGACAAACTTTCAGGAATTCTAATGTTAGTTCGTTGTTTCAGACATTTCAATAATAGGTGATATATTCCAATAAACGAGAGTCGCGATTATCCGGCCCAGCTCTCGGTGTTAACAAGTGCATATCCCCTAGTAATTAATAAAAGAATTGATCGTAAAATGCCTTATGATTGTTATATTGGAGATAGCAGAGCATAGCTACTACCCATGAGGTTGGCGTATAATACAATACTATTGCACTCTCACACGCTTGGTCGGTGTAGATAGTAGCACTGTTTTGATTTGGCTGGAAACAGAAGATGTGTAAAGGGAGGTATAGATAGCAGCACTGTTCTGGTTTGGCTGGAAACAGAAGATGTGTAAAGGGAGGTATAGATAGCAGCACTGTTCTGGTTTGGCTGGAAACAGAAGATGTGTCAAGGGAGGTATAGATAGCACCACTGTTCTGATTAGGCTGGAAACAAAAGCTGTGTCAAGGGAGGTATAGATAGCAGCACTGTTCTGATTTGGCTGGAAACAGAAGCTGTGTTAAGGGAGGTATAGATAGCAGCACTGTTCTGATTTGGCTGGAAACAGAAGATGTGTCAAGGTAGGTCTAGATAACAGCACTGTTTTGATTTGGCTGGAAACAGAAGCTGTGTTAAGGGAGGTGTGCGCAAGACGTAGCTACATGAGTTGCATGTGCACCCGTATAGGCGTGGCAGTCAGACAGTAAAGAACATTCCGTATTACTTGGATTTTCCGCTATCCGGCCCGGAATTCCGTTACTTTAGTCCGAGTAGTTGTGAATCTAGTGTTATTTTCAAAACATGTGACTATGACACATGACATTCTTACTAAAAGCATGCAAACAACTTAATGAGCGACACGAATGTGTAAAGAGGGGTGCATTTGTGTTCGGGCAATCTCCGAGCGTTAACGAGCGACTCCGAACAAAGACGAGTGTACTGTGTAGACACTCGCCCTTCGGGCTTTCTCGGGTACGTTTGTTGAATGTGTGGAGGGGGACGTAAAAGGCTCTACCAATGGTGAACCGGCTATTACCTACAAACAAAAGTTACTCCGTTATTTATTTTAGTTTTCTTATAGTTGTTATTTTAAGAAGCCATTGAGAGAGCAGTGGGAAGATTAAAAAATCTACTAAAACACCCTCACGCCATTGTTTGTTGAGTGTAAACTGGTTGTATAGGATGATGCGCAATCATTTGTTCAAGACCTCACTAACTATTCTCAGACCTCATAATGATCGGTCATATAGCTACAAGCCAAAGACAGAAGCATGGAGATATAAATGTGTATGTGTGTGTGTGTGTGTATGAATGCATTAGAGCATGTGTGATTTAACATATGTGTGTGTCATAGCATGAGAATGTTATATAGCATGTGTCTTGTGATTTTGGAGAAGAAACTTATTACATTGTAACTTCTGCAATTTGATGATAATATCGTTCAGGGGTGAAAGAGGTTTTTTTAAATCATAGACCAAGAAGGTGCCATATTTTAATTTATTTAATTTGAAATGATTTAAAAAATTAGTAATACGTTTAGAGTGTGACAAGATTTACAAATAAAACAAATATTTCCCCTAAGTTAAAAATTCATAAACTTTTACCTATCCTATTGTGTTGCAATATTTTTAGTGTACAGCTCTCCAATTAAATTCTCTTTATCCCAGAAAATTGGTGGAAGTCAAATTTTGTCATACTTTATAGAGAAAATGTTTGTAACATGTTTATATAGTAGACTAATACACAGTACTAGTTTTCACAAGTTTCATGTAATGAAGTACAAGTTCCCAGACGCTTCGTGAACTTAAATTCCATTATTCAAAATATTGGTATACTAAAGTACTAATTTTAACAAGATTTGTATACTAAAGTGATAGTTTCCCCAAGCTTTGTGTACTAAAATACTAGTTTTGAATCATTTGTTAAAACACTCTTATTTGACGTATTGGTGGCGCTTTCTTGTGAACACACTTTTATATTTACTGTTGAATGATAAAACATTTGATGTCTCATTTATTTGAGTTTATGTGCGACTTTGGATGGTTTACATTAATATAGTTAAACATTTCATGCAGAAATTCCCGCGGACTGTAAGTACTTACTGTATAATATAATCAATTCCTCCACCCGTAGCTATTAACTGGCCGGTTTCCGTGGCTTCTAGCCTTGGAGGACCCTGGTTCTATTCCCAGTTGTAAACATAGAGGTGATTTAGTAATCATCAGGCCGGGACATGACTCGAATTTTCAAAGCCATTCTGCAACAGTTTGAAAGGTCCTGGAATCGAACTAAGTAGTTTTAATTTAATGTAAGTAATGAAGCCAGGATGTGAAAATTTATTTCATGTTGGTTGGTTTCCAATTTATCTAAAACAAAGTAAACTTTTTTTGTGTGTGTAGATAATGAGGAGTTGGTTCTTATTTCTTTACTAAACTACTATCATTTTTTAAAAAAAATTGTAAATTTATCTAATAGAAAGGCAACATGAAAATTAATTGTAATAAATTTTGGAGTTAAATGTAGGTGCAGTGAAATCAACTAGAGTTTTTTTAAAAATATAGTTCGGCTCGGTTTGAAAATTTTGAGCTTCCTCAGGCCTAGTATTAATGTATTATAATAGGTTTACCCAGGTATTAAAATACCCGATATAATGGTTGGTTTTTTTTAAATATTAATCATGCTGTTCTATGTTGTTAGTTTTTAATCCTTGTGCTAATATGATGGTAATGTCAATAACCTTGTAAATGACATGCGGTTATAAATGTAAATTAAGTAGCTAGCTGGCAAAGATGCCAAATGTAAATATATTCCTCCTAATAAATATAAGGAATAACATTTGTGTACAAAATATTAGTGCTTAAGAAAAATAAATAAATATTCTAGTTCAAGGACGTCACCTACCTGTGACGTAGCAGCAAGTCGAGTATAGGATTTTCCATGTTAATGTATTTATGTTTTTATTCGGCAAGTTTTGAAGATAAAATATGGACACAAACAACACGAATTATTAATAGATAACTCTAAGACTAGTTTTTATTAAATTATATTTTTAAAGCTTAGAGTTGTTTTTTGTAAATGTGTTTTTTTTAATCGTCCACAGCTCAAAGCTATTTGGTTTATTCGTGAAAATGTCCTGAAGGAATCTTCCTGCCAGGATTTACATTTTTTAAAAAAAGTCCGTAGAAGCATTTGCCTGTCTAGGATAAGAAACAAGAAAAACATCATTTTAATATGTAAATCAACAGCGTCTAGACAGCAAATAGTAGAACGAGTGTTTACACCAGTCAGCGGAAGAGGAGAGGTGTTATCAGAAGATTTAAAAAAGAGTCCTCGCAGGGTAGACTACTCTTTTTTATTCACACTCCTTATATTTTATGCATTGGCATCTAAGTGTGGTGGTGCTTAAAGTGTTTAAATTCATCTGTGATAGTGCTTTAAGTGCGTCAAGTTAAGTGTGAGAAGTAGATTTAACTACTTACTACCCTGCTTCGGTGGCTGCATGGTCTAACGCGCTACTCTAGCAGTAGACTAGACTGCCGATGACGGGGGATGGAGGTTCGAATCTTGGTCAGATGTATAGAGGTGGTCATTTCAAAATGGTTTTCCACTCTCCTTCCATGTAAATGTGGGTACACTTCCTATGATATAACCTTCCTCATCACTAAAACTATCAGTGTAATTAATAGATAAGCATATAACTGAACGGGCAGTAAGACTTATTATATAACAAATATGATCACACAAACATGCTGCTACAATCTTTAAATCTATTTTTTTTTTAAATATCAACGTTGGTTTTTTTTTTTCCCGGAAATTACAGTTGTATATTTTTATGAACATTTCAAACTAATACCATAACAAATTTTTTTCATAAATTAAATTAGGTGTATTAGAAAAGTTGAGTATGTTTATAAAATGGTAAACAAACGATGATTTTTAAATCTTACTCAAAATTTATTAACGACTATTTCAGAATTATTCATTTAGGTTTTACAATTAAAAAATAAGTACGATACCATTAACTCGGTCAGTCTGTCTGATGAACTAAGCATCCTGGGTTCGATTCCTGGCATGGAAGATAAATTTAAAATTGTTGAAATGTGGGTTTCCTCTTTTCCTGCGAGAAGTTAACAGCAAGGGGACAGGATGCTGTGTCTGTGAGAGAATTAAATTAGTTTGTATGTCGTGTGCTGATTACAGTACTTTTTGATTGTGCATGTTATTCATTGTTGTAGTATGGGTAGTCAGTAAACCTGTGTGAAGCTTGAAATTTCAAATTGGAATATAAATATTGTTAGAATTCATATTCGATATTTTGAATCTTTAATATTTGAAATATTCTAATTTAAGATTTGTATTATAAATCCGAAATTTGAATCTTTATTATATAAAGTTTTATAGATCCATTATTTGACTTGACCATAAAATTTAACAATTATCATAATATTTAAAATCTGGTCAATATTGATCTAATTTTTTATTGAACTATATTAAATTGTATATATAATTTAGCCTAGTTTTAAATTAGGACTTCATAGCATTTCATTAAAAAATATTTGATACTGATTTGATTCTGAACATTTTACTTTTAAAATATTTGATTCGAGGTAGCAATCAAAGACTCAGATTCGATATTTAAAATGTTGGATTCGCACAGGTATAGTAGTTAGTTACATGTCGTAGTGAATTGATGTGAGGCGTAATATTAATACATGTCACAGTGAGTTCATAATGTAAAGCACAATATACAGTAAATAAAAATGCCAGTGTAAATTTTAACTCTTCAAAACACGCACAAAAGAACGGATTTTTCGTTTCCCCTCCCCAACCTCATATTTTTCTTCGAAAACCTTAAATCAAAAACTAGACCCTAACATTACTTCAATTTATCAAAGCGCCAAATTATTTAAAAAAAATAATCTTCCACGAGGTAAAATTGGTTTTTTACAGTTATGGCGCTGCTGGACTAATCAGAAATCCGACGTTTCATATCTAAATCAAATTAATGTGTCCTTTTAGCTTGCTGAAATTTTAAATAAAGTGTATAAGTAGATATTTGAATGAAGCTTTCGATTTAATATAATTTAAAAACTGTTTAAATTTGCCATTTTGTGTGATTTCATGTAGGTGCCATTTCTCTATGTTATAAAACTATTCCTTTGTATATAAATCAGTGATGTTTGAACATTCAGCTATAGAAGGGCCTATGGGCCTGGCTTATATAGAAACTATGGGGTATCATACCGGTGACAATTATACTATCATAACTTGGTGTTGTCACATAATATGTTAGATCATAAATGTATATAGTGTTGTATATATTTATTTCTAATCGTCATACACTGTATAAACTTGATCTCAATGTGATTGTGATGTTACCAATCTGTGATGTTTTTTAAGTTCGTTTCTATTTTAATTCCACACATTTTGAAAATGCCCAGAAATGGGTATAAAAGAGGTGCAATCTAGTCAAATACATGTTCGTGGCATTATTATGTCAATGAATTTGTTATTTAATGATAAGTTAGTGATAGTTTATTATTGATAAGAGTAGAGATATATATATTATATGTGATAATACGCTTGTGAGTTGTTACCAGGGCAATCCAGGATTGACGTGACTGTACTAGATACATTGTTTCTTTCCATTCAGTTTATGACCTTTCGATTAAATTAAATATAGGTTTTTTTAAGGACACTTTAACCGAACCCAGAACCATTTTACAGCTATATTTGATATGATTGCAAGATAAAACCAGGGATGGTTGTATCCATAACTTAGGCTGGTTTCAATCCAAAGTACAGACATTCACCAACTATATTATTGTGTATGTGGTCGGTAGAATGGAGTGTGAGGGGGGGGGGGGGTGAGAGTAGTTTACTAGTACAGTCCCGTCAAAATGTGTGTGCCCCGGCAACATCCCACGATCCAACCCTGCTGCTGAGAGCCGTGATTAATTGATTAATTAAAGCTACTGTATTAATTAATGTAATTTAGCAAAGTATACATTTTTTATTACAAAAATTACTAAAAGAATTATGCTGACATGAACAAAGTGCGAACTAAAAAAAAAAGATCAATTTAATAATTTAATATGTGTGTGTGTGTGTGTGTGTGTGTGTGTGTGTGTGTGTGTGTGTGTGTGTGTGTGTGTGTGTGTGTGTGTGTGTGTGTGTGTGTGTGTGTGTTGTGTGTGTGTGTGTGTGTGTGCCGCCCTACATCACTCATAGGCCAGTTTGTGGGTACACTCGCTGGTACTTATGTATCGTGTCTCGGGGGACACCCGAATGTACTAATCGTAATTTTTTTCCGTGGATGCTCTTTTTCATGTCCTAATGAGATGAGGGGATGATGGTAGTGAAAATAACGAGGTGCAACCAATGAACATCTTAAAGCAACTTAAGTCTAACTAGGCTCTGTGACGATTAGGATGATTCCCCTTCGGGAAAAAATATCCATGGTACCAGATGGGAATCGAGCCCAAGACCCATTTATTCGTAGCCAAGTGCACTGACCACTATATCACGGTGCCGTTTATTAGAACGATGATATTGGTAGTATTGGCGAGAGGTAAAAATTACGATTGTGGCAAGACTTTACCCCTTGTTTTGATACCGATACGACCAGCACTTCAACTTCACAAATTTATCAAATATAGTATTAATTGCAGCTCACCGGTGTCAACATTTACGAATTGGCTTTTAGAAACTTTGGGCCTTGTTTTCTAAATCTATGCTGCATTTAGTTGCCTTTGGGCAAGGGCCTAGTGGTGCCTATAGTTTTTAATAAGGATATCGGATTAGATATCTCGGCACTCTCAATTATTACTGGTATTCAAAGAATCGAGACTAGATTTAATTATATCACAATTTTCTATACCTCCTTTCTTAGCTCTCAAAGCCCCAAGAAAACTAAAGTCCTGGAATATATAACATAACAGAAATATTCAAAAATTATTAACTTATTATTTTTTTCGTTGCGATCGTTAGTTTTTTTAATAGTAATTTAACCTTAGTGTTAGATATTCTAAATGCATTCAGCAGAAGAATATTTGTGTTCTTGTGGTCTCGTGCAAATCGGCCGGATTAAGTTGTTTCTGCTATTTACATTTTTTTGTTTTTATCTACGAATATATTACAGGATTTATTTATTATGTGTTGTCTTTTGACAGGTCCATTGCCTTGTCCAAATTGAGCCCTCCGGCATGCCCTTTATCAGCAGCTTCCTTTATATATATTATATATATATATATATATATATATAAAACTTTGTTATCTTCTTTCCTTGTTTGAGATCCATTGGTTGCATTCAGCAAACTCCTGGTCCCTTGCACACCCCCTTCCCCTTTCCATCTTGCCTTCAATGACGTCACTCAATAAGCCATTTCTTCTCATAATGTGACCCGTTCATTTGACCTTGCTTTGTGTAACCACCTGCAGAATGATCACATTACGGAATATAAATAAATATTTTTAATGTGAGATTTTATAAGTTGGAAAAAGATTAAAATTATATTGCTAAGGAATGGGAATTGAGAATCAAAAAGAATGCGGTTTAATTTTATAGTAGAGTTAAGAGAATCAGAATTGAAAAATAATAATAATAATAATAATAATAATAAAAGTGACATCTCTTAATCTTTAACCAATCTAAACGTCTTACCATTTATTTTGATATGCTTGACAAATAGTTTAGGGTGAAACAGAAATTGAGACTGTTTCGTTTCTGTGACTTGTGAAAGTGAATAAAACTATGTCATTATTATTCCTGTAAAGAGACAGTTGTTTAGAAGAGGCAAGAAGAACACAGGTTGTTTTTATTCTTGCCAAATATAAACAAACGGTTGTGTCAATAGCTTAGATGTTATTATTTTTAGGTGGATATAAAATTATAAAGGTGTATTTGAGTGTTAAAGAATCTATAATTAGCATCATTAGTAATGATATAATGTTAATTATAAATATATTTAAAAAAACTAGATCTCTGGCTAAAATAAAGTACATCTACATTTCCAAATGAAACAATAGTTTGTAAGAAGTAGTGAATTTTTTTTAGGATTTGTTTTATTTGGGTGTTTAGCTGTGAATATATTTAAAACCTTTTGTTCAAATGTTTTGGCCAAAAAATTAATTTAATAAGCAGGGTATAAATACTTGTTTATCATTTGGATATATTATTTAAATGTGCATTTTTATTTAAGGTTCGGTATATTCTTACGTATAACAACTTTCAAGGGAAGAGAATGCATTGTAGTTACATTCCAGCCAGGATCCTTTTCTAGGAATATGTTTCTTGTTTACGATTGATGTAGTAATAGAAATTGTACAAATCGTTCTGATGTAAAGTGTTTTAATGGAATATTATTTGGTTATTAGAAATACATGTGTAAAAAATATATAATTATAGTAAGCAACAACAAAAAAATATACACTTCACATTTGTGTTTGCTTGTACATAAAAATCTGTGAGGACATACAAGTATATCTGCTTACTCAATTTAAAAAAATAGTTTCAATAATATTATGAACAGATGCTTTAGTATGTTAACCCTAATATGAAAAAAAAGTTGTTAATGTAGATTTTGTCTTTGTAAAAAAAAACACGCCAATAGTTTTCAAAAAAAAATCTCAACTAACAAGATATCATAAAAACTTTAATGTGTATAATGTTGATACATTTAAAAAGATATAAATATATTTATTTTTATTTATTTATTTCTGGTAGAGAACATAAAACATTTTGAAAGTGTAAATGTATCCGAAGACAAATATATGTTTTACTTTCAACTGCAATACATGTCATAATAAAGTATTCAAATATAAAATGTTAAAATATGTTAAAGATATCTTTTTATTTTTAATACCCCCATCTTTCCTCAATCTACCCTACCCCTGCGGGGTTCTGCAATCATCACTTTTGTCTGAATAAAGAGTAAAATCAATTTATAACGTATTTGAAAGGAAATCCAATAGATAAATGTGAAAGAATTATCTTACGTTAGTTTGGGCATGTTGAGAGGATGAGTGTGGATCGAGTGATGAAGAAAATATATGAAGGTAGAGTGTGTGGATTAAAAGGAAGGCGTAGGCCATTTAATATGTGGCTCAATGTTGTGGAGGAATGTGTAAAAAAAAAAGAGAAACATTCAGAGTTTTAATAATAGAAGAGCATGTATGACTCTGTGTATAGATGTTGTTGAAGAGAAGGGAGTATGCAAAGATAGGGAAGTGTTGAGAAAGTTAGTGAGGATGGATTAAGTATGAAGTGGCTGTCTTTTGAGCTATATGCACAGTTTCTTGCCTACCCCGTAAGGGAAACGGCGTGATTAAGTATGTATGAACCAAATATAAACATTTCTACTAAATGTGTAACACACAAGGCTTGTCATATTAAAATACCTTATCAACAAACTTTGATCAGTGTGGGTTGTAAATAGCTTCCACAAAGTTGTTAGATAAGGATAAAAACCCAGGTACGCTGATAACACAAGTTGATTGCGATGTAATAGATATCACGTACAATGAGACATACACTCGAAGGAAAGCACATGTTTAAACAAGTCTATCTCGTAAGTGATATTGGATTAGTGATATTATTAGGCCACTTTTCTCTTAAGTACTTCACGATAAAATAAAGTCCTTTGTTGAATGAAATCCTACCAAACTTTAATCAAGTATTGCATAAGTTTTATAGAGTTATTAATAAAATAAGAGGTTAACTTATTGTAAGCCATAAGATGAGGTAATCGTTTTCAAGTTATTTACATTATGTAATTGTGAGTAAACAAACTTTTAATAAAAACTATCTATGTAGTTTTCTTATGTGTTGTAGTTTTTAAATATTGATTTCTTAGTTAAAAAGAAACAAGCAACTTATTTTAATGTTAATGTTCTATAATGCCGGGAAATAATCATCTTAATGTTTGTTGTTATATATGGGTGTACCAAGTCCACTTTTTCAATTTGAAGTGAGCTCGAATCGAATAAATGAAATATTCTCGAAGCTGATCGAATATTTTCTTTTAATTGTTTTACCCTTGAAAAAATATTATAGTGTGGTTATTTAAATTACTTTATACACTAAAATTATTTAAAAAAATGTTTTATTGTACATTTGTTTGTAATATTTCGTGTTACTCTAAAAAATCAAGTTACTATCACAACAGGCAATTCAATTTCTTCAGATTTTTCTTATATTAATATTAATTTGTAATGTACAAAACAGCCCAGACTGGCTATAATTGAACATAAATGGAGTATATTAGTTGTCTAAGACAGAATTTGTTTTGAAGCCAAGTCGAAGTTTCGCATACCCCTATTGTTATGTAAATCAAGCATATGATCAGGATTTACATAATGTAACATAAAAATTGAGACAAACACAGACGGTGAATAATGAATATTGACGGTTTGAAAACAAACTGTCCCTTAAAACTACACTTGAGAGGTGACCTGGCGGTCTAGGGGGTAAGGTGTCGGACTTCTGTGTTGAGTGTCCGGGGTTCAATCCTCGGTCTCGGCACAGATTTATCTGATTGCCCAACCCTTCCTTCACCTCTGACAAGACGTGTATTAATCACAACTTGTGAATGTGTGGAATGCCAGGCCTCCACCGTGGTTCGGATCCCACGTTAAACTGTAGGAGCTCAAGAAATGTTGGTTGTTTGTGAAATGTAAACAAACACACTATACTGAAGAAGGTGTGACCTGAACACTATAAACAAACAAACAAAAACTCCATGGCGGCAGCTCGCAAGCGAGCTATAACGACGGTGCAGCTGCTACATGTTCGCACAAATAGTATCAACATTTGTGGATAGGTGTAATAATGATTAGCACAACAGACCCTCCAATCTGTTTTGGTTTTTGCGTGGTCTAAGGCGCTACTCTCGCAGTAGATTATACTGCCAATGACAGAAAGATCGAGGTTCTTGGTTGAGTGTATTGAGTTTTTAAATGGTTTTTCACTCTACTTCTATGCAAATGCGGGTACAGTTCATATAAATATAACCTCCTTAAACCCTAAAACCATGAGAACAATTAGTACATAAGTGTATAGCCCAAACGAGAAGTAAGACTTGGTGCTAAACAAACCTCCAGCCGTTAATCTCAGTTTTCAAGACAGGAGTCACTACTTCTTTATTCCAGTAGCTCCTCAGAGTTATTGTCCTCACGTGGTTGAGTTGACCTCGTTCCAGACGCATTGCTTCACAGAAAATATGGAAGTGCCAGGAATCAAATCCAATAAACGTTACAACTAACATTAAGCCAACTGTGTCGTGATGGCTTCCAATTAAAAACACGAAGATAGCTTTTAGGTTAAGTTACGTTACACAAATGTTAAAATGGCCTTGAACCCTGCATTAGGCTTCTAGTAACGAAGTTTCGGTAAGTGAGGCTGGGTAAATACTTACAGAATAAACTAGTCATATTTTACTCTATTAATTTAAAATCAGACTAATGTATTTTTTTATAAGCTAAATTAATAAATGTATAATTTCTATCAATTATCAAAGATATGTTTGTAGTTCATCCACTTTGTCAGAGCTAGAAGTGACTAATCTGCGAGTTCCCGAGTCTAGGTTCACGGATGTGCTCGATCACCCTACGCCAATATTTTTGAGGAATGAACCTCTCTCTTGTTACTTACAGCCATGTACCACCGGCTGTAGGGAAAGAGCTTTCAGGTAGTCGTCATATTCTGTGGTCTATATCACTATGGATATTGTATAGTAATCCTAATCGAAACATCCTGTGGTCCGTATGACTGTGTATATTGTATACGTAAGTAATCCAAGTTGTCCTCATCTAGGATTCTGACAATAATAACGTATAGCCGCATCCATGTTGTTAGGGCTTCAAAGTTACAACTTAGTGACGTAAAGCCATGACAAATAATAGTGAGAAGTTGATATCTACACATTAATCCTTACAGGAAATATGCCCAGTGTCTGTTGTCTCACGGGTTAAGCCTCATGGCCGCCGAGTCGACTCAACAAGATGGCAGGATAGTGAGAGTGTCTCCCAACACCTCCTTCACAAAGAACGACACTAACTATAGTGAACAAGTTGACACAGGTAAATGAAGGTCACACCTGCACACTCGGGCTATAAACACAAATGCATCATTCAATAATTTACATTGCGTCTTACTACTCGTTCAGTTTATACGCTTATGTGCTAATTACACTAATGGTTTTAGGGATTATGATGGTTATATTTAGAGGAAGTGTACCCACATTTGTGTGGAGGGAGAGTAGAAAACCCATGTTATAAAAACCACCCTTAGTACGCCCGATCAAGATATGAACTTCCATATACCCGTCATTGGCAGTCTAGTCTACTCAGAGTAGCGCCTTAGACCATGCAGCCACCGAAGCGAGTTATATCTTATTCTTGTGACAACAATTTGTTTCATTTCACTGTGTCTTAGTACCCGTTCGGGACATTAATTACGATAGTGTAGTAGGAATGAGGAAGGTCGGATATTAGAGCAAAAGAGCGTGTGCGAAACCATTCAGGGAAAACCACCCAAGTGCACCCGAATGGGATTCGAACACTGACCTTCCCTGGGTGGGTAATCAAGTCCAACACAAGAGAGACGTGTTAGACCATGCGACCACTGGTATGGGTCAACAAAATGTTCATCATTTATAGCTTATATGAGTAAAACAATTGAAGGTTACAGGGGAAAAGGTGGAAAGTCCAATTTAATTCAAATTGAGTTAATGCTGCCATCTGTTAGACCATCATAATACTTTTATAATTAACTTTAGATTATGGTTAAAAGAGGTCTCCGCCATATTTAAATTAATTAAAATGATAAGTATTCGCTGGGGTCGTACCTTTCAATTGGTATCCTGCATTGAATATCAGGGCTGAGCACTAAACCCTTTATTCAATGTTAAATAATATAATTAAAAGCTAGGTAGGCGATGACCTACTCACCCAATCCAAACAAGCTTTAGGTATCAGCAAAGTCGAATCTAATTACAAAGATTACAAATTTCACAAAATCTTTAAGTATAACATTAATCAATATCCTTCCTAATTTAAACCACGATTTAGTGCTTTATTCCAAATAAATTTTACAAAAATATAGCTTTTAGCTCTTCTCACTTGTGAAGTAGATGTTTTTACATCCACCAAAAAACTAAACCAGTGAGAAACAGCCGAAATATTTCATCCAACGTTGTAGGATGGGCGGTCCAAATAATTTTTTTTAATTTTGTTTTCAATTTTTATGAAGAATATATTACAATATATTAAATATAACAAGTGTGAAGTTATAACAAGTCATCATCATGAACCCTTTCCAGCCCGTGGCCAGGTAAGTTTAGTAAAATGCCTCCATCTTCCTCTGTCCTTCCACCATTTTTCCTCCCTCACCCTCCACACTGCTGCTCTCATCACTTTCTTTGTCACCCTTACGGTCTTTTTTCCTAAATACTTCACCTCCATCAATCTCCTTGAAATTCACTCCTTCTCCATCCTCATTACATGACCATACCATCTCAGTCTTGCTTCCTCTACTACCTCATGTACTCCCTGTACTCCAACTCTTTCCCGGTTAACTTGATTCTTAATCTTGTTTCTCCTCGTGACAGCTAACATGTTCCTCACAAATTTCATTCCCATGGCCTCCACTTTCCTAGTCTCTCTTACATTCAATATTCTTGTTTCTGCTGCATGAATAATTATGGGTAAATGTATACCACTTCATTTCGGGTACAATGTAAATCCTGTATATCACTTCATTACACTATGAGTATGATGAACACCCTGTATATCACTTCATTACACTATGAGTATGATGAACACCCTGTAGAGTACTTCATTACACTACGAGTACAAAAATTCTGCTCAAATTATTATTTATAGTGTGTATATAATTGATATGAGTGCTACCAATGACATATTTTTTGTTGCTTCACTTCTTCTGTCGCATTATACTTTACCAATATAATTTTGTTTACAGTGCAGAAACAGGATTGGACACACAAAACATTGCTATTTTGCAAATGCTAACACAAGTTTACAAATAATTTGACATTTTCTACTTATTAAAAGTGGATTCTTTCTTTGAGATTGGAGCAGTGTCAGTTGATCCAAGTCACATCAGCAAAGGTAAGCCTCAAAATAAATAAAATAGTTTTTAAAAAATTATACAATCTTTTATTAATGTAAAGAAACAAATATATGTGGTTTATGTTACAAAATAGCTATGAAATTTAATGTAATAAAAAATTGACCATGAAGTAGGCCCTACTTTCAATACTACTTAACTTCAACAATAAGATCCATCTATAAAAATACTAGGCTAGCAACACAACTTGTCCAAGAAAGTCTGGAGCTGGGAGTGACCCTAGGTGGTATATTGTCGAGGATGTGTTTCCAGGGTTGGCAACATGACTGGTCCCAAGTAGCCTTAAGCTGGGAGTGACCCTAGGTGGTATATTGTCGAGGATGTGTTTCCAGGGTTGGCAACATGACTGGTCCGAAGTAGCCTGAAGTTGGTGGCCAACCTAGGGTCTCCGGACGGGCAAGGCCGACTCAACCGGTCCCGTGTCGGCTAGTGTGGGCCAACGATCAGGGCTCCATACCCTGCCCTACCAGGACTATAAGGTTACCAACAGAGTCATGTTTGAAGGAGCGAGTGGGAGCCTTACTGTGCTTGCTACAAGACTGCGGAACAGTCCACCTTATGTCCTACCAGTCTCTGGCGACAAGAGTCGACTTTAGTGCCCCACACATTCAACTCCAATAAATGATTACAATACTTTCCAAGATTATGTCATATATGTAAGGAAAGAGGAATATAGGGATATTTTACAAAGATTACCACAAGGTCCGTGATTTCATTTTTAATTTGAAACAAGTTTTTCTTCGGCTGTAATAACTTGATCTTTATATGCGTTTCTGCAGCTGAGAATGAACACAATATTGTATATAAAAAAGATTACACTACTGTCTCTTTTTTTTGTTGCTAAAATTGACCCCTTTCCTACAAAAAAAAAATCACCTAACTGTAAAGGAATGTTGGTTGTTTGATAATGTTAGTGAAAATGAAATAAGTTTTTGAACCTGCAATGTTGTCCAAATGTGAAAACATAAGAAAAACTTGATTAGCAATAGTTTGTTGATCCTTTGTCAGGAGCTATTCATAGATTAAATGTATTTAATACACAGGTAGTAAGTACTTCTCTGTTAAGTTCCAATAGGTTCTATAAACTCTCTGGGTGTTCAAGGTCATTTGCCAATTTCAGACAATCCTTAGGTTTGGAGGTTCTACTCCTTCAAGAATTTAACTAGATTAAAATTGACGTTCCTGAAACAGAGATAATTTATAATATATCAATGTGTGCTTTCAAAGAAAAAATATATATAATATTTATGTTTAGAAATGTCAAACTCGATACCTTAATAACCTCATTTTTTTTTTTTTTTTACCATTATCGAAAGAATCAATATTCCTATCAAGATTTTTGATACCTCAATTTTAGGAGAGAGCGAGCTTGGGTTTTTTTCATTCGAGTCAAGTATTTCATAAAGCTCTCAAGTTTAAGTAGAGTTGAGTATATTCATAGTTTTAAAATGTTTAAGAGTATATATTTGTTTATTTTGAAAGTAAAATAATATTATTATCATTTATTTATATTTTTTTACATTTTTATATATTATATATATTTTTATATATTTGTATATAATTTTATATACTATTATTATTATTATTATTACTATTAGCAACATGTCTTACTACCCGCTCTGGCTGTACGCACTTACGCTAATGTGTAATGGTAGGGTGATTGTGAGATGAAATGGAGGACCTACAGTTTAACGTGGGATCCGAACCACGGTGGAGTTCTGGCATTCCACACATTCACAAGTTGTGATTAATACACAAAAGTTAAATAGTTTATTTAAAATGTTACCAGTCAAAACATTTTTATTTTCATTGCTTTATCATGGCAATTCAACTTCAATCAAGGATAATTCAAAATGAATGACAATATTTAACAAGTTTACATGTTGAAAGTATTTATAGAGCTTTATTATGTTTGATATTAATTTTACCAATTTGTTAAGTTACCGAATGATTTAAAATTTGAACTGATGATATATCTAAATTAAATAACATATGCATTTTAAAAATTGATTTGTATGCACATAAAGAGGAAGCTCAAAAATGACAAGACTCCAAAACTGTCGATCTCGATCCCGAACCTTTAATGACAAGCTCAGCTCGAAATCCTGGTATTCGTAGACCCCTACTCAATTTGTATTCTTTCAAATACTAGAGAGTAGAATTTCTGATATTTAAATGTAACGGTAGTAATCAACATTTTGAATTTTTTTCCCAATATGGTCATTATTAGTATTTTTGCTATTTCAATTTGGTATTGGAAAATTCAAAATGTACTCAACATTACCTTTGTGTTCGATTTTAACTTTTTAGTTGGTTTTTTTCCCTCTGATACATTACATTACGATATATAAATAAATAACATATTTTAATGAAAGGCTGGCTCCCATATAAGTAATTTGAACCAAGAACCATTGTAATCATGACCTAATTTAAAGAGAAAGGGTTTATAGGGAAATTATTACGGGAAATGTATGAACAACCGGCTGAAAGTTGGGGGTGGGGGGAGGATTGAGAAGGGAAGAGCAGCTCCTCACCCCTTCAGGCACCGTTAAGAATCAAACCACCTCCCCCCCCCATGACTTCAGCCAGTCAAGCGTGCTAAATGTGCCGGTAAGTCAATAAAGACACTGGTTTACCTTGCGATCGCTTTGACAAAGTCGAGACCGATGACACATCTGTAGGTGGTACTGAGACAGTCATCGTTGTCTTGAGTGAGAAGTTTCAGTTGCACCAGCGTTGATACCTAGTAGGAGCGTGGAACTCTATTATTAACATTTTGGGATTGGGCAAAGCTTCAAAAACATCCGACTTCACTTGAAACATTTGTCAACTTCAACTTTTATTTATATATTTGAGGTATTAAACACGCACTTTCTGAACAGACTGATCGTACCAGCACACGAGAATTTCTATGAGTGGAAGCAAAAGAGCCTACCAATTTTGCCTGTAAAGGTATTTGCACATACCTTCAAGGGTTCATTTGCATGTCACAATCGACACGGGGACCGACGACTTTATTCCTCTCCTAAGGAAGTTGTGCTACAGATTTTTATCACTCAAGAAAAATCCACCAGCCTCGCTCGGTTGGGTTTGAACCCACAAACACCTGGTCTTGAGGCAAGCACTTTGCGCCAAGAACACCAAGGTCGACCACTTCAACTTTGAAGAAAAATTTTTGATCTATTGCCATTTTTAACCAAAGGAAATATTTTATTTACCTACTTTTTATTCTTAAATCCAACATTTTATTTAACAAAATTCGATCATTTTATTCAGCCCAAATGAGGTTCTCTATATATCGTATATATTACAATCTAATGCGCACCCCAATTTTCAAAACCTTGAAACAAAAAAAAAAAAATCTGTTTTGCTTTGTTGGATAACATAATGTGTCCGATTCACCCCACAAAACCACCGTGACTAGTACAGAACAACGGCCCAGATGCTGTCATTAGAAAACAATCAGGGGTGTGAGAGCACTCAAAAATTCAAGTAGAGTTTTAATAGCTGCTCAAATTTGACTCCAGGATTTTTACAAAATTTGAAAAATTTGAGCACTCAAAATCTTCGATCTTTTCCTTGAAAACTCAATGTTTAAATAATTTTACTCAATTTTAAGATAAAATTTTTATGTCTAGTTAAAATTGTAAGATTATAGACAAATTTATTTATAAATTCAAATCTATGTGATTATAAATGTTTTGCAAAAAAAAAATTAATTTAAAAAAGAAAAATTGTAGCTCGTTTTCATTCAAACTCAACTCAAAGTGAAAAATGGCTACTCACTCTAACACACCCTAAAAACAAAACAGAATAAAATAAGAGTGTGTGAAAACTAGGGGACGAGGTGCGAGCAGAAAGTAGTCACCTACCTGTGCGAGCAGAAAGTAGTCACCTACCTGTGCGAGCAAAGAGCAGTCACCTACCTGTGCGAGTAGAGAGCAGTCACCTACCTGTGCGAGCAAAGAGCAGTCACCTACCTGTGCGAGCAGAAAGTAGTCACCTACCTGTGCGAGCAGAAAGCAGTCACCTACCTGTGTGAGCAGAAAGTAGTCACCTACCTGTGCGAGTAGAGAGCAGTCACCTACCTGTGCGAGCAGAAAGCAGTCACCTACCTGTGCGAGCAGAAAGCAGTCACCTACCTGTGCGAGTAGAGAGCAGTCACCTACCTGTGCGAGTAGAGAGCAGTCACCTACCTGTGCGAGCAGAAAGTAGTCACCTACCTGTGCGAGTAGAGAGCAGTCACCTACCTGTGCGAGCAGAAAGCAGTCACCTACCTGTGCGAGCAGAAAGCAGTCACCTACCTGTGCGAGTAGAGAGCAGTCACCTACCTGTGCGAGTAGAGAGTAGTCACCTACCTGTGCGAGTAGAGAGTAGTCACCTACCTGTGCGAGTAGAGAGTAGTCACCTACCTGTGCGAGTAGAGAGCAGTCACCTACCTGTGCGAGTAGAGAGTAGTCACCTACCTGTGCGAGTAGAGAGCAGTCACCTACCTGTGCGAGTAGAGAGTAGTCACCTACCTGTGCGAGTAGAGAGCAGTCACCTACCTGTGCGAGTAGAGAGTAGTCACCTACCTGTGCGAGCAGAAAGCAGTCACCTACCTGTGCGAGTAGAGAGTAGTCACCTACCTGTGCTAGTAGAGAGTAGTCACCTACCTGTGTGAGCAGAAAGCAGTCACCTACCTGTGCGAGCAGAAAGCAGTCACCTACCTGTGCGAGCAGAAAGCAGTCACCTACCTGTGTGAGCAGAGAGTAGTCACCTACCTGTGCGAGCAGAGAGCAGTCACCTACCTGTGCGAGCAGAAAGCAGTCACCTACCTGTGCGAGTAGAGAGTAGTCACCTACCTGTGCTAGTAGAGAGCAGTCACCTACCTGTGCGAGCAGAAAGCAGTCACCTACCTGTGCGAGCAGAAAGCAGTCACCTACCTGTGCGAGTAGAGAGTAGTCACCTACCTGTGCGAGCAGAAAGCAGTCACCTACCTGTGCGAGTAGAGAGTAGTCACCTACCTGTGCGAGCAGAGAGCAGTCACCTACCTGTGCGAGTAGAGAGGTAGTGAGACCAACTTTGTTGTCGATGATGGCGTAGAATATGGCCAGCAGTCTATCAAAGGAAAAGGAATCCGGAGGTTTCAGTTGTCTGCTCAGTTGGGGTTGTTTCTTGATCCTGTTTGATTTTCTCTCCTTCCCGTGGTGCTTCACAAAGAGTCGCTTGTCAGCCGATGTGGGGTTGTACGATGCCAGGTACGCGGCGATTAACATGAACTTTGTGAAGTACGGCAGACCCAGACTCATCGCTAGAGTATTGTTATCACTGCAACATATATAGGTCTACATTAGATATGGGTCGAATCCAATACTTTACGAATCTTGAATCCAAAACTTCATATAAAATACAAGTATTAACTAAATGTTAACATTCTTTCTTATAATTCATTCATTATAACATGCATACATTCAGTTAAGTGTTAATTCACTGGTCTGGGGTCTTTGATTGTCAAGTTCATCCTTTAATTATAACAGTTCCGAGCCACTAATAACCAGTTTTAGAGGTCTAGAACAAATTTCACTTGAAAAATCGAAAACATTTTTTTTTTTTTTTTTTTTTTTTTTAGGATTTGAGTCTCGAATCTGAAGTATATGAGGGCCTATCCCTAATATTATATTTTGAAGAAGGTACAGGAAAAGTGGATAGAAACATATAAAAGGGACGAACATAATATGGCCTTTACAACAAAAAAAAGAACAAAGTTCTGACTTTACAGTGTTGCCATTGGACAGAGAGGTAATGGTTGCCTCATTAAATTGATCTGTCAGCGCCCAATCCCCCGACCTAGATTTCATTCTATCAGAACTCATCAGATATAATGAAACCTAGGTCGGAGGATTGGGCGGTGACGGTATTTTCTTTAAAAGGCAGTCCACAATTTTTTTTTTTTGTGGCCCATGAAGTTTCTTGGAAAAGTAATCTACTGTAGTAAAATTAATAAACCTTTTTTGCTGATAAAATGAAAGTTTTTAATTGCGTGGGGAAAAATCCATGAAAGCTCCAACTGATGTTTATTAAGTAATAAACTTAATTGTGCTCTATTTTTATAATAACATGTGTATCTGAACGAGTCCTGTTTCCTCACACACCTTATGATGCGGCCACTAGACTAGTGGATTCAATTGTGGCCCTCTGGCACTTTTAAGTTGGAAACCCCTGGCTTGGATCCTCACCATTGGGCCAAAACCCTCGAGACGTCGCTGCTAGCGGACCTTAGGTACAAGCCGTTCACAGACGCTTCCAGATACGGCTTGATATTCTGCCAGAGTTTCTTTATGTTGCTGGCCTCTGTTTTACCTCCTTCCAGAGGCGAGCAGTACTTCTCAAAGTTTACGTCCGCCTGCAGTCAAGGGGAGAATGCAACAGTTTTATCAAATTATATAAACAACTGTAAATTTAAATAAAAAAAACAGTGTCAAATAAGGGTGAGTTAAGTCAACTTGACAAATGAAGAGTTTATATGTCACGAGCGTTGCGCGATTTCTAGCGCACTCAGAGGTCTGAAATTTTAAAATTGGTACAAACAGGTGCATCCTAAAGCTGGAATTTTTAATTTTTGATTAGATTTTTAAAAATTTATTTAAAATTGGGTCGAAAGAACTAAAATGAAGAGTTTTTTTCCTCCGTCTATTTAAAGCAAAGAAAAGTGTTACCCCTGGCAGTGCCAGTTACTTCTGCTAGTAATTGAATTTAAATTGAGTATTTTACCTGTCAATATTTTTATTATTTATTTATTTTAGCACCGTGTCTTACTTACATGCTTATGTACTAATTATGCTAATGGGTTATAATTTGGGAAGGTTAAATTTAGAGGAAGTGAACTCATATTTGCGTAGAGGAAGAATGGAAAACCATTTAGGAAAAACCACCCGCAGTTCACCGACCGAGATTTGAACCTCAATCTCCCCGTCCTTGACAGTCTAGCTCAACACTCAACTAGCACGTTAGCTAACTACACCACCGAGGCAGGTAGTCTTTTTATTTGAAAAGCTTCGCAATCGAGAGGGTAGGAGCAAAAACATGACATTCCTCGTAGCTTTAGAATAGATAGAATATATTCACTAGTTAAACTTCTATGAAATCTAGTTATAAAAAATAACTAAAATATTCGCCGATATTAGCTATCGGCAAGGTCTAGACTGACTATAAAAGTAACTTAGTTCAAGAGGTAAGCTAATAAAAATCACTGTAAATCGCCTCGATTGTTAAAACTAGAATTTTCTTTCAAATTGAAGCCAATACATTTTCAAAGCTTTGCATATCGTTATGATTTAACAATTAATACTTTTTTTGCATTAAAATGGAGGGTAGAGAGAGCACCCTGACACTAATCTTGAACAAAACTAGTTTTCTAGGAAATACAACTCACGACGTGCTGAAGTTCAACCAGACTCCGGCAGTATCTGTGACACACTCCCAACACCAGTTTGACATAACTTTCATAAAACTCGGGCGTGACCTCGGGATCCCGATTCAGCATCAATAGAGTTAACAGTTCATCTTTTGGACACAAAATTTCAAGTTGCATTGATAAAATAAACTAGAAGAAGATAACTACACAATTCATACGACCATAAAATTATAACCTTGAAACGGAGATGTTGGGTTGAGCGCCCTGCAGTATCACCAACACTGCATACAAGTTTTCACAAAGATAAAATGCTCTATGGAATATAATTAGATCATGGATCGTCCGTCATTTTTTATTTTTTTTTGCGCTGCTTCCTCAAGGTCATAACAACACACTTTTCAGATCGTAACGACATAAATGACACACAACATTCATTGCGTCTTGTGTATTTAGAGAACGCATGGCTGGCTGTCGCATGACAAGTGACGCCTTAAACTTACAGTATTGTATTTAAAAACTATTACAGCAATGTACTTAAAACAATAATTATTTTTCTAGTGTAACTAATAACATTGAAGTGAAGGTTATAATCCAGGGTGTCTACTGAGTTGGAGAAACAAAAATAAGTGACTTTATGGTGACCTTTTTTGCCAGTAAAATTCCTTCGGTAAACGTTCAAACATTATATAATGCATACACAGGCATAATGAACTCGCACACAACATTAAACTTTAAATAGATGGCAAACGTTAACCATGTCCTTGGCATCACGGTAAAAAACAGGCAGCTTACAGCTAGCGCATGGCATCATGGGTAGTGTGGGTGGCTCGACATTCGACGCGTTGTTACAATGTGCGGAAAATTCAAACAAAAATATTTGTGACTTTATGACCAAATTATTGACTTTTCAGAACTTTTCATGACCTTTTTTTGCCATTAGTAGCTTTTCCGTGACTTTTGTGACCCAGTAGACACGCTGTAATCTGTTTTATCGTCCTTACCTCGAGTGTACTGAGGGAAGAATGTGTTCACCGGCATTTCAAAGCAACTCCGGGAGTAAAACTTGTCCCAGCTACACCGGAGACAAGGATAACACATATATTCAATAACGTGCACTCCTGCAAGCGAATAAAAGCCGCTAGAAGATTGGGGTCCATATCTCTCAGTCGCTCGCAGTTGTCGAGAACCTTCAGATAAGTGAAATAAGCAGATTACAAAGACTAGCTTACATACGGCTGTGATAATTTAGGTCAGAGACAATGGGGAAATACATGGTTTAATTAGTGCAAATTTCAAAATTAATGTGTTGAATTTGTTTCTATGATATACAAAACTTATGTCAAATTGCTACGATAGTCGTATCTCAAATGTTGAAGATTCTGTCAAATCCAAATATTTGTATTATGTTTGCGTGTTGTGATACACGAGAAAGAATTGGTTGATGATGGGTTTTTGAGGGTTTTTTTCATTCATCTTCCCACCCATTTGGATTCTAGAAAACCGGGTTGTTTTAATTTTTACACAGATCTAAAAATGAAACCGGTTTTTTAAAAAAACCCCCCACTTATTCTATTTCATATACAAAGCAATTATTATGCAATTGATTTTTGAAAATTGTTAGCCTGTTTATATTTTAACAATTTAAAATATGATTAATTACCTTTAGTAAATGCATAGCAAAGTATATTAGAATTTGAACCAAACAAACTTAGCATAGGATTAGATTAAACAAATGTTATTGAATACTTATTAAAATATACGTATACAATTTAAACTTGAAACATTCTCTATTTATCTAAATACAGAGCTTTTACCAACATGATTAAAGAAAAATATATCGTTTAGAAAAATGTTGTTGACCATCGTTTATTGATTGTAATTCTTTAAAAAAAAAATATGGCTTTTATATAATATTATTGATACACATTATTTTCCCTGTAAAGTAACAGCATTAATTTAAAGGAATAGCCTGCCAGCTTAACTGCTAAATAAAATGTAAGCTAGGTCCTATATACTATTTTTCTCTCACACAATAAATTGCTTGCAATCATTTAAATAAAATAGATTTGATAAGCATGTTTAGGGAACTGACCGGCAAACCCAATAGTAAGAGACTATTGGGAAGAACTAGACACAGATGGAAGGATAACGGTAATGGTTACCTTTTAAAGAAAATTGATCGTCACCACCCCAATCCCCCAACCTAGGTTTCATTCTATCAGAAACTCATCAGGGAGGAGTGTGAAACGCGCAACACAACTTCCTAAAAGAGAAAACAAAAAAAAAAGGGAGGGAAGAAAATGTAAAGAATGATAAGACACATAGATAGGAACAATTAAAAGGTAAAACATAAAGGACAAACACAGGAATAGGACAGCATTCTTTACAATTTTCCATTTTCTCTCTTTTGTGTTTTTTTTGGTTTCCTCTTTTAGGAAGTTGCGTTTGCGCGTTTCACATTCCTCTCTGATGAGTTCCGATAGAATGAAACCTAGGTCGGGGGATTGGGCGGTGATAATCGATTTTCTTTAAGAGGCAACCATTACCTCTTTATCCATTGGTAGCAATGTAAAGTGTGAACTGTGTTCGTCCCTTTTATATGTTTCTATCCACCTTTCCTGTACCTTATTCCAAATATAATAATAGTACCTCATAAAGTAAAAGGAGGTTTTCCTTATTGAGCTATATTATATTGGACCTGAAAGAGATGGTAGTGTAATGAGGTGTACTTGATAGAAATAGCTCATGATAGGGATTGGTGGCGTACTTTTGTAAGAGGGGCAATTAACTTTAAAGTTTCTAATGCCATGGAGTAAGTAAGTTTAGGGTGGTATGCAAGAGTGTTAGTGAATGCTTAGTGGACCGGTAGTGTGGTCCTGAGCACACTATCGCTCCACCTTTGAACCTGTGACGATGCAACCAAACCCACGATAGTGTTAACAAAGTATCTTCTTAGTCAAGTTCTTGCATAGGATAGCCCTTAGTGGTGTTGTATAATGGTTTTACTTTATTAAGTCTCTTATTCCTTCTTTCCTTAATATACTACAGTTAAAATATGTTACACTTGAATAATTATTATATTCGCAAGACTAGTTAAATAAGTTAGCAATTAAATAAACCCAATAAAAACTAACTCAATTGAGCTTTTTTTTAAAATAGCCCAGATTTTTTTCAACCCTGCTTAGACTAAAACAGTAAAGTTTTTCGTGATTTCTGTTTGTTTGTTTTTTTATTGTGTGGTGAATTTTTTGTATAAGTGTTCTTTGATTCAAAACTACCCGTCTGATAACTATGCGCCATGTTATTTTGTATAGTCCGAGTTTTCGGTAATCCAGGCAGTCTATCGGTCCTTTCAACCTTGAATTATCGAGACTTTTGTTTTATTAAATATAGTGATACTTAACTAAGTCAAATCTGCACTCCTGTCATTTATGTGAATATGAATACTACAAATGCATACCAAGATTAATGGTTTCTTCGTGACATGACTGTCTGCTTCTTGTTTTAAGATATTAACAAAATCAATCATATAGTCACATCTTCGGCATGGCCACAAGTCATTTGATTTGCCCTCTGAAGGCCCTGGGGGAGGGGAAAAAAAATACATATATTAAAAATGTACTCAAGATGACTTTTGTGATTTAGTGATAGCTCACCAATAAAAAAACATGGTCGTATTAGGCCTAAATCTTTATTATTTACATTTTTATGTTGTCTTTTTGCAGTTATACTACAGCGTGGTATGTAATGTACAGTAAAAAAAAAATTTTTAATGTGAGGTTAGTTTCATGGATAAAAAAAAAAGAAATTGTAATTGTAGAAAAGCATAAGCAAGATTAGAGTTTGAAATTTAAGAATAAAAATCGAGAAAAAAAAAGCAGGTGTTGTGACCTCTCTAATTATGTAAAGTAAATTTTTCTCTGGTACACCTGACTATTGAAAAGGCAATGAAGTTTGCATATATTTTGTGCAAACGAAACTTTCAACTAAAATATTAAACCACGTTCGTACCGAAAATAAAAATTAAGATGAAATTTATTAAATGTGAATATTACATTGATCCTTAAATCAAAATAATGGTACAGTCAGTTTTTCATAAGAAGCCTGGGAAACTGGAAACTTTTTTTTTAGCACGCGTCTTTCTTCCCGTTTGGGTTAGCCTGTATGCTTATGGACCAATTACACGAATGGTTTTTAGGAATTAGTAAGGTTATGTTTAGAGGAAGTGTACCCACATTTGTGTGGAAGTAGAGTGGAAAAAGCATCCTCGATACACCCAACTGAGATTCGAATTTCGATCTCCCTGTCATCAGTAGTCTGGTCTACTGTGAGACCATGCGGCCATCGAAGCAGGTAAAGAAAAATTATACATTAATTCACGAAGAAGTATTATTAGAAGTTATTGATAACTTTTTATATGAACTTTATAACTAATAAATCAAATCAGACATCTTATTTGTAGAATGCCAAATTTTAGTGACTTCCAACTAATGTTGGTGGTCGAAAGTGGGCTTCGTGTAGAAAAAAGAGTTTCAGATGGTCTTCTGTGATATAATATGAATAAAATAATAAATATTGAGAGAATTTATGAAGGGAAAGTAAAGTGATTAAAACTCAAAATCTTTTATTTGGAGTAAACTGGTCAAGGAGACCAAATCCTAACAAAGACAAATGAATGTGGAACCTGGACCTGGAGGGAAACGGGGAAAAACAAGAATTGAAGCCGCAGAAATGAGGGGGTCGGGGGCAAAACACAATAACCCTCATTTTATGAAAAAAATGTGTTAGCGCCGATTTCTGGTAGCTTTACCTCTTGAATTAAAAGTTGTTTTTGTAGTCAGTCAAGACCTAAAGGATAGCAAGCACTGAGGAATATTTTATTTATTTTTCTGTAACTAGATTTACAGATTTTATAGATGTTTAAATAGTGAAAATATCCCATCTAAATCTGTGAGGGTTGTCATGTTTTTTGCCCCGACCCCCTCAAATGTGTTTTGGAGAGGACTAACAAGAATAAGCTGGACAGACAGGAAGAGTAATGAATAGATTCTTAAAGAAATAAACGAGAAAAGAGGAAAACGAAGCTCCTTGGACACATATTGAGACACGACAACTTTATCCAGGACATGTTTTGAAGGCAAGATGTCGGGGGGAGGGGGGGGGGGGAACTGAGTGAAAGGCCAAGGATGTCCAACCTCGAGAACACGATCAGTGAGATGGGATCCATTTCATGTACCGTACTGACATGAAGAGGAGCGAAGAGAAATGGTGGCAGAGACAAGGCCTGGCCTTTACGAAATGATGGTGCGTTGTTAACAGGGTGTCCAGCCAAACTACATTTTTAATTTCCCCGACTTTTGCAGATTTTCCAGAGCCAAACACTTCTTTCCAGACCAGTATATATCAACTTTATATTACCGACATAATTGTATTAAGCTCGCAGTTTAAAATAATTGTTTTTTTTTATCTAGATACACACATTACGCATTCTGTCAAAATTGTCGCTCAATGAGAGAGATATAAACGATTTCCACATAAGCCAATGGACTTATGGGTAATTGAAAATAGATTTTGGTGAGATATTGGGCCATTAAAGGATTGCCTAATGCCAGAAAGTAGTTGTGAAACAAAGTTATTCTTAGTTATTTCTACCTACAATATGATCAAATTCTCATGCATGCGCATAACCTCGACTCAAATTTGGCTAAAGACACGTTGGGAAGCGTGGGAAAGATTAATCCAAAAACACACGTTAACCTTGAGAATACCTATTTATTAGTTTGGTTGACACGATCAGCTGTGTTAAAAAAGATATTGAAATAAAAATATTATGTTGATGTTGTAAATCCAAAGCTGTGTTGTTGTTTTTTTTAAAATAAAATATAAAATTCCAGTAATATGATTAAATTCACTGACTTTTTCCTGAACAAGAAAATTCCATGACGAGTCCCTGTTTTCTATGTCGCTGGACATCTTGTTGTAGCCTATGTGTGAAAATTCTCCTGGATGAAAAAATGTTTATTCTAAATACATTCATGAAAAGAATGTCCTTCTGGAGTCCTAAATTAAAAGTAGGCGTATCCACAAGGAACGTTAACAATTTAGGAAATCCCTTCACGCGACAACATTGATTCAACCGCTACACTTACCGAAAAACTTGAATAAAATTTGCTCAAACAACAGCTTGGGTGTGTAGCATTCGATGCAGTTGACGCGTGCGTATGCATAGTTCAGCTCCTCCCCCAGTTTCGAAAGTACGAGTGTTTTGCCAGTAGCCGTGTGCCCGTACAGAAAGATACAGGCCGGAAGTTGGTTCTAAAATGGAAAAATAGCACATTACAATAATAAAAATTCAGCTTTCTATTTGAAAATGATAAAAAGTACCTACAATCAATGACAAAACGTGGTTTTGAAAACAGGTTCTTATGCGTCTAATATAGGTAAGTCTATTATTTAGACACGTCTTTAAGAGTAATCAAAAATATTAAAAAAAATTCAATTACAGCGTATTAGTACCTGTTTGGGTTTTACAGTACATACATTACTTGAGTACATGAAGTATGTAGGGAAGATACAGTAAGGGAGACCAGGGAAGAGATGGGAGGAACATATAGCAGTAAGTGTGCAAGTGAGAGGAGAAGAGTGGAAGAGTAAGAATGGTGAAAGGACAGCGGGAGATGGAGACATTTTGCTGAATAGACCCGGCAAGCCTGGAGACAATTCATGATGATATATGATATTACTTACGCTAGTAGAATAGGCTTGTGAAGGTAACGTTTTAGAAGAAATGTACCTACATTTATGTGGATAGTAGCAAATCAAAGAGAAAAAACACCCTCAGAAAAACCAACTGGGATTTGAACCGGCAATCCAGTCCAACAGGCGAGCGATGAGAGTTAAGAACATTCAACCCCCCCCCCCCCGTGTAGGTAAACCACTGTATTTGCAAATATTAGGTCTAAAAATAAACTGAAAAAACAACTTACCGTCAGAAGAATATCCAACAAGGACTTTATCTGTACCTTGCGACATGGTACTATACTATTAAGTTTATTTTGAATCCTTTTCTTTAATTCATGTCTTGATTTTAAATGTCCACACATATTTTCCAAATTTTTTCCTGATTTGTACTTGGTTTTCTGGGATTTAAAAGAGCTTGACATCTTTAACGACTCCTAAGACACAAATCAAATTCTTGTAGTTTAGTTTACTTTGTCGAACATTACCATTTGATATTATTTAACTAAGTTATTAAAGACATAAGTTACTGTGAGATAAATGTAATGTAGAGTATTAGCCATAGAGTTGCAGTATAATTATCTAGGCACTAAAATCTGAAAAAATAAATAGAATTAAAGAACCTAAATTAACGCAAGTCTCACTTTAAATATCGTCTGAATGATTCCAGGCTATTTTGCCTCCAATTTTGTAGATTTAAAAACCTCAAAGAAAGTTGTTGAAAATATAACTCATTAGTTGAGTTAAAAAGGTACTTTTAACTAGATAAAAAAGTCTGGGTTTTAGTGTTGCCAAGATTTGATTGTAAATAACTTTTATTTGATATATTTTAAAATAGATTTGTTAAATATATTAATTAAAGACTGTGCTAAACTATACCACATATCACATTCCCAAATAACCTTAGATAAACAAATGAATAGATTGAGATCTCTCTGTATAGAGGATTGACATTTGCGCCAGAGCTAGCAGTGTCTGGTTGCAGAACTAAGCATCGAATCGGCGGGCTTTTCAAATTCCAAAAATAAAGTGAACCTTGTATAAGGCAAGAATTGATTTTCTTCCCATTGTTTAATTTAGCTTTTTTAAAAATATTTTTTAGAGTTAGAAAAAGTCGAATAAAAATACAAGTAAATAAACCATGTTTTAAGTAACATTTATGTTTGGTTGTTTTAAAAATAAATTTTCGGAAATAGTAACTGAATAAAAATTAACTTTAAGATATTGTTTTTTCAAAGTAAACCAACTAGGTATTTCACTGCAATATGATTAATATGCAAATCTGAACACATATTTCTTTAATTTGAAACTTACCCTTTTGCAGAATGTAAAAAAGAAAACTTTGTCAAATCAGATCTTAATACAAAAATTAGGTTGAGGGTGATTAGAATGGGTAGAATTATAGTAACGACTAACATTTATTTATATTTTATCAAACAAATATTTTATTAATACATAGCTTTAATGGGCGGAACAAAATATATAGTTAGCTTTTGTTAATAGTAAGCATCCTATAATTATACAACATTGTTTTATTTGTTTACAAAAGGTGTATATTGCCCAAAAATAATTGTTTAAGTTCTCACTCGAGGACTATGAAAATACAATAACTAAGGAATTATTTATATAACCATACTAACATGAGATATAGAAACTTAAGTATGTTAAAAAACGATGGTTACATCAGTAATTTATGCAGTATTACTAGTGAGTCAGAGGTGAACTGTGGCGGGAAGAGGGGGGGGGGGCATAGTCCCATCGAATCTACATTACCGCTTCCCCCCTAACGAAAATAGAAATGTTTTAATTATGCTCAAAATAAAAATCCATAAGAGAAAATTAAAATCTGAAGCATGCTCCTTGTTGTTTTTGAAATGTAAAGATATATTGGTGTCTCCAAAGCGTACTTTCTCTTACATAAAACAAATTGTAAGTGAAATCATCGCTACTACTAGCAAAGTATCTGATTAAAGCCTGCTATATCTACGGATGTTACGGAGCCGAACATAAACATTTGCCTATTTTGTCCAATCAACAAATTAAGTGTCCATTCAGTGTGAACTCAAAAGTGAAATATTTAGATCAGTGAATAGGGACATACCAGATGATATCTTGCAGTGTTTAAGCTGCCCATGTTGAGCACAACAGTAGAAAAATTCTCGTGTGGAGTTATGCATTCCACAATGCCTCTTAAATTCCCTATGCTTTCGCTGGCATGACAACAGACATATTCTAAATGTGAAGCTATTACACCACAGTGACCAAATGGACAAACATCGGTTTGTTGTAGGTTTTCATCCTACTTGTTATCACTATCCTCACTTCTACTTGAAACTGATACCGGTTCAAACCACTCATGATGCATGGTAGATAGTTTAGTGTGTACAACAGTCGAGAAGATTAACGGGAACAGAAGAGAGTAAGGAACAGACTAGCGTGAAGTGTGTTCTGACAGCCGGTGATCACACGGGTTACGGTGTATGACGTCACCCACAGAATCTAAGACCCCCGTTGTCACGCGCTAGCTCAACTTATTATGCTGAAACAAACAAAAATTTTCTTATAATTTTCTATATCATAATTTGATCTTAAGAGAAAATGTGTTGTTAGGCCTTACTGCTCCTTTAGTTAATTCTTTGGTAAAATTGTTATAAATAGTCATAAAACAAGTTGTCATATTATTTTCCTTCATGTCATATTTAATTATTATTATCACCATCATCATTATTAATTTTATTACATACTAGTTTATATAAAGAACTATGTCAGAATTATGAAGGCTATAAATTTGGCCATGAGAAGAATGGAGAGGTAAAGGATGCCCAGGAGGATGTTGGATATGGAGGTGGGGGGTAGGAAGCCGAGAGGAGAAGGTTGGGACAAGGTGGAGGCACTAGAGAGACTTATGTTCCAAACGGGCCCAGATAGTGGCTGGAAACAGTTGATAATGATGATGGGGTGTCTTACTAGACCATATGACACGGAAACAGATCAATATTAGGGATACACAGAAATAGTAAACACTCTTCTAACAGCTTCTAGTCATCCAAGGTTTTATATTTTTTTCCAGGGTACGACCCCTTTCAATTTAAACACCCCCCCCCCCCCCCCCAAAATCAGAACCTCTTTTCAATTGCTGCAGATAAAGTAAATTTTTTTTTCAAAGACAATCTAACCTGTTAACCTTTCTAAAAACAGGATGAATGCAAAAAACTCTTTGATATCAAAATATTAAGATTTATAAATAGTTTCTTTCTTTAGTTTGATACAAAATGTTATAAAAAAATCGTGTAGATTATTAAATAAAAATGCAAAATAACTATTTTAAACCTATGTCAAATTGTTTAGTATCAAATTATATCTAAATTGTTTCCTAACAATTGCTATACAAAACTGTTATTTGAGGTAATTAACGTGCACTTTATGAACCTAGTGATTATACTAGCACACGAGAATTTCTATGAGCAAGAGCAAAAGGGCCTACCAATTTTGCACAGAGAGGTATTTTCACATACCTTTCAAGGTTCCTTTACATGCCACAATCTACATGGGACTGACAGCTTTACTTCCCCTACGAAGGAGGTTGCGCTAAGGATTTTTATCACTCAAGAAAAATATGTTCACATCGGCTAGGTCTAAACCCATGATACAAAACTGTTACAAACAAATGTGCACACACTCATTGCTAAAATGACTAACCACATCGGTGGTCAAACAGCGCTAAACCAACTGCTGGTGACGAGGAGATTAAGTTTCAAATTATGGCAGTGCTTCCTAAATAGTTTCTCAATCTCCTTCCACACAAGTGTAGGCACATTTCCTCTAAATTCTATCAAGCTCATCCTTGCCGTAGAGGTGTGAATATGTAGCCTCAAGACAAATAGTTAGCCTCAGACAAATAGTTAGACTCAAACAAATAATATTACACCTAAAGGAAAACAAGAGGAAAATTTAATAATGAAACCAACATTTTTGTTTATATTAGTGAGCATTTATTACATTATTCTTTACACTTGAAAACAAATGAGATGTTACCAACAAGAACAGTGGATATTATATTTTCAATCGTGCCTTGCACCATTGCAAGTGTGTTCCAGAGTGTCTTGCTATTTAAATTTCGAGGGAAGGGGCTTAAATGCCAGTGAAAACACATTTAAAAAATATATATCTGGTATACTACGAGGTTTTTTTTCCAGTAATGACCGTTTTGCAATAAAATAGGAACTAGTAAATATTTTTTTTATTTGATTCTACATAATACCTTCAGCTAGCTAGCTACCTTTTAACATAGTTTATCTTATTTAAATATTAGTTTTATCGTGAGATAAGTTTTCGTAGACTTTTTGTCATAGAAGACTGCCATCAGTGAGGAAAGCCATTCCTGAAAGGTCGTTTTCACTTCGTCGGCAGTATGGAAATTTTGCCGGCAACAGGGTTGTAGTGGAGTGGCAACGCCGTTCCAGCACTGCTTTTCATGGACTTTTTTTATTAAGTTTTATACTATGCAATTCTAAGTTAACAGATTGATTTTATATCAATATTATGTTGCAACTGTTTTTTCATACTATGAATCAATAAATTCTGATGAAATTTACTGTGCTCTATACAAATGATTGGAATTTTAGGGAAAGTGCGCTAAGTAAGTTTCTGGCTTAGAAACAGTTAAAAAAAAATGCTCCAAATAGCTTCTAGAGGCATTTATATTTGTGAAAAATCTTCACCTACAAAAAAAAAACCTTCAACTTTGGGGTGGCTAAGTTTACAGCCTTGCGTTCCGGCACTGCTAAATTTACGAATACACCACCGGCCGGCGATTAACCTTTTCAGATGCAGTAAAAGATGGTAGTCACTAGGCGCAGGTCAGGACTGTAGGGGTGGGAGGGTGATCCAATTGCTGCCAGCCAAAAGAGAGGCCTCGCAATGTCATGAAGCAACAACACGCCGGCAGATAGCAGGCCGTGGAATTTATTCAGGACTGCGCGGTGAAGTTTCATCGTGGTCAGATGGTACACAGCTGTGTTTATCGTTGTCAGCGCACATGCGTGGAAGAACAGCCGCGTGGGATTTCAAAAGATATGGGCAAGCTCTTCAACACCAACGACGGTTCAGGAATGGCTTTCCTTGCTGGTGGCAGACTTCCATGATGAGGGTCTACAAAAACTTATCACACAATATGACAAATATTTGAATAATTATGTTGAAAAGTACAAGTAGTTCCTATTTTATTGCAAAACAGTCCTTACTTAAAAAAACACCCCTCGTATTTGAATTTGCTTTAAAGGCATCAAAATCACAAATTATTAATTAGGAAAACATTTAGTGTACAAGGAATTAAAGTTTATTTTCAACTCTATCGAGTCTTATAGGAACTGTGTAGGAAACTTTAGTGGGGCCCAAGCCTAATTTAAGATACTATACTAACCAGTTAAACTGCTACTTTAACACACAGTGACGTAGCCAGGATTTAATATCAGGGTGGGCGGGTCTTAAGGAAAGTTCCCCCTTCCCCAACTATCGGCCTGATTGTACCCCAACGCACAAATATCCCTATTGCACAAATACCCCACTCCCGTGGTGCAACCAGTGCACGTGCGTCGTACACATTAAAATTGTTTTAGATCACGGCCCATTTAACTCAAAAAATTATACCATGGTTATTTTTAGCACCAATCCTTACTATCCGTTCAGGCTATATGCTTAAGTATTAATTACGCTGATGGTTTTAATGATAAGGAAGGTTATATTTAGAGTAAGTTTACCTAGAATTGCGCAGAGGTGGAATGGAAAACCAATTTGGAAAAAAACCACCTTCATACACCCCGACCGATATTCGAACCTCGACCTCTCCATCATCGGCAGTCTATAGTCTATTACGAGAGTAGCACCTTAGATCATGTGACTACCGAGGCGTGTCATATCACGGTAGTGGTAGAATATAGGTTTTAGAATATTTTCAAGCCGAGTTACCATAAAAAAAATTCAAAAAATATTATTTATTCCAACTAAAACACAAAGAACATAAGTTTAAGCTGGAATCATATGGAGGGGGGGGCTAACGCCTATGAGCTGAGCTTGGGGGTGGGGGGGTGAGGGGTCTGATTCCCTGGCGCCATCGCTGAGCACAACGAATAAACATAATATACCAAAGATTTCAGACAAAACTTTAAAAATGTATCTAGTGTCATTCTCTTAAAGTGTACCAATACATTGTGCTTAAATCAATAGGTTTGGAAAAAAGAAAAGTTATTAACATTGATGCTGAAAATTGTGTGTGTAAATCACAAGAGCAGTTGAAACGTGAAAATACTGACGCTATACATGCAAACAAATGACGTCTTGACGTCTGTTCATAGACCTTAGGAAGTAATCACAACAAGTGAATTAGATCATACAATGGGTGCACCAATAAAAAAATTATATAAAATAAGACCACAAAGGAAGGAATACCAAGGAAATGATGGAGAGGAAGTATGTAGGAAAAAAGACCGCAAGGGAGACCAAGAAAAATATGAGGAGAGATAACAGAAATGTGCAAGATGAAAGGACATGAAAGGAACAAATAAAGGAGGAAGAATGGTGGAAGGACAGAGGAATTTTACAACATTGACCCTGCAGACTGGAAACAATGATGATTATAGTATTATAACAAAGTGTAAACCTATAAATACTAATAAAACTTCTAAAAATAATCATTTAATAAATGTGTATAAAAAGTATCTGAAATATTAAATATCCTTCGTTATGTAATGTAAATATATTAACAACTATAAGTTTAATAACTAGCTTTAAAATCACCAATAAATCCCAACTTTGACAATTCACCGTAAAGCCATTTATATCCAACAGGTGACATCTTTAACATTGACGAAATGCACTACCAAAGCAGTTTTAATCTATTAATCATTACTTTTTAATCTTATCACAGTATTTCTATAATCAACATTCACCTTATTATTATTAGGAAATTTTTGGTCAGTACACCTTAACCTTATTTTACCTGAGAAATGATCATACAATAATAAATCATACTATTTTATGCTCTAATTGGAAAATAGGAATACAAAATTAGCTTAATCTATATTTCTAAATATCAAAATTTTATTTTAATACTGTGTTTTTATTTAATAGCATTATTTTAACACTCCTATTACAATAGATTAAAAATGTTCCCCTTATATTTTAGCTATCTGAAACCATAGCTAAAAGAGAGATTTATTTTTAACGCTACCATTTTGCATAAGAAAATATAAATTACCGAAAAGTTGACCATGAAGAAAAAATAGCTAAAAAATACTGAAATTACCCTGTAAAAATTGACAAAAATACTTAAACATCGATTCGGCTTCGCTTTGAAATGATAAAAAAGTGGACTTTACACACTCTAACAGAAAACAATAACAATCAAATAGTGTTACATTTATTAGGAAAGCAGAGACAATGCATGTAATACTATGTGAGTATTGCCAACTGTGGTCGATCAAACGAGACGCGCACCGCCACTGATCGGATAGACGTCATACCAGCGGTGGGTCGAGTCCTTAATATCCCCCTGAAGTAGACGCTGACCTCGGCCGTAAGTTCCGCAAACGCCGCGGCGACAAACATCGGCGAGCCAGCCGATGCCACGCTTACACCTTGGCATATAGCTTGAAGTTGAACCTCTATCACCGACACTATTCGTCATTTTGTTATGTGCCGAATCATGTAACAGCCACGAATTGACATCTTGTGCAATAGTGAACTATGGTTAAAATTCTGCTCTTGATAGTCACACATTACAATCATTCAATCACCACAAAGAGACAAATGCTCTCCCTTTTGGCTTGATGATTACTTTAAAATTATTAAAATGTCTCCTCACAGCAATTATGGCTGGGCCAGTTTTTGTTTTCAAGTCTTATATTTTTCCGCTATCCGGCTTGCTAAGCCAGTTGTAGCTGTCATATGCCTACCTTTACAGGAACAACATCCAGTCCCCAGCCATTAATTTGATAAATATGAAAGGGTAAACCCATATATCACCAATGATGAAATTTTTCAGCCATGCCGGGAATCAAACCTGAGAACCCTTAGTTCAGTAGGCAGTCGTGCTACCGACTGATCTAAGGTGTCAGATTCGGACTTTGATTCATGTTACCGAAACCGTTTTGTGGTGCAAACTAAAATGTGTTTGTGCTTTTTTTCATTTCTATAAATATAAAAGGTCTGTGAGTTCAAGCAACCATTTTAGGAAGATTTCGAGTTGAGTCGAGCTTAAATTTAATAAATATTATTTTGGTGGCACCTTATCTCACTACTCTCGATATCATCGCTGAGGGAACTGCATGGTCGATGAGTAACAACTTGTCATTCTCTTGTTTGTGTGGCCAATCTCTCCTCAAATATAAGACAAGTTTCACAACGCTGGTAGTCATGTTGCCAGTAGTACCTTCTTACCCCAGCACAACACCTTCAGACATAACTGAGAGAGTGAAAGCGAGGAGATTTGGCAACAGTTAACTTAAGAGTTAAAGATAGAGCCTTTATCCGTAAGAGCTGCAGTTCATTCGTTAATGATATTGGGTGTACTCATTAGGTCCATACAGCTAAGTACCATTTACGCTAATGTGTTAGAGATAGGGAAGATTGCCTTTAAAAGAAATGTACTCAAATTTGCATGGAGAGAGAGTGGGGAACCATTTAGGGGAAAACGCCCTCAGTATACCCGACCGAACTCTGAACCCCAATCTCCCCATTGTCGGCAGTTCAGTTTATCGCGAGATCGACGCCTTAGACCACCTGGCCACTGAACTGGTGTACTTTTAACTTGAATCATTCTTTCTTTCCTGTATTGGAACATTCTTCTATATAATCAATTATAAGTCAAATCTAGATGGTTAATTTTTTTTTTTTTTAGGAAATAAGTTACCATTAAGTTAAAAAACGATTACTCACCAACATATCTATAGACATGTTGAAAAATCTGGTCCAGAAAAACGGGACCGTGTGTAGCACAGTCGGCTTGAGCAGCATATTCTTGGCCGCTACTTTGCCGTGATATTGAGCCACCTGCCAATGGCCGATATTCGTCTTGGTCCCGAGAACGGGACCAAATACCGCATCGCCTACCGCGTAGACGTCCTTCACATTTGTCTGCATACGCTGTCGACAAAACACACTTCATTATAACTACTTAAAAATAAATATTACTTGAAATGGACAGAGCTTTGAAAACTTAAAACTTTGCCGATAGATACGAGGGTACAGGGGGAAAAGGGTTAAGTCACACCACATATTTTAAGGGCAACAACTTTCACATATAAAACCCTCTAAGGACCCCAAAAAATAGTTTTTCTTTAATTAATTTAAATATGACGGAAACCTCTTTTGACCATAATATGAAATGGTCTTGTGATTTTGTCAAATAGAGGGGTCCACAAACTAAGGCCAGCGGGCCGAATCCGGCCTGGGGAATGAGTCTATCCGGCCCACAGACACTGACTATTTTTTTAATGAAAACTATTATTTCAATGGTAGATATCAAAATGGTGTTCCTGTATGCTACCGACGGCACTATTGGATACGTGTGGTTATCACAATCATACTTCTGTGTACAGTTCCTCAGAACTTGCTAGCTGCGTTCCATAAAGGGCCAGTTTAGCAGCCAAGGCTTATATTAGTACACCTCAAGTGTGGTATGACAGTAAATACAGGACAATACCCACCTAAACTCGAATGGGATGGGCCAGTTTTGCATGTGAAACCAGCCTGTTCCACTCTGGTCTAAGTCAGTGTCGTCTTGTATTCAGTATCAAGCCGCACTTGAGGTGCACTAATATAAGTCCTCCATTCAATAAGTTTGGGGACGCCTAGTCTAACAGATGGCAGCGTTAACTCAATAATGATTTTATATTCCGCCGGATCAATTTAGTCAATAAGAACCTCAGTAAAATAATGTTTACATAGATGCAACCTTGTGATGACTAGAGTTGACTCTTCCTTACCTCATCAACAACAATATAGTCATTTTCTGATAGTAATAGTTGCGACCCTTTCAGAAAGTCCACGCTAGGAAGGACACCGATGCCTATGACGACAGCGTCTGCTTCCAACACTTTCCCGTCTTTAAGTACGACTTGCTGAACTGCGCCGTCGTTCTTTACACTTTTTAATGACTGGGGGGTCGTGTCTAAAAGGAATTCTACGCCTTTGCTTTCAAAGAAACGTTGAACTTGTGAGCCGATTTCTTTCCCAAAAGAGCGGTGAAATGGAATGCTTCCAATTACAGTGATCTGTCTCACTTTTCCGACACAGTATGAGGCCATTTCCATTCCTTTTAAACATAATGGACACATATATTAGTAAAACTGTCATTAATGTTTGTTTGGAGAGTCTTTTAAAAACTCATACTAGCGCTTGTAATCGTTTCTTACCTATAAACGATGATCCAACAACCACAATTTTCGCATTTTCATTTATAGCTTCGCCAATAGCCCTCGCATCATCGTGTGTGCGGAGATAAGATACGTTCTTCAAATTCAGTCCTTCAATATTAGGTTTACGTGGCCTGAAATAATTTACTTTCATTAAGTAATACATAAAAAAAGAGAGAAATGGCACTAAATGGTTGTATTAAATTATTATTATTATTAGCACCGCGTCTTACTACCCGTTCGGGTTGTATGCGCTTACATTAATGTGCAATGGTAGGGTGATTGTGAGATGAAATGGAGGACCTACAATTTAACGTGGGATCCGAACCACGGTGGAGGCCTGGCATTCGACACATTCACAAGTTGTGATTAATACACGTCTTGTCAGAGGTGAAAGAAGGGTTTGGCAATCAGATAAATCTGTGCAGGGACAGAGGATTGAACCCCGGGCCCCCAGCACAGAAGTCCGACATCTTACCTAGACCACCACGTTACCTGGATGTTAAATTAAACATTGAAAGTATGATAGAAGGTCCAGGCCTACACACTAACCAGAAAACTGTAGGCCTCAAAGTTCACCATTAAAAACAACCAAACACATAGTTATGTGATTTGTTGCGTTTTCAATTGTGAGCTTTGAGCCTACGTCCTCCTTTCAATATTTAATAATTGATAAATCGTACAAAGGAAAAAAAGTAAATATTTTATTTAAAGCATTTAATGTACATATTAAGTTATAACATTTATTAGCGGCCAGAGACGAGAGGAAACCCAGAGTTAACTTACGTGCAACCGGTCGCTATCACCAACTTTGTGTATGGCAACATGACAGCTGTACTGAGCTTCACTTGTTTCTTCTCAAAGTCTACTTCTGTAACTTCCGTGCCGAGAAGAGTTTCGATCTGGTGGTTCTAGTAAAACAGAATAATGAACATTTAAAAAATTTATATATATAGGCCTATACTACTCCCAAAAAATATGAACAAAATATAACCTGCATAAAACTTCCAAAAGATTTTATTTTTAAAACTTCCAAAATAAGAAAACGGTTATCAAGGATTGTGTTGGTATATTTGAGCGAATAAAAGAGTAACTGCTGAGCCAGTTGGGCATTGTATCGAGGTTAATGGCCAAGATTTTTAATATTTAGTGTGTGTGTGTGGATATATATAGTAGCGCTGCATACTACCTGTTCAGGTTGTACGCATATGTACTAATATATGCTAAACACCCTCAGTACACCCAACCGAGATTTGAACCTTGATCTCCCCGTAATCGACAGTCTAGTCTACTGCAAGAGTAGTGTGTTAGACCATGCGGCCATCAAGGCGGGCGTTAATAGTGTTCCGTTTACACTTTGTTTACCCTGAAAGGTTACAAGCTTACCTTGCTTGTTTCCACCATGCTGCAGCTTATATGAAAGGACCATAACTCCTATCATAAACCGTAGGGTTAAAATCTCATATTATTATACCGCGTTATATTTAACTCATCCCCAAACTTACCAAATCGGTGATTAAAAATATAATTTTACCATCTTACATCATAGAAATCTTGAGTTCGAAGTTGTATGCTTTCAATTTTCGAATCTAAAGTTTTGCTGAGCATCGTTCGATCATAAGGTAGCTGCTTTTCCTTGCACACCAAAACAATTCTGCCCTGGAAACCTTCCTGACGCAACACCTCTGCGCACGAAGCACCGGCTGGGCCTGAATGGGTAGTAATATGTGGTGCTAAAAACTATATAACAATCTAAAAACACAACAAGTTATCGCACTGTTCAAATATACCCCTTCAGAGCAACATCCAAGCATAACTTTGTGCCTAGGCAAACTTTCCTTTTGGTGCTCCCTTTTTTACTTCTAATTATGATTCCCGATATTGTCATAATGCTGGAAGCAGGGCTGCGGAGTCTGAGTCGGTAGAAAAGTACCGACCCCGACTTCAAACTAAAAACTTAACTAGGGGAAAAAATTGTTGAAGTGTTAGGTATTATGAAGCATGGAGTTGAAACATCCATCATAAGGAAAAAGGAGAGTTACATTTTTGGAAAGTTTTGATTTGCGGTGTTGGAGGACAATAGAGAGGATAAAGCGGAAAGACCAGATGACTCGTAAAGAGGTAAACTGGATGGCTCACATTATGAGAAGATATGTCTTATTGACGTATATATTTTATGTTCTATGGACCTAGGTAGCCTAATGATTCATGTGGTGGTGATGAAATGTCCTGTGTTACCGTTGTAGTTATTTAGTAATTAGTAATACATTTACTATTATACTAAAATTATTTTACTACAGTAAATTCTTTATTACCTACTAATTAATATATACATTTATTATTTATTTTTATTATTATTTATTATTATTATTTATTATTTTATTTTTTTATTATTTTATTATTATTATTATTATTATTATTATTATTATTATTATATTAGCACCGCGTCTTACTACCCGTTCGGGTTATACGCACTTACGCTAATGTGCAATGTGATTGTGAGATGAAATGGAGGAACTACAGTTTAACGTGGAATCCGAACCATGGTGGAGGCCTGGCATTCCACACATTCACAAGTTGTGATTAATACACGTCTTGTCAGAGGTGAAGGAAGAGTTTGGCAATCAGATAAATGTGTGCCGGGACCTAGGATTGAACCCCGGATCCTCAGCACAGAAGTCTGACACCTTGCCTTAGACCACCAGGTCACCTACATTTTCCACTGATGGAGGAGTTGGACAGTAGAAAAATATAGGAATCGGAGTCGAAGGTTTAGCCTAGCGACTACGCAGCCCCGGTTGGAAGGAAAACATTACAAGATATACATCTATGGAAGGTCCTTGTCTGGTTTAATTATTATTGCTAATAGGATTTGTATAAAACACATAAAATTATTCTTTATACTATGATATAGACCTAATGAACATAGACCAAATTATAGTTTGCAATAAATTTTCTTTTTAACTCGAGAGAAGAATTATAAAATAAAAATTGAATTAGGGCTCAAATTTTAATTTTCTATAAATTTAGTTTTTGACCATTTTCCAAGAAGAGAAGAACAAGTTTCTTTGAGTTAAGTTTAAGGAGATTAACAAGTTCACAGCCTTTACACAAATTATATTTACAAAGGTTTCTTAGTTTTGCGATGATTTTGGAAAGCAGGTGTCCCACAATATAAATTTTTTGCCTAAAAGATTTCATAAAATCAATCCTTACTTTCATTACATACAGTACAGAATCTTACCCCTGAAGTAGATAGTTAGGTATACTTTCTAAACTAGCATATGATATATTCGGTCATTATTACCGCCCTAGTAAGATGTATTGTTTTAATATAATTTGACGCACCTCCTCCTAGTATAACGAAAGTGCTATCAATCTTCGGATTTCTTGAAGCCATAGTTTTTATTCTAGTCTCAGCCATTATGTCAGTCTTGCTTGCTTTTATCCTCAACTTGTTATTTCCGACTTCGTCGACACGGTAGCACGGCAAACTATCGATGCCGGGGAAATCTTCAATATCACCTAGACGGATCAGACAGAAACTTAGGACAAACGTCTATCTCAAACACAAAAAACAACAACTGCAAAACGGAAGAGAGATCCAAATAAGAGATGTCACAGTTTTAGTTTTTCTCGATTCAAATTATCAATTACAATTGCTTAAATTTTATCCTCAGTTTTTCAATCCTCAGTTCCAAGCACTGAACGTTTACAATTTAGATATTTTCATAAGCCTCCTATCTGACATTAAAACCTTATTTATTTATAAACCATTCTATAAAGAAGAGGTGGGTGACAATCACTGACCACATAGAATGAGAAGTGAAATCCACCACTCCTCTGAAAAAAAAATATATTGAGAAACTAGGTTGCTCAATCAAACTTTTTTCAACACATGCTGTTTAAAGAACATTTTATTAAAAACAAGGCTTGCTATCTTCACAGGGTAATTGAAGGGTACACAGATAAAATTAACCATTCACCTGTCGAGATGTTGAAGCAGGCCCCGTGCCAAGGACAACGAACTATGCCCTCTCCCAGTACTCCGGTGGCTAGAGGGGCACCAAAGTGAGTGCACTTACTGCCAAGTGCAGATAGTACACCCTTCTGTTTAACCAGAAGAACCTTCTTCTTCCCTTGGGAGCCGCAATCCAGGTCGACTTCACGCATCCTGAGCACAGGGAGATAAAACCATTCATACTTACTTCCACGGGACTTCCCCTGGTAGGACAACACAGTTTTGTAGCAGGCAATGGACAAATTCAAATTAACAAAAACATAATTAGGAAAAATTAAAGTCATATACTGGTTGGGTTAAAGGAATAAACTACAGTTTAATTAGATACGTTTATATAAAGGCCTGGTTAATTATCCGAGGACCTACTTTAAAAGCGAGATATACAGCCCTTTTGTATAAAAGCTGGCGTGAAGCCATATACCGTGGTCACTAATTTAATTAGCAATAAAATATCATAAAAGCAAATCTGTGTACATAATATACGAAGCAGTTTTATCAGGCAGATACCGAAAAAACTGAATTGAAGGTGGGTCTATTATTACAAAAAAAAAAAACTACTTACTCATTTTCTTGAAGAGGTTCCTTCAACTCGACATATGCCTCAAAATCCATGCTTGAAAATGATCTGAAACTGGAACATTTGGTCTAAGTTATTGGTGGATCTAAATTCACAACACGAGCAACTTTACTAAAGCAGGTCTAAGTTACTGCCAGACAAACTATGGTGGGAATGTATACAAAATAAAGATTAAAAAAAGTTAAGGTATTTAACGTGCACTTTCTGAACCACTGATTATATCAACACACGACTTATAAACTAACTTAAATCTAGAAAGACACAACATCCAATCCCCAGGCTGATAATTCATCAGTGTGAAAGGGGAAACCCACATTCACCTATGTTACATTTTTTTGGCAATGCCAGGAATCGAAACCGAGACCCTTAGCGCAGTAAAAAGACACACTACTGAATGATCTAATACACTAATAGTTTTAGGGATGAGGAAGGTTGAATTTAGAGGAAGTGTACTCACATTAGTGCGGAGGAGTGTAGATAACAATTTTGGGTAAAAACCACCCTCAGTACAACTGACCGAGATTCGAACCTCAATCTCCTCGTTATCGGCAGTCTAGTCTACTAAGTGAGTAGGCGTTAGACCAAGCAGCCACTGAAGTGGGTTGGGGAGAGTAACTTATTTAATGTAAATCTCATAAAGCATTTATTAAGTGGACAAATTTTTCAGCCAAGGACTCGTCTGATACTGGCAATAAATATATTTAATACCCATTGTGACTTACCTATTAATATTTACAAAGATGCGTTTCAGCAAACCTAATCTAAAGAAGTTCATTTTCTAAAATAGTTTGATCAATCCTTAAATTTGTCAAAAAGAAATCTCACTTTTCACTTTAACTTTTAACCAGTGATTTATTTAGTTTCAACAAAACCAAAAAAATATCTGCAAAATGTGTTTGTTTGATAACAAATCTAGCCTTTCAGTAATTCCGAGGGTGTGCATTCCTCCCACACTCGCAGTAAACACCACTTG
This sequence comes from Timema podura, assembly GCA_033556935.1. Taxonomy (NCBI): domain Eukaryota; kingdom Metazoa; phylum Arthropoda; class Insecta; order Phasmatodea; family Timematidae; genus Timema; species Timema podura. The sequence continues at coordinate 10,151,674 of JAVRXN010000001.1, read as the reverse complement.
TGAAGAGTAGCTCTAATTAACAGAAATTACACATCAGCAGCTCATGTAGTCAACCAAGTTCAATCTTGCAGGATGTGTGAAATGGTTACAACACTAGGCACACATGTCTACTCAAAGTGATTTCTTAATGATATTCAGGTAAGATAATAATATTTAGCATCGCGTCTTACTACCCGTTCGGGTTATATGCTTAAGTACTAATTACGCTAATGGATTAGGAATTGGGAAGGTTAAATTTAGAGGAAGTGAACCCGCATTTGCGTGGAGGGAGAGTGGAAAACCATTTAGGAAAAACCACTCCCAGTTCATCCGACCGAGATTCAAACCTCAAACTTACCTCCTCGGCGGTCGAGCTCAACACGACTAGCGCGTTAGCCAACTAGCCACCGAGGCGGGTTTCAGGTAAGAAAAGGGTGACCTGGCGTCTAGGGGTAAGGTGTCAAGACTTTATGTGCTGTGGGTCTGGGGTTCAATCCTCGGTCCCGGCACAGATTTATCTGATTGCCAAACCCTACTTCACCTCTGACAAGATGTGTATTAATCACAACTTGTGAATGTGAGGAATGCCAGACCTCCACCGTGGTTCGGATCACACGTTAAACTGTAGGTCCTCCATTTCATCTCACAATCACCCTACCATTGCATATTAGGTAAGTGCGTATAACCCGAACGGGTAGTAAGACGCAGGTGCTAATAATAATAAAGGTAAGAAAAATATATGCACTTTAAACACGCAGGTCCTACAAGCGAAGAAAGACAAAAAAAGCTTACTCTTTTTGATAGAAACCAAATATTAATGATATTAGACTTTTAACAAAACCACCCCACTTCAGTGGTCGAATAATCTAAAGTGTCACTCTTGCGATAGACAGCTTATGACGGGGAAATCAGGATTCAAATCCTGGTCAGGTCTATTGAGGGTGGTTTTTCCTAAATGGTTTCTCACTCTATTCCACCTAAATTCAGTTAATTTCGCTACAATGCTTCCTTCCTCATTCCTACCCCTTTTGAGTAATTATCTTGTGTGTTTAACCTGAATAGGTAGTAAGACACGGTGATAAAAAAGATTTATCATGTGAATTCAAACCATGTAAGGTAAGACCTACTTTATATAGGTCAATAATGTAAAATATTAACAAAAAGTTTTAGAAGACCTAGCTAAATTTAGTAAAATGATGAACAAAACAATATTCATAAAATAGAAAATGATTTTATGTACCTGTAATATAGTGTATAAGAAAGTAGTATAGTGGCAGAGTCAAAAATTAACAAATATCCCACTTGGTCAGCAAAATGAATCCATCGTACAAGTAGCTTAGAGGGTTCTATTGATACAAGGTGAAAATTAATGTTAATTATGAGCCCGCTCTTTTTTTTACTGTGCACACACCACTCTGCTAAATACCTCAATAGAATGTATCTGTTTCCAAACAAACTGTCCAAAATAAGTATTACACCTTTACATTTTTTGTTTATTCGAATTAAACAAATTAATAATGAATACATATTAAATACATATAAATCATAGGTTTAACCAATGTTAAGATAATCGAAAGGTAGTGCCACTTTGAGACATTTGATCATTGCTTAAATTACCCAAAGATACAGATTTAAAAAAAAAAAAGAGTAATGAAGTAGTTTGACATTGATGTGGATTTTAAAGTTTTACATTTTATTGAAAATCTCAAAATGTGACCAGATTTTTAACAAATTAGTTTGTCTTCCTTAATTAACTATATAAGTATGAAAGCGCTGGCATGAGTACTGAGTACCGAATTCGGCTCAACCTTATCCAATCATACGTCTTTCTCCATCTGGCGCTACCTTTTAGTCATTTTACATTGGATTTAACAAATAATCTTAAATTCTTAAGCTTACTCATCTTGACAATTTCATCAATACTAACCTAAGCTAGTCCCTTGATTAACTTAATAGATATATACGAATTTCGGTAGAGAGTTTGAATTGTAGATTGTTAATACTGATATTCACGACACTAGCTTCTAAGTACTCTTGCTCTTAAAAGATATGGAATGGAATAAAAATATTTTATATAAACATTTGTAAACCCAGCCAATAGGTGGCACTACTAGTACATATGATTTTTTTTTTTTTTTTTACAATTAGCCAACGCCTTCATATTTATACCATATAAATAAATAAATAAATATATTTCCATGGTATACTAAGATAAATGTAACATAGTTTTCCATTAACAACCTTTATTCAACTATTATTAAGTATATTTATCATTAAAATTATGTATAAATATAAATTAATTTTTAAATTTGTTTTTGGATTAGTTTTTCTGCAGTGTGTAATATATTTAGCAGCTTACACCACTGTATTATTTTGTCTGCTCTCTTTTAAGAAAACTTCAAAAAATGTCATACTGTCAATATGTGTTCTATGTACTTTTGAATAATTCTTCATAATAAATGTTAATTCAAGACTCTCGATATTATTCAAATTTGTCGTACCGGTGTAACACTCGTTTTATCTTTGTGTATTCTACAAGGGCGTAAAAAGCTCATTTTTCTATGGAGGGGAAGTTTGAAGGTGAATATTAAAATACTCATTAACTAATAAAATTTGTTTAGTGAAATATACAATTAAAAATGTACAGTTAGAGTAAAAAACTGAAACATTAGGTTTTTTATGTGTATTTGTGGACCTCTCTTTAAGGGGCCGTGCAACAAATTCTAGGAAGGGTCTGGATCACTATCTTTCTAAGCCCTTGATTCTACTAAAAAGTGATAATGAGTAGAGCCTAAGAAAATACTTCATGTGGTAGCTGAATATTGAGTTGTTTTGTTGAGATATCTTAGAAATTAAGCCGGGTATTTACTTTGCCTGTTTAATAAATCATGTCTGCTTATATTGTTCTAATAACGGAACAGAATTCAATCCACATGTTGATGATTGGGAGGCGTTAGAGTGTAAGTTACAATAGTTTTTTTTAGGGCTAATGATGTGGTGAATGCAAAATATATATATATATTGCTTAGCTTATTACATTAGGTCGCGTACAAGTTATTAATCAACAGGGATACCAACAAGCCTAGAGATGAGACTTATAAAGAGATCAATACATTACTGGACCGTCTCTTTATTAACCAAAACTATTTTATAGTTGGGTAGGTCTGTAGGTATCTAGGAAAATGCATATATTTTATCAAGCATCCAAATCTAAAGGGGAAAGTATTGAAGATTGGGCCGCAAGGTTCTAGCACTTAACAGCAACATGTGGCTTTGGGATCAATTTGGAATCCAATATCTTGGACAAATTAGTGATGGGGTTAGCAAATGGTTAGATAAAATATTGTTCACTAAGGATTCAATGACCTAAACATTTTCAAAAGCACAGGTTAGGGCAGACCAAATTGTGGTGAGCGGTGAATTGTTTATCAGCATTGAAAGAGTTAAAATAAATAAAGAACATAATAATCCTCGCTGATAACGCATGTCTTTTTTCCCCAGCTTTAATCTTCAACTTTTTTTGTCTCTATTATGCATGTTAAATAAATAATTGCATAATAGCTTAAACATATTAAAATATAAATGACATCAAAAAACTTTGGACCACAGAGCCTGGAGCTTGATGTCGAGGGACAGTGTTCCAAGGATGGTGATGGTCGCATCTGAACGAGGCCCGAGATGTTCACGGAAGGTGATGGCGGGTTCGAGGGTTGCGAGTCCCAGTTAACGTGCAAGTCGCTCTCCTCTCGACGAAGTTTGGCTGCCGGCCAGAGAGTGGGAGACCCTCTGCATTGGCTCTCTTTGGTTGACGTCAACAATCCAAGAGAGAATGAAGCAGGAGTTGGAGATGTAAGAATCTCTTGTGATGCAATAGGCCCCATCCACGACTATTGACAAAGTTCAGTTGCTGGCGGAGTACAGTAAATATTTTTTTTTCTAAACTATTTTAAATATTTTTTCTCAATGTTGATTTTTGTTCATAGTCATTAAAATATTGATTCAGGTCATAGTATTCAGAGAGTTGTGGCGATTTTAGTGAGTTTTTTTTTTAGCAGAGGTTAAGAAAAATATATACAAAGTGATAATGGCTGCCTCTTGAAGAAAATTGATCGTTACCGCTCAATCCCCAACGACTGAAGTTTTGTTCTATCGAAACTCATCAGGAGGAAGTGTGAAACTTGCAATGCAACTTCCTAATAGAGGAAACCGAAAAAAAAAACTTAAAAGGGAGAAAAAGTAAAATGGTAAAGATTGATAGAACATTTAGATAGGGAAATGTAAAAGGAATAACATAAAGGAAAAACACAGGAAATGTACATTGGATGTGTGTATATATATATATATATATATATATATATATATATATCGATAAGGTAAACCTCTTTTCGCTTTATGAGCTAAATGTATTGTATTTGGAAGAAGGTACATAACTAGTTTGGGAATAGATGGGTTAGCCCTTTTATTTGCCAGTTGTGATTGATACGCGTCTTGTCAGAGGTGAAGGAAGGATGTGGCAATCAGATAAATCTGTGCCGGGACCGAGGATTGAACCCTGGACCCCCAGCACAAAAGTCTAAATGACACCTTACTCCTAGACCACCAGGTCACCTTGAACATACTAATATCAAGGTCATATGATTTTCATGTCATATTTCTCACCCCTCTACCCTATGTCTCTAGAGAAGGTCGAGTTATGGTTATGCGCATATGCAATGTAAGAATTTTAATTCTGTTGATTTATACAGTAAAACCTTGGATTGCGAGTAACTTGGTCTGCGAGTTTTTGTAAGACGAGCAAAAATTTTCATAAATTTTAACTTGATAAACGAGCGATATCTTGCAATACGAGTAGTACTATGGTTATGCTTTGTCTGCCGAGCAGTGTCATTGGATATGTTCTTTGTTAAAGTCGCTCAAAAAGAAAAATATTCCAGTGAGCCAACATATAGCAGTGATTCTATTAGTGACAGTGAAAGTCGTCCTAAACAATAACCCTCCTCCTCCTCTCATCTCTCTCGTCTACCTCACACTAGCCACGATTAAATTTAATTAATAAATTTGATTACAGTACAGTTACATTTAAATAACGAAAATAAATAATGTATTAATCATTTTTAGATTAAATATTTTTGAGTTGTGGGACGAATCATCTGAGTTTCCATTATTTCTTATGGGGGAAATTCGCTTTGATATACGAGTGCTTCGTATTACGAACACGTTTACGAAACGAATTATGCTCGCAATCCAAGGTTTTACTGTATATTTTTTAGTCTTAATCTATTCGAAAGTGTTTGTTTATTTTGATGCGACTGGCACGCTATGTGGCCAGATTCCATACTACATTTAATTAATTTTACCTTTTGTTGTCAACGGACATTGCATTGGCTTGAAGGAAACACCAGATAATAATAACAATACTTTTATCAGAACAAGAAATATACTTATTTACCGGGTTTTTGTTCAAATATTCCGTCCACATTTTAAAACAATACTAATCAGGTGTAATTTTATTTTTTAACATATTTTACGAGATCCCACGAGAATCAAAATGGCCGACGCGACACGAGGATGAGAGAAATGGTTTATTGAAGAGGGGGAAGGCGGGTGATGTGACGACATAGATACGTCATCATATCTCGTACATTTTAATTTTAAAAGACCCGCGAGATAAAAAAAAAGAAGAAGAAATTGAGCTTGTTTACAAACAATTATCATAATTATGTCAAACTGAGATATTAGATTCTGCATCCATTTAGTTAAAGATTCAGATTTTATCAAGCTTATTATATTATTTCTTCCCCCCCAGATATTCCTTGTTTCTACTTTAATTTCAGATATTTATAGACATATATTTCAAATTTAGAACTTGATCCGCGAGATTTTTAGGGCCTCTACGAGAAATGCCGAGAAGCGGGAAATGGAAGAAAGAAACGGGACTGGCGTCTTAGGGATAAAGAGAATTTGACACACATTATTTTCAGTGCAACAAAAATTGAAATTTTAACAGTTATTTCTTAAAATAATCTTTCAAGTGTTCATCAAAATGACTACCAGAGACTCGAAGACAACTTTAGACGAATGGTATACCTCTGCAATGACGATTCTTGGACTTTGTGAATTTTGAAACAACTCACAGTTTCGACGATGACCTCCCAAAACATCTTTTGAGGTAATATCAACGTTTTTTGTTTTTTTAAGTTTTAATCTCTACACAGCTTTGACCTCACTACGCAGACGCTATATTATTATGAACCTTTTCCACTAAAAAATCCAAGACTTTGTTATTTTCTTCTAAAGTTATAATTATATATCTTTTTATTAAGCTAACATTTTTTTAACAATGACTCTGGAAAGAATAATTTTGCCAGTCATTCCTTCGACACTAATACATTGTTTTTATTCTTGTTATTTTATTCATTTATTTTAACTTTTAACCTCGTAAAGGACATCGATTAATTAGTGATAGTATTTTTATTATTATTTCAATAATTATCCACAAAGATTGGACTTAAGATTTCTTATATTAATACATCAACTTACTCAACTGTTATTTGAATTGTGAATTGTATTTTAAATTTATAATTTAGCAGACCTCTGTTAGGTAGGGTAAAATTCTAGATATACAATTATTTATTAAAGAAAAAACTAAACTTATTAATTTATTTTCTCAAAGTTAAAGCCGTTGTTAAGTATTTATTTAAATCATCATCGCCATCATTCAATGTTATCCACCTTGTTACTTTCTATCAAAAACACATATTTAGCGATGTCTCACCTGCAATCAGTTCCTAGGGATGCTGACCTTGGAGGCCGGTATTGTTGTACGCAAGGTGAGTCCATTGTTGACTAGGTACAGTAAAGTGATATTTTCCCCCCAACATGACCCAGAGGTCAAGAGAGAGTCTCGTGTTCGATTTTATGCATTATAATTATTTTGAGTTTTACCCCGAGATAGTAATTTTGTTGTTGTTGTTAAATGTAAATGTTAGTTTTGAACCCAAAGTATTGTATTCATGTCTCAGACCCACCGGGAGGTGATTACTTATCAAAAAATAAGTAGGAAATATATGAACGACTTTTTAACGAAAGTGATTATCAAGGGAGGAGCTCTTGAAAAACTTGTTTTAAAAATGCTTCTATGTAAAAATATCAGAAACAACTTGAACTAAAACCACAAATTCCTGCATGATTTGTTGAACTACATTTATTTTTACCACCATGTCTTACTATCCGTTCGGGATACATGCTAAATGAGAAACTTGGTTGGATATATGCTAACTGAGAAACTTGGTTGGATATATGCTTACTGGGAAACTTGGTTGGATATATGCTAACTGAGAAACTTGGTTGGATATATGCTTACTGAGAAACTTGGTTGGATATATGCTTACTGAGAAACTTGGTTGGATATATGCTAACTGAGAAACTTGGTTGAATATATGCTAACTGAGAAACTTTGTTGGATATATGCTAACTGAGAAACTTGGTTGGATATATGCTTACTGAGAAACTTGGTTGGATATATGCTAACTGAGAAACTTGGTTGGATATATGCTAACTGAGAAACTTGGTTGGATATATGCTTACTGAGAAACTTGGTTGGATATATGCTAACTGAGAAACTTGGTTGGATATATGCTAACTGAGAAACTTGGTTGGCTATATGCTTACTGAGAAACTTTGTTGGATATATGCTAACTGAGAAACTTTGTTGGATATATGCTAACTGAGAAACTTGGTTGGATATATGCTAACTGAGAAACTTGGTTGGATATATGCTAACTGAGAAACTTGGTTGGATATATGCTAACTGAGAAACTTGGTTGGATATATGCTTACTGATAAACTTGGTTGGATATATGCTTACTGAGAAACTTGGTTGGATATATGCTAACTGAGAAACTTTGTTGGATATATGCTAACTGAGAAACTTGGTTGGATATATGTTTCCCCACAACTGATTAAGTGGGGGGTTGCCACTTGATACCTCTTTTCACATTTAATTTTGTAATTGGTTTTTAATGACGAATTATTAATCATCATGTCTAAATTAACAACTTTCCCAGGTTCATTGTCTCCGAGAAAACCACATGTTTAGTTCCAATACAGGTCGTTAGTGCCTGGGAGCTAGGCAACCAGTTGTTCTTCGTTGCAAGATGAACCGAGGGTAGTAACCCCCATTTAATAAGTGAAGGGGGAACATATTACCAACTAATTTTTCAGAGGTTTAACATCTTATTTCAACAAAACACTATCCAGGAATTTGTTTTTTTGTATCAAGTTGTTTCTGTTGTTTTTGCATAAAAGCATTTTTAAAACACGTTTTTCAAGGGCTCACAACTCCCTGAAACAAACAAAAGATGTGGTTTTCGCAATGCCGTCAATGTGTACCTTGGGCTAGAGCCGTAACTATTTTACCGATTGGGCTCAAACTTGATATTTAGGGGCTACATAAGGTCCCCCCCGAGGTTTTTTAAAAATAAGATATCTAACCCTTAATTTAAGAATAGTTTACTGAAGGGTAAAAAGAGATAAAATCGATTTTCTCTAAATTCGTTCAAACGATTTTGATTAAATTTTATTTCTAAAAACCTTTTATTATTGTAAACAAGATGGCAATTCTCATTTTCTTATGAAAATTACTTTGAGGGTACTTCACACAGTGGAAATTTTCCAATTTTCATAATATCTCCGCAACTGTTTGAGATATGAAATAACTTATCATTGTAAAGTTGTAGAAATATTAAAGATAAAAAATCTTTTATTTGAAATATATTTTTATAAAACCAATAGTTTCTGAGCTGTAAGCAAATATCTATACTTTTTAATTCAAGTCTTTGAAAATGAATTTTATTCTTATGCTCTTTGGTGGACAAAGATGTTTCTCTTTTCTCAATTTTCCTGTAACAGTGTTCCTAGTTCCTAATAACATAGAGTAACAGTGCATATTATTTCATTTATTATCTTTGGTGTAGTGTTTCTATAACTACGTATAGACCTATTATTTCGTTTCACAAATCTTACGAGTTTTTATTAAATGTATATTCTAATATAAAAGCGGGAGAAAGTCTTTACGCTGCACCGTAACATTTATTTGTTAACGTGTATGTGGAGGGGGGGTGGGTGTGAAGCGTGTGTATTTCACGATGGAGAGTCTTCAACTTTGAACCAAGTGAGTCGTTATACTTTTATAACTTTATAGCTTTTATTTATTTTTATTCACTTTATGCTTTTCATACTTTTTAAAGTGCAGTTAGTAAGTTAAATACAGGATTGTAAAATATTGATATAAGGTAAGCTGTTGTCTACCTGACAATTTTTAAGAGCGCGCTCTACCTTAAGATTTATTCACGAGTCGCCACTGCTCTTCTTAAACTTTATTTTGTAGCTTCAGTAAAGCTTCTATTTACGAATACTTGAAGCCTAACTTAACAACAAATATTAACTTTTTTTTTTTACAAAATATTACGACACAAACATAGTTTGAATCTGCATGAACGTTCTGTCGTTACATACATAAAATGTCTCCAAGATTTTTTTTAAAAAGGTGTGAACTTTCTGAACCAAACTTTAGCAGCACATGACCTACAAACTAACTTAATCTAAAAACAGACACAACACCCATTTCCTTTAGGCCGTTAAATCATAGTCGTGGGAGGAGAATCCTCAAGTTCACCATTATTATTTTTAATTTTTCGACCAGCTCGGGAATCTTATCCGGGACTCACCTCAACAGGCATACGAGCTACTGTCTGAGGCCTCTAATTAGAACTTTTTAAAAAGTAAATTTGAAATAGAATTTGAGAAAGGTGGGGTTAGGAGTAGGGTGGTGACAGTTGTTGCCTCTCCCTAGCAACCTCACGAGCCACCACTGTCTGAGAGCAATAAATACCCCAGGAGATACAATTATACGGTTTGTTGTTATTGTTGTTTTGAGAGAGGTCCTGTGTTACCGCTGGTGTCCGGGCACCTAACTCGCAGATACTGACCAGGAGAATATAACTAGTAACGGTGGTTGTTGTGTTGGTGAGATAGCGCCGATACAATACGCTGGTTCCGGGCACCAAACCTCGTAGAATACTGACCAGGAATATAATAGTAGCGGTGGTTGTTGTGTTTTGGTTGAGGAGTAGCGCCGATACATATACCGCCTGGTTTCCGGCACCAAACCCTCGTAGAATACTGACCAGGAGAATATAACTAGTAGCGGTGGTGGTTGTTGTTTGAGGAGTAGCGCTGATACATATACGCTGATGTCGGCACTAACTCGTAGATACTGACCAGGAGGTAAACTAGTAGCGTGGTTTTTGTTTTTGTTGAGGAGTAGCGCCGATACTATACCGCCTGTTTCCGGCACTACCGTAGAACGACCAGAGAATATAACATAGCGGGTGTGTTGTTGTTGAGGAGGTACGCTGTACATATACGCCTGAGCGGCACCTAACCTCGTAAATACTGCCCAGGAGAGTATAACTATAGCGGTGGTGTTGTTGTTTTGGTTGAGGAGGTAGCGCCGATACATATACCGCCTGTGTCCGGGCACTAACCTCGTAGAATACTGACCGAGAGTTAACTAGTAGCGTGGTTGTTGTGTTTTGGTTGAGGAGGTAGCGCGATACATATACCGCTGTGTCGGGCACCAAACCTCGTAAAATACTGACCAGGAATTAACTAGTAGCGGTGGTTGTTGTTGTTTGGTGAGGAGGTAGCGCGATACGTGTGTCGCCTGGTGTCCGGGCACCAAACCTTCTTGCAGCATCCTGGATACTTGGCCCTCTCGTTACCGTACCGTATCTTGCAGGGCGGCTTCGCATCCAGCTGGAGGCACCTGCGGAATAGAGAGAAGACTGTCTCAGGATCGGTTGGCGCCAGGGTTGCGGAAAGCATCTGCCCGTGGGCCGTTCAAGGTCACTCGACAGTGACAATTTCATTGCACAATGTTAACACTTGTATAAAAGCTATAGTCATTGATTCAATTATTTCAAGTCATTACGGTTCACGAGCTATGAGGGGTCAAACTTGCTATTTTATGCCTTTTGCGTGCCGTTGTTAAGGCGGAATGATTAATTTATTGGGCTGAAAATTAGTACAACTAGACATTGATGTGAGGTTTACACAATTAAATTTTTATTATATTAATATTATTAATATTCTTTTAGTATCGTGTCTTACTGTCCGTTCTAGTTATTCGCATGTGTACAAGCTACGCTAATGAGTTAGTGATAAGGAATTTTTAAATTTAGATTAAATGTACCAGAATTTGCATGGAGGGAGAGTGGAAAACCATTTAGGTAAAAACACTCTCAGTACACCCGTCAGGGATTTGAACCCTAATCTTCTCGTCATCGGTTGTCTAGTCTATTGCGATAGCGACGCCTTAGAACATGCGGCCAACGGAGCAGGTCAATGAAATGTTAATATTATTTACATAATTCACTAATAATAAACCCGCTTCGGTGGTCGCAGGATCTAAGGCGTCGCTATCGCAATAGACTAGACAGCCGATGACGAGAAGATTAGGGTTCAAATCCCGGTTGGCTATACTGTGGGTGGTTTTTACCAAATTGTTTCCACTCTACCTCCACGCAAATGCAGGTACAGTTCCTCTCAGATTTAACCTTACTCATCCCTAACACATTATAATTAATTAGTACTTAGCCTTATAATCCAAACGGGTACCAAGATGAGGTGCTGAAATAACTATTACTAATATATCTTAGTAATATTAAGATGATAAATATTTCATTCTGCACATTTCATATCAATGTCTAGTTACACTAAATATCAACGTCTAGTTACACTAAATATCAATGTTTAGTTACAATAAATATCAACGTCTAGTTACACTAAATATCAATGTCTAGTTACACTAAATATCAATGTTTAGTTACAATAAATATCAACGTCTAGTTACACTAAATATCAACGTCTAGTTACACTAAATATCAATGTCTAGTTACACTAAATATCAATGTTTAGTTACAATAAATATCAACGTCTAGTTACACTAAATATCAATGTCTAGTTACACTAAATATCAATGTTTAGTTACAATAAATATCAACGTCTAGTTACACTAAATATCAACGTCTAGTTACACTAAATATCAATGTCTAGTTACACTAAATATCAATGTTTAGTTACAATAAATATCAACGTCTAGTTACACTAAATATCAATGTCTAGTTACACTAAATATCAATGTTTAGTTACAATAAATATCAACGTCTAGTTACACTAAATATCAATGTCTAGTTACACTAAATATCAATGTTTAGTTACAATAAATATCAACGTCTAGTTACACTAAATATCAACGTCTAGTTACACTAAATATCAATGTCTAGTTACACTAAATATCAATGTTTAGTTACAATAAATATCAACGTCTAGTTACACTAAATATCAATGTCTAGTTACACTAAATATCATTGTTTAGTTACTATAAATATCAGCCCCATACATTAAGGTGGAACTCTAAGGGGCGCGAGAAATGACCAGTGTTTTTTTTAGTTTTTATGGCAAAACATATTTTTGGCCAAAATAAATCAAATATTTTTCCGGTAGAAACATAGTTTAGTTTTATTCACATGGTTTTATCAAAAGTTGTTTAGTATCTTTCGTGAGCATGGTGGCATTTTATAACAAACTTTGTGAGGAATGCCAGGCCTCCACCGTGGTTCGGATTCCACGTTAAACTGTAGGTCCTCCATTTTATCTCACAATCACCCTACCATTGCACATTAGCGTAAGTGCGTATAACCCGAACGGGTAGTAAGACGCGGTGCTAATAATAATAATAATAATATAACAAACTTATTTAATTAAGAGAAAAAAGTTGTCATCACATTCCAGGAAACCCTTGACAGATATTCAAGAAATTTTGAGGTCAACGTGTGAAGAAAATTAAACAAAACTCCCATATTACAATCGAACCCCGTACCCCTCATCCCGTCTACCGGGGCGAGATTCGTCAAGACGTGATCATCGCCGCGTATGTGGTGAATTTCGGGGCAGCTCAGACCTCAAGCGCGCTGACAACTCACCCGTTAGTGACGACGACCATGTGGTTGTCGTCGTAATCCTGTCTACACGTGTATTTCACGCAGTTGACGTTGTCGAACCAGTTGGCCCCTTCCTCGTGGAAAACATCGCCGTATTTGTCGTAGCACATTCCCGGGAAGTCTGAAATATAGAGCTTGAAGTCAATGGCTTCATACCTCCACGCAAATGCTGGTACAATTCCTATAAATATAACCATCATCCCTAAAATCACTAGCATAATTAGTACATAAGCGTATAACTCGGACGGGTAGTAAGATGTGGTGCTAAAAAATAATAATTTAACGACATGTTTATTAATAGTTCTTATTTTGATTGCTAATAACTCAGTTAAATTCTCAAGTTGTTATACTTACTTGGATTTTGTACAACGATATCTTCTGTTGTCCAACAAAATATATATTCGAATGGCACAAACAATAAAAATACCAAATTTATCACGAAATTACTCATTCTAAACAAAAATGTTATAACAATCACTGCTGTTGGTACACCAACCCGCAACATAATGGTCTGTTGGACACTGAAAATTGTTTGGACATTATGTCATTTTGCGAATTTAGCACCTTAAGGACATAAACAACAATAAAAAATACAATAAAAGTTCCCATGAAATTGAGTGATATGTCTTTTCGCAAGGTGACTAAAAAAAATTGATGATGTAAACAAGTGTCCGTAGAGGCATTGTAAACAATAAACAACCATTGTTAGACACGCTGTGCTTTGTTTTATTGCTACAAGAATTCTTTGATTAAAATTAAATATGTCAGGAAACATTGATTACATTTTCTCCACAAACTTTGGCAAATAAAAGAAATCTTATTATAAACAGCCCGTAAATAGAAATTATTAGCTAATAAAACCCTTCAAATTATTTCATTTTAATGTTGGTTCACCAACAGCCAATGCTTACGTAAGCCTTTTAAAATCAAAAACATGGATTTACGATTTGGTTGGTAGATAACCAACGGTTAGCTGTTTTTCTCTGTCACAAAATTGTACTTGGCGAGAATTATAAACAAGTCAATGTAGGAATGTAATTAGATGAGATCACATGTGATAAAAGATTACAATATTTACAACTTTTTACTTTCTCTTGACCCCTCTAAAAAAGAAATATCGTGATCGTCAAAAAATTAGAAATGAAGATTTTTATACAAATATGTCAACGTCTTTTGACCCCCTGAAACAGAAAAAGTTGTTTTTGTGATGCTATATGTCTGTCTGTCTATCTGTACCACGGAATTGAGCCGACATTGTGTTACAAATTGGGGTAAAACTTTGTAGCTAAGATTTTCATGAGGTCTTCCCGAGGAAGTTTAAAAAAATAAATAGATATCCAACCCTAAATTTAAGGGTAGCTTACTGAAAGGAAAAATATTAATTTTTTTTTTTAGAAACCAGCTCTAACGATTTTGATTAAATTATGTATCTGGGTACCGTTTAACATGATAAACAAAACAGCTATTTTAATTTTCCCATGAAAATGATTTTAAGGGTAGAATTTTCACTTTTGATCATAATATACCCGCAAATATTTTGGATACTAAATAACTTTTACTATTATATTATTATTATTATTAGCACCGCGTCTTACTACCCGTTCGGGTTTACTATTATAAAGTTGTAGGAATATTAAAAATAAAAATCTTTTAATTTTAAATTATAGTCTCATAAAACCAATAGTTTCTTAGCTATAAACAAATATATTATACTTTTTATGGAGCACTTTGAAATTGAAATTGATTGTTATGCTCTTTGGAGGACAGAGATATTCCTCTTTCCTCAATGTTTCTCAAACAGTGTATAGTATTATATATTGCGGCACTTCGGTGAAGTGTTTCTGTATCGATGTATATTATTTCGTTTCACAAATATTACGATAGCGCGGTGCAGCGAGAAACGAACTAAGCCGCTCGATGCTCGATGGAAACATGCTCCACTCGACTGTCGGTTTTTCCACGAATTCCTTTGATTGAGAGGTGCGTATTCATTTGAGCATTCGTTCGGTTCGTTCGGAGTAAAATGCTCAAGTGAATACCTGTCCGAGGAAACGCGCCAAACATAACCAAACGAACGGAACGCTATCGAACAACTGTCGGTTTTTTGGGAATGCTCAAAGGAAGTCAGTTGTTCGCCTGTGCTCAGTGAATACGTGTTTTCGCACCTGCTCGGAGTGTTTGCTGCGATGGAATGGGCCGCAGAATAATATTTGAGGAACTACAACCTTGCAAATGAGTCTCCAGTTGCTCAAAAAAACGTAACGTTAGTGCCAAACGATCTTTCACTGGTATTGCTTTACGGAGATTTGTGTCCTTCTTCGCAATTTTACGGCCGACAAGTTTAACCAAAATCTTAAAGTCTTGAGATGACATTCGGTTGAAATTTCGGAAATGTCCAATCCCCTTGAAAGTTCTGTATCTTGCCGCCTACAAAACAGCCGCCTTATCCACATTATTCCTGTCCCTCTTTTTATTATTTTTAGTCGATGTTCACAGCACAAAGAAAGAACGTGCTGCCACTATCAACTCCATTTTGAAACTGAGCTCCAGTTGTCCTGTCCGTGGCAGAATTGGCGGGAACAGGTCGAGCACAAACAAACGGTCCGAATGCTCGGAGTATTCAGACGCATCATTGTCCGAGCTCGTTCTGTTAGTTCGAGGTAAAATTCTCAAGTGAATACGTCACCTTTACATCACAAGTCAGTGCCGGTGGCGATCAGAGTGATCCAGTCGTCAAAGTGAATACTGGAGGACAGCCGTGTTTTGTGCTAATACCATTTTGCAGCAAGTATCAGAATAAAATAGAATGGAACCAAGAAAACACTTATTTTTTTATTGAACAATATAGAAGAAAACTATTATGTGGGATCCTCAAGATCGACAACATTATAATACGTTTAAAAAAAACACGGCTAATATCTTGATTTTTTTTTCAAAATACTCATTAATGTCGATCCATCATCAATCAGCCCTCCTTCCCCTTAAATAAGTTCATCTGTCTCCACCCGTTTCTGTCTTTTCTGATTTTGTTTTCAAATAACAACATCCCGTTAAAAGAAACGCTACACTCGCGAATTTTAGGTCCGACATTTCAGCTAGAAATGAAAAAAAAAAAAAAAACTGTGCATTGTCGAGACGAGCATTCAAAGTGAGCATTCGCCGCGCCCAATCAGGAACTTTGAGCCGAGCTTAGTAATGTAACTGCTCGTGTCGAACATTACATTACAAAGTTCGGCTCAAATCAGTCACCGCCTTAAGAGTAAGCAAATCATTAACGTAATATAAAATACTATTAAAGTTTTCAATACTTCCACAATATAAGTATCTTTGAATACACATTTTTATAACATTTTTAATTTTAAATCAAAGAATAATAATTTAAAGAAGATATTTCAAATTCCCAAATTGATTTAAAAAAAATTTATCACAACCGTATCTGAACAATAAAATGCGTCTTCTATAACAACTGATCATAAAACGTGTCTTTTTAGATCCTATTAGATCGTAGACATTTTAACCAGCTCGTTGAACTCGTTACAAAAATTCATTAAACGGTAAATAGAAATACTTATTAGTCACCTACATTGACTAGGTAGTCAATATGGTAAGTAGATATTTATATAATATGGTTAATGTAGGCTTGTGCGTGAATTAACTTATTTATTAGTCAATTTCTTGTTTAAGAGCCACTTAAAAACCTATCAGGAAGGCAAAGCTGCAGAAAGGAAATTTTCACCTCACGTGACAGGAAACATACGAGAGTTTCTCTATACGGCGTGGATTGAGATGGTCTTTACGCAGACTAGAACGAAATGGGAAAATATTTAATATCTCTAAATAACTTGTTAAAAATGTTTTAATATCGCTTAAACAACTTGTTAAAAATTGTTGACCGATCTTAGCGCGGTCCATGTTTTAACTTGACCGTTTAGTATTTCGTCTGATTTATTGCCAAATGCTTTGACCGATTTTAACGAAATTTGGCAGGGACGTTCTCTGAACCTATGCCAGACAGTTTAGGAGCATATTCACTAGATCCGGTTATCCGTTTCAAAATTGCGGCCACTCAATATTTTTTTTCCATTAAATATCTCATCTCAAGGGATTTGAATTAAACATTCTAAGCATTCTATCGAGTAACTTGGGTGTTTAAAAAAAAATATATTGACATATATTGTGAGACTGACGTCTTAAACTGCTTGAACAGTGGTTATTCTATGCGAATATAATATACTTTTGATATAATATTCATGGTTTTTCTGTCTAACTTGATGACCAAGAAGTAATATCAACTTCAAATCCAAGGATAAGGTCTACTGTCCACAGCATTACTATTGATGAATCAATTAAAATTAACTTGGTGGCCCTTGACGTAGAGTAGGGTGTAAGGGGGGGGGCCTTGAATCACAGCCGGGTAAATTTGAGAGAGATTTTAAACAAAAAAAAACCTCAGTACACCCGACCGAGATTCGAACCTTGATTTCCTCGTCATGGAAGTCTAGTATAAAGCGATACTAGCGTCTTAGACCATGCGGCCACTTAAGTGGGTCACAACATGACAGGAATTGCATTTAAACATTTTTTTATAGGTTTATGCATTAATTGGTCGATGATTGCTACATTCCCTTCTCCCGCTCAGTACCAAGTAAAAGTTAAAAACTAATTTAATGTGAGCAAGTTTGTGAATATATATCAAATCGTACAAACACTATTTTTTTAATTAAATAAATTCCGTAATCAAAATATTATCACCCATATTGGTGGCCGCGTGGTCTAACGCGCTACTCTCGCAGTAGGCTAGACTTCTGATGATGGGGAGTTTGAGGTTCGATCCTCGGGTGAACTGGGGGTGGTTTCCCACTCTGTCTCCACGCTAATGTGGGTACACTTCCTTGAAATGCAACCTTCCTTATCCCTAATCCATTAGCGTAATTAGTATGGAAGCGTATAGCCCGAACGGGTAGTAAGACGTGGTGCTAAAATACATATATATATATTATAATACAATTATTTATTTATATATTAACACTTTCTATAACCTACACAATTACAAGATTCTAAATCATTCTAAACAGGCTAACACATTTAATGTAGTGATAAAGTTAATGACTAATTTAGTAATTTCTATATTTAATTTAAAAATAAAGTATGGGAATAACAAAATACTAATTTACATTCTTTTATCTCGGAAATACATAATTCTTGCTCTATCTTTTATCGATTTTGCTAGAAGTACAACGTTAATTTGTCTGCCACCTATTATCAAAAATATAAACCTCTTCTTACTCCGAGTAGCGCTCTCACTTAGACCGACTGTCAACTACCAATATAAATACCAAAGTCCCGTATAGCAAGGTTAAGTCAAAACTATCTAGTTTATTCCATACAAAGAAATTAGAATAGTTCCATTAAATCCTGAAAGAAGGGATATTTTCTATGTTTAATAATGAATTTAATTTATATAACACAATTTAAATTATTAAACTTTTATTCGTAATCTTAAAATGGAAATAACACTTTATTGTGGTTGCATTGCAATGGATCCAGGAAATATCGTTCGGAGCAAGACCTAGATTAAAGGGCCCATGACAAGCGCTCTACAGTCACACTGCCATCTTCCGTGGATTTATTCAACTAGTATCGGCTAGAAAACATCCATCACCAGTGGATCAGTCAGTAAAAAATATAGTTAAAAATAAAATTGACTTCTAAAGTAAAAATTTAATTTTAATCTTTTTTTTCTTTACTTAATACCAGAAAATGCTTTTATTACTTAACAACTTTAACTCCAGCAGTATATTACGTGGGATAATGGGAGAAATTTATAGTATACATTTATTAAACTATTTCGCACATGTCTCTGATTCGAACTAGGGTCCCTTGAATCTATGTCCAGCCTTTTTTTATTCCATTCATAAATGCGGGGGTAAATCAACCTAACCATCCCCCTTTTCCATTTTTTTATTTTGCTCTATATAATTGCGTTAAAAATAAAAAAAGATTTGTGTGTGTGTGGGGTAATTGTTCGCGGAGGTCTATTGAGTTGTCACGTCTGTCAGTTTGAATGACGTGGACAGGTGACAGGAGGAACATAATACTTGACAACACAGGGTTGTGAACGTCTGTACAGACCAACCCTCGCACCCCCGCCAGACAGCCAATCAGAACACATCCTCTAGCCGGCCATGTAACCTGACCACGGAATAACACAACATCCAGACCCGTGGCTTCTGGGACAATAATTAAAACATAGGAGGTCTCAAAACACGACTTACAATATAACTTAACCTATACCACGATTTTTAAAAAATTATTTTTAGTATTTAACGTGTACTTTCTTCACCGACTGATTATATCTACACACGATTTATAAATTAACTTAAAATCTATAAAAGGCACAACACCCCGGCCCGTACCGGGGCCGTTAAATTTATCAATGTGGAAAGGGTAAACCCACATTTCCTCAAAGATAAATATTTTGGCCATACGGGAATCGAACATGGGACCCTTACCATTAATATGTTTTTTAATATCTTGAAAACCCAAATATTTGACGCTTTTTTTTAGCACTGCTTTTTACTATGGTTTGATTTATACACTGATGATTAATATTAATCTATTGATTACAACCTTCTTAAGAATTGCTAATCAAAATAACAGGAAATAAAAAGTCCGAGCTAGAATAGAGTTTAAATCACAGTGTTCAAAGGTTTTATTTTGAAAGACCCTATTTAGTTGAGGCTTGCGTCTAAACAAACCGCCTTTGGACGGATCTCTTTTCGTTTCGCTTTCAGCCGCCAATCACGTGTCTCGGAACATAATCTTGTGGACATCACTGTCTGGGTCCCCGATGTCAACTTAACATCCGCGTCGATGAATGGATAACTTTACGAATCCTTGATATGTCCTCTGACGCAGTGGTTTACAACTTTCTTTAACTATGAACAGGAACATTCTAATTAATAGGGGATTGAAGGACTAAAATAAAATCAGATCTGTCCAAGCAGGCACAACTATTTGGCTCAAAAATGGATTCTAGACTTTATTTTAAAACAATTTTTTTTTCATATGTTGACTTTTGTAATAGTTACCTGTATAGATTAGGCCTAGTTCTTTTTATACCCCCCCTTGTTTTACTAACCGTTCGGGTTGTACGATATGTAGCCCACTAATTACTCTAAATAGTTAGGGATGAGTAAGGTTGTATTTAGAAGAAGTGTACCCCCGTTTGCGTGGAGAGAGTGGAAAACCATTATGGAAAAAACCACCTTCGGTACACACGACGGGATTCGAACCCCGATCTAATCCAACACAAAAGTGACGCCTTAGATCATGCGGCCTAAGCAGGTGTGTAGACCTACTAATAAAGATAATATGTTATGGATGAGCAAGCTGAGTTTAAAGGAAGTGTAGCCCGCATTTGCTTGAGGGAATGGAAAACTATTTATGAAAAAATCAACCTAGTAAACCCAACCGGGATTCGAACCCTGATCTCCCTGTAGTTCATTGGTCCAGTATATTGGAGCGTGACGCCTTAGACCATGCGTTCACCGAAGCTGGTGAGAACACGTCTCAAAACATGGATTGGTACCAGAATATTTGACTGAATATCATCACGCTGACTGCCAATAATTGTAATTACGGGAACTTTCGTATGAAGGGAACCACAATTCAATCAACCTAAGTTAGTTGAAAGATAACACTTGGCTACAATACTCGAGCACCGGGGCCTTTGGCTTAGAGCGCTACTGAGCCACGGTGTCATTTTTTTAAACTAAATTAAATCATACAGAATATTTTGTTTAAATGTTATATCCAACTCAGATAATAACCGTCCCCGTGGTGTGCACCTGGCTACAGCCGAGGAGTTCGGGTTCGATTCCCGGATGGTACCCTGGGTATTTTTCCCGAAAGAGGTAAATCACCAGGGTTTGGTTAAATAGGCTTAAGAGAGACTGTTGTTTCCACTGGTCCACGCCCTCATATCACATATAGCCTCATACTCACTGTCACCCTCATCTCATCACATCGGGACACGGAAAGGATGTACTATTAGTACATTGGGCGTCCCCTGGACAACGGTACATTAGTATGGCTGATTTTCCCCAAACGGGCTACAAATGATGTAGTCCAACACGAAATATATTATTATTATTATATTTATTCAGAACGTTATTTTAGTAAATTCCTTACACTAATTTACCCTTAGAGGCTCTGCCTAGAATATTTAAATTCATTATCTGCTTTATTTTTTGCTTATTGTTAATGCTTTTTAAATACTTTTTTTTTACTATATCAATTTATTTATTTATTATTTTTATCATCTATATTAATTATTATGTCCTATTTTTTGTAATATACATCATATATATATTGTTTAGCTATTTTTGTTTATTTTATTTTGTTACTATACGTGTTTGTAAGGTACTTGTATATAGTCTACTTTTTAAGGCTGGCCTGTCATAGGTCTCACGACTGTTGGCCAGCACTTTAATAATGGAAATTGAAATTAGTCTAATATTGCTGTAGACAATACTTGTATGATTGTATCTCAGAATAGTTCAGTTGGTTCGCTAACCTACTGGAGGTACTAGGTTCAATCCACGGCAGAAACATTTATAGTCGGGGGTAATTAGGAACTTCCCCTTCACTTTGCTGAATTAACGGTGTATTGTTTCAGAAGTAAGCTAATTTATTTATTTCACATCTGATGTAACCGATAGGTTTAGAAAGTGCACGATAAATATAATAATAAAATATTTGTATATTTATACAGTCCAATTTTCATAGGAAGAACCTTATTTCTAAGAGCTATAAAAGTAACTAGATTTAATTTCACGTATTCACACTTCAAGACAGGTGATATAAATTCGTCAATTTTGAATGATATTATCAATACTTATAAAATAAAAATTAAAAATAGGGGCGTGTGATTTCTCAAAAATTCGAGTCACGAGTCGAGTTTTATAATTTACTCGAACTCAACTCGAAAAATTTGAGTATCCAGAATGATGGATTTTTTCTCTAAAATTCCAAGTTTTAGTAGTTTAATTAATTTTATTCAACATTAAGATATAATTTCATAACAAATAGAATATTTCACTATTTCTTTTTGCCTAATTTAAGAAAATTATAGTTATATAAAATTTATTTGAAAATTCGAATTTGTGTGGCTATAAATTTTTTCACAAAAAAAAGTAACTTAAAAATGTTTATAATTCTTTATGGTTTATGCATGGAGCTATTATAGAAATTCATATTTTAATATTTCCTTTACAACTATTGTTCTGTACTACTTGAACAGAAAAACTAATTTTCATTCACTCAAAACTTGACTCAAATTGAAAAACGCCTACCTACACACCTAATATTAATATAGTAAAATTTAATCAGTTTTTATTTTCTAAAAGGTTCTTCCTTTTGAAACTTGGGTTGTACTTTTGTGTCTACCCTGAAAGTTATCAATCTTACCTCGCATTGTTTTGCTATGGCGTACCTTATAAGATAGGGCCATAGTGTAATCTGTTGAGGTAAGACTGCTTCCTTTCGCGGTAGATGGAGTGTGCATGATATGATATATTTTAGTAACGTCACATGTCTGTGGTCTTGGGGTAAGGTTCTTGCTTCAGGATCAGATGTTCATGGGTTCAAACCCAGCCGGGGGTCGACAGATTTTGCTTGATTGATAAAAAAATCCGTAGCACAATTTCATAGGGAAATAAAGCCGTCAGTTCAATGTCGATTGTGGCGTGTAAAGCAACCCTGAAGGTATGTGGAAATACCTTTCCCCAGCAAAATTGGTAAGCCCTTTCACTCTCGCTAATAGAAATTCAGTGTAGAAGAGAACGGGGCACCCACCACACTTCCTGAACCTCCCTAGAACATGGGATTTTTACCAGATGGTGCAGGCACCACTAGCCAGCTGGATGGATAGAAAACACACCAAACAAACTTGACTCGAGAAGAAAACAAGGTCGAATGCGAAGTGTGTGCTCTTTGGACGGTTACCGAACCATTGTACCCAACAAGTGCCAGTTGGTACACGGTGCCAGTCCGGGGGACCGCCGAAAATTGGACCCCTCTAGTCTGAAAACCGCGGGGACTCTACCCAGCGGTGACACGCTATCCCGCGGTGCATAATCGAAAAAAATTTTATAAATCTTCCAATTTTTTTATATATATATTTTAACTCTCTGAACTATAGACAAGCTTCTGTTTTCTTTTGACGAAAAAAAGGTTTTGTGGGTAGTTTTTTTTGGAGTGGGATCTAAAGGGAGTAAAAAAAAACAACACACAACAACTAGGAGGGGTTGTAAAATTAAATAGGGTGTTTTTAGAAGGGTTGAAAACTCCACCCTCTTCACTCACCTAACCATGGGGTCGCTCCCGGAAGTGAGAGGGGAAGAGAAATATATGAGAGCGTCCTGCTATCTATCTATCTATCTACCCACATCGCATGGTGCTAGTGGTGCACTCAAGTGGAGGTTTCTAGCAGTTCAAGGATAGGGTGCTACTTGACCTTCTATCTTCTCTGGTCGTGGTGCGGTCAGACGACCTTCTCTTGCGGGAGCGTTTGAAGGGCGGCTAATTTAGAGGGTACACAGACAAAACCAAGAGGATATAAAGTAGACAGGTTCTTGTAAAGCTCATTTATGGTAAGAAATATGGTGACAACTAACAGAAGGCTCTTTATTTCAAACATTGACTGGCAGTGACTAATGTCAACATACACACATCCATAATCACACCGTCCCCTTACTGGGTAGGCAAGAAACTGTGCATATAGCTCAAAAAACCACTCCGTCCTTAATCCATCCTCACTAACTTTCTCCACACTTCCCTATCCTTGCATACTCCTTCTCTTCAACAACATCCATACACAGAGTCATACATGCTCTTTTATTCTGAAAACTATTAATATCTCTCTTTTTTTACATATTCGTCTACAACATTTAACCACGTCTTACATGGCCTACCCCTTCCTTTTGATCCACACACTCTACCTTCATATATTTGTTTCATCACTCAATCCCCACTCATCTTCTCAACATGCCCAAACCAACGTAAGACGCTTCTTTCACATTGACCTGTTGTATTCCCTTTCAAACCGCACTCCTTCAGCAGCCATTCATTACTGACTCTGTCCATACGAGTTTTTCCACAAACATATCTTAGATATCTCATTACAACCTCATTCACCTTCCTCTTCTGTTTCTCTTGACAAACCCACGATTCACATCCATACAACAATATTAGCGTTAACACAATTTTATATACTGCCATCTTTTCCTCTTTCGATACTACTTCATTCTTTCTTAACTAATGTCTACCCATTCGGAAATAATGTGTATAGCTTATGCTTAGTTATTGAGATTAATGGCCGGAGGGTTTGCTGTGCTAACCACATGACACCCTCTATTAGTAAAATGTTGGCACTGTTGTCGCTAACGTCGGCGGTCGCTCGGTCGGTACAGCTCGCTTGTACACCGTGGAGTTTTGTTGTACTTACTTCACCTTCACTCCCATTGTAGATGAGCTATAGAAAGGAAATTTTAGAAAAAAAAAACATTTAAAAAATCAATATTGAAAACATTTTTACTTTATAATCTAAGGGCCAGTTTCATAGTCAGATTTAGTACGCCTCAAGTGCGGCGTTATACTAAATACAAGACGTCACCTACCTGAAATTGAATGGAATGGGCCAGTTTCATATGCTAAACTGGCCCATTCCATTTTGGTCTAGGTAGGTGTCGTCCTGTATTTAGTATCGACTTGCACTTTAGGCGTACTAAATCTGACTATGAAACTGGCCCTTAGTATAATTTCATAAGTATCATGTCGGGGCCAGAGTAAGCAGAGCTTGTTACAACTGTACCTGTGATATGTTCTCTCCACTCTGACCCAATTTGACCAGGGTAAGCAGAGCTTGTTACAACTGTACCTGTGATATGTTCTCCCCACTCTGACCCCATTTGACCAGGGTAAGCAGAGCTTGTTACAACTGTACCTGTGATATGTTCTCCCCACTCTGACCCCATTTGACCAGGGTAAGCAGAGCTTGTTACAACTGTACCTGTGATATGTTCTCCCCACTCTGTCCCCATTTGACCAGGGTAAGCAGAGCTTGTTACAACTGTACCTGTGATATGTTCTCCCCACTCTGACCCCATTTGACCAGGGTAAGCAGAGCTTGTTACAACTGTACCTGTGATATGTTCTCCCCACTCTGTCCCCATTTGACCAGGGTAAGCAGAGCTTGTTACAACTGTACCTGTGATATGTTCTCTCCACTCTGACCCCATTTGACCAGGGTAAGCAGAGCTTGTTACAACTGTACCTGTGATATGTTCTCCCCACTCTGTCCCCATTTGACCAGAGTAAGCAGAGCTTGTTACAACTGTACCTGTGATATGTTCTCCCCACTCTGTCCCCATTTGACCAGGGTAAGCAGAGCTTGTTACAACTGTACCTGTGATATGTTCTCTCCCACTCTGTCCCCATTTGACCAGGGTAAGCAGAGCTTGTTACAACTGTACCTGTGATATGTTCTCCCCCACTCTGACCCCATTTGACCAGGGTAAGCAGAGCTTGTTACAACTGTACCTGTGATATGTTCTCCCCACTCTGTCCCCATTTGACCAGGGTAAGCAGAGCTTGTTACAACTGTACCTGTAATATGTTCTCCCCCACTCTTTCCCCATTTAACCAGAGTAAGCAGAGCTTGTTACAACTGTACCTGTGATATGTTCTCTCCCATTATGTCCCCATTTGACCAATATACATATATTCTCTACACATTTTTCACATGAAAACGTATTTCCGTTGATACCTGACTAATTAATGATCTACTGAGTGGCGAGAATAATTCACAGGAACAGTTTAAACCAACTCTGCTTACCCTGGCAACACTCCACTGAATTTCATAGGTGTTGACATTTTCTACGAAACTTTACTGTTATAGATCACAAGACATGAACTTTATATATATATATGTAGACATTGTTTAATAACTTTAATATACTCGCTTCGATGGCCACATGGTCTAACGCGCTACTCTCGCAGTGGACTAGACTGCCTATGATGGGGAGAACGGGGTTCGAATCTCAGTCGGGTGTGCTGAGGTTTTTATCCAAAATGGTTTTCCACTCCCCCTCGACTCAAATTCGGGCACACTTCCTCTACATGTAACCTTTCTCATCCCTAACTCACTACACTAGCATAGTTAGTACATAAGCGTATAACTACCTGAACAGGTAGTAAGACCCGTTGATAAAAAAAAATCAGATATGTTAACCTAAAATAATAGGTCTATTAGTGACCTGGCAGTCTATGGGTAAGGTGTTAGACTTCTGTGCTGAGGGTCCGGGGTTCAATCCTCGGTCCCGGCACAGATTTATCTGATTGCCCAAACCCTTCCTTCACCTCTGACAAGACGTGTATTAATCACAACTCGTGAATGTGAGGAATGCCAGGCCTCCACCGTGGTTCGGATCCCACGTTAAACTGTAGGTCCTCCATTTCATCTCACAATCACCCCACCATTACACATTAGCGTAAGTGCGTATAACTCGAACGGGTAGTAAGACGCGGTGCTAATAGTAATAAATAATAATACTAATAATAGGTCTATTGAGTGCTTTTTCTGATTAAAGAAAGTTTGGATTAAAATTTGGATTATGAAAGGGTTGGCGGGGAGACAGAGTATTTTCACCAATTTTAAATTACATTTGGATGAGTTGTATAAATCATGTAGAGCACGTAATGTATTTTATAGCTGTTTTACATATCTTTTATAGTATACCCTACTGTAATTATTCTATACCTCAGTTTTAGCTTTTGTGATGCTGACTGACAGCTCACAGCTGACTTCTGACGGCTTTGAAAAGCTACCAGACCAAATTATGTATCCCTACGCCGAACCATATGATCTACAAAAACCATGTCTTTATCAGTTGTCACTTCTGACAGTCAAAATTTAGGTATATACCTAACTGTTGACTGTCAGAAGTCAGCTGTGAGCTGTCAGTCAGCACCACAGAAGATAAAACTGAGGTATACTTACACTACAACATGTAAATAAATACTAACCATTTTACCATCGCTACTTTCTTACAGTTCTCTATTAAATTTTAGTTTGTCAACTAATAAACTAAGTTTGTTTTTTCCCCCTCGTTTTCCGAAAATTGTGTTCGTATTACCCAAAATTCCGGGGTTAGGTCTAACGGGGTGTTACTGTATTCTAAACCACATTAGAATTTAAATTAATGAACGGGTAGGTAGATAAAATTTAAATCCCAATATTTATTCATACAAACATTTTTTCGTCGGGTTTCTATTCAAATTTATTGTTGTCTGTTTACACGAATTCGTAAGAAATAAGTTTTTGAAAATTTTTGCACTGCTGCGAATATAATCTCGCGCGTCGCACTTAAAAGATCGATATTCAAATAAAAACAAAAACAACAACTGCATTACAAAATGTTTAGGTGTGTTGATGAAACTGCAGATCCCCTGTTTGGAATTCGGATGCGCTTGGCGGCCATGTTGATGTCCTACGCCGATCATTCTTTTGTTCCCCGTGACGTGGACTGTCACGATGATCTCCCCGAGTTATTGCAACAACGACACAACTCGCATATTTATTAATGTACTCACAATTTTGAACACTTTTTTCTCACGTTCGTGGACGCCGGTACGCTCCATTAGTTTCAACGCTCTCCAATATTTTAACACCGCGTCTTACTACCCGTTCACGATTGCACGCATATTTAATAATTACATTAAAGTGTTAGGGTTGACGAAGGTTGAATTTAGAGGAAATGTGCCCGTGTTTGCTTGGAGAGCGATAGAAAGAAAAACTACCCTCAGTACACCCAACAGAGATTCGAACCCCAATATCCTCGTTATCAGTAGTCCAGTCTATTGCGAGAATGACGTCTCAGACCATTTGATCACCGAAGTGGGTTACATTTAGTTAAAAACCACTTTCAACGCAAAGACGCCCGCATCGCTTGTCGCATAGTCTTAACGCGTCATTATCGTGTTGAGACTCGGATTTACGTTGACAAGGATATGATGGTTCGAATCCCGGGTGGGTGGTTGTTTTTATTAAATATTTTCTCACCCTACCTCCACGCAAATACGGTGACACTACCTCTAAAATCCAACTTTGCTCCATCCCTAACATAATAGTATAAATACCCGTCGAACTCTCTAAAATGTCTAAAATGTTGTAGGTGACCTGGTGGTCTAGGGGTAAGGTGTCAGACTTCTGTGCTGGAGGTCCGGGGTTCAATCCTTGGTCCCGACACAGATTTATCTGATTGCCAAACCCTTCCTTCACCTCTGACAAGACGTGTATTAATCACAACTTGTGAATCTGTGGAATGCCAGGCCTCCGCCGTGGTTCGGATTCCACGTTAAACTGTAGGACCTCCATTTCATCTCACAATCACCCTACCATTACACATTAACGTAAGTGCGTATAACCCGAACGGGTAGTAAGACGCGGTGCTAATAATAATGTCTAAAGTGTCAGTCACTTTTGTGGTTAAACTGGTCTGCTGATGGCGGGGAAATCAGGGTTCGAATCTCGGTTGGATGTACTAAGGGTGGTTTTTTCCAAAATGGTTTTCCTCCCTTCTTCCAAGTGGATTCAGGAACACTTCCTTTAAACATAATCTTCCTAATCCCTAAAAAAAAATCATTAACGTGATTAGTATATAAGCGTATATAACCCGAACGTTTTTATTAAGACGCGAGTGAACAAGAAACTACCCCCTTAACCCTGAGAGATAGACGGTTGTTGTACCAAAACCTCTGTGGGCAAGGGGGGGGAAGGAATGACGACCAAGCGACATCAGTTATAAATTTAAAATTGAACTTGGTCTGCAGGGAGGATATGGGGGGATTGGGGGGGGGGTACTATCCTGTTTTTTAATGTAACCATTGAGTGGGTGAGGGAGGAGGGTGAGCAAGGGGGTTGAGGGGGTGGATAAAGGACAGTAGAGATTCATGGTCCCAGCACACACACACACACACACACACACACACACACACACACACACACACACACACACACGCACATATATAGCTGCTGCTGCTACTGGCTGCATTGTGCTGGCTCGGCAAGACATGACATTATGTCTTTATGACTACCGTAAGGACAACACAGACTTACGGACCACCTAGCGTCGTCTTATATTATATTACTACCCACCTCGGTGGCGTAGATGGCTAACGCGCTGGCTGGTTTTATGTTGAGCTAGACTGTCGAGGACGGGGAAATCGAGGTTCGAATCTTGTTCGGGTGAACTGGGGGTGGTTTTTTTCATAAATGGTTTTCCACTCTCCTTCCACGAAAATGCGGGTGCACTTTCTTTATATACAACCTTTCCGATTCATAATCCATTAGCGTAATTAGTACTTAAGCGTATAGACCCGAACGGGCAAGTAAGACGCGGTGCTAAAAATAATACTAAAAAGATTGATTGTAATTATTTATATAACTTCAGGTTTATTAAAAAATATTGCAAAATATTCATTAATTTGATCAAAATAAATTAAATCAGTTTTTTTTTCCCGTTGGTTGATCAATCACTTAGCATCCCTTATCATTTATTTAAGTAGGCTAATGATTTATGTCATGATTAGCAAGACTTCTTGGAAATCTATCACAAAAACAACACACTTATTAATGATAATATTTATCAGTTTATCAGTTATCTACTTAACATTACGATAAAATCAAACAGATATTTTTGTAATAATATACTTTGTGCCATTTTTTCAACGATTGTCTACACTGGACTTTGTAAGATCGCGGAATAAGGGAAAGGGGGGAAGGAATGGATATATAGGAGAAGAGGGGAGGAGAGAATAGAAATACAGAAAGAGCAGTAGGAAGAAGATCTGAAATCACGTTTCTTTTTTTTTCCACCCCCACCCCCCTACCCCTGAATAATCTAGCAGTATTCCAAGCAGGGGGTTTGGGCGTGAGCATATCATAACCATATGGATCCTCCTTTCCACCCGCCCCTGTAAACCCTGCAACCAGCAAAGTGGATACTTAGCAGTCTCTGTCTGATCACAGGGGCAATCTCTTGGAAAAATAGCCCGCGGGGAGGGTGTTTTTTGGTTTATTTTCCTAGAAACGCAAGAAATTGTGAAGACAAGCGTTTCTTGAATTTCAAAATATTGCTTTGGCAAACGTATTTAAAAAAAGAAACAAAAAAAACCCATAACAAGTGAGGGGTCCCATATGATTGTTTATTTTTTTTGGTTGAATATAAAAAACCGTTTGTGAAGCGTTTGTAAACATGATAAGAGTAGTAAACTTAATGTTTATTGTAAACACCATAATTAAGGATAGGACACCTAAGCTCATTCGGTAGCGTGTCTGTGTACTGAGTCAAGGATCCCGGGTTCGATTCCCGGCATGGGCTGAACAATTCATAATTGGTGAAATATGGGTTTGCCCTTTCACAGTGATGAATTAATGGTAGGGGGATTGGATGTTTTGCCTGTCCTAGTATTACGTTAGAATATAAGGCATATGAAGCTACGACAGACCTATCAAGCCGGTAGTGGAGAATATATGGCTTGAATAAAAAACCTACCCAGGCCACAGGCTGGAAACAGTAATGAATGAAAAGTAAAACCATAAAATAAGTTGGGAGGGAAAGGTATGATAATTAAGGTGAATGGGTTTTCAGTTCTAATGACGAAAACTTGGTTTGGCAATAATAAATAAGATAATGTTTGAGTGAATATGTTTAATTTAATTTTCTGCGCTATAGCAAGTTAAATTCGGAGCTCTGATTCTCTTAATTCCGTATTTAATCATATTCTAATCTCGGGAGTCAAACCATTCTCCCATTATACTAATAACAAGTTCAGGTCGAATGGGACATTGGCTGACCCCTGAATCTTGACTGTACATACGGCCCTAGGATCCTCCGAACAATTTATTGCGCTTCAGTTTATGTCCGCTTGAAAGCGCGCAAGTTCCCCGTCCTCGCGTTTACAAACCATTTGAAGTGTCAGAGCGGGGACAAAGTTTAAAATGTTACCTAGCGATGGAACTGCCGCTAGTTTCGGGGTAGGGGATGAGTATTTAGGGGATGATATCTAGATTGAGCCTCTTAGAGAAGTGGAAAATGTAACAAAGAGGTTGGAGGGAGGCGGCGATAGTTTTAAAGTGACGTCACTCTGCATCTGAGAAGATATTGGTTCATCGCGTCATCGATAGATGTTTCATTTCTATTTCTTTATAGCACCGAGTCTTACTACCCGTTCGGGCTCTGCAAATATGTTATAATTACTCTAATCCGCTATGGATGAGGAAGGTTGGGTTTAAAAGAAGTGTACCCGTATTTGCGTGGAAGGAGATCGGAAAACCATTTGGGTAAAACTACCCTCAATCCACTTTATCGGGAGTGTAATCCTGACCCCACCGTCATCGACAGTCCAGTATTTTCTTCGAGTGACGCCTTAAACCATTCGACCAACGAAGTGGGTTTCATTTTAATTCGTAATCTTGAGTTTTAAGAGGCCTATTGAGTCTATTTATCAGACACTTAGATTTAGATTGTCTACGATAACTTAATTAGGAAGGTATTCAAGTACCCTTTGTGATTGCCTTAGGGTGGTTTTTAATTTCTCACTCTTTATTTCAGGTGAATATTGGCACGTTTCCTTAAGATTCCACTTCTTCATATTTTTTATCTTATTTTATAAGTTTTAACTTAATTGTTTTTCTTGTAATTTTTCACGTTTTTAATCCTGGTTTTCTAGGCTATATAATATTATTATTTGATAGCTAGTAAGTGCAGTTTATTTTACACCCCATCCACCTTTTTCACATATTATTATTTTATTATTATTATTATTATTATTATTATTATATTATTATTATTATTATATTTATATATTATTATATATACACCGTCTTACTACCGTTTGGGTTATCCACACACGCTAATGTGTAATGGTGGAGTGATTGCGAGATGAAATGGAGGACCTACAGTTTAACGTGGGATCCGAACCACGGTGGAGGCCTGGCATTCCACACCGCATTTAATTGCACTAGAGAAGCATGAATGTACATTTAGGATTAAATGTATCTGCATTTGTATTGAAAATCGTGGGAGGAACCTTTTAAGGAAAACCATTCTTAGTTCACCTGGCCAGGATTCAAACCTCGACCTCCCCGTCACCTGACAAATCACACTAGATGACTGTGACGTTTAGTCAGTATGCCCACTGACGCGGGCTTAAAAATAAACCTACGTTTTATGATAATGGTTATTGACTACAGGTAGGGGTGAGAAGGTTAGCCGTTTAGAAGGGATGCACCCACATTAGTGTAGAAAGAGAGGATGAGAAAATTATATGTCTCAATAACCCGGAAGGGCTTCAAACTCTGGACTCCCGGTCAGAAATAATCGCGGGTAGTGCGAATCTAACTCCTTAGACATCGAACCGTAACAGGACGAGCTTAAAATGTGTAATCATTTCAATTTCAGTGTGTTGTCTATCGCTTTGTCCTTTAATGTCGGCCACTTGGCTGTACCACTTTGTACTCCTATATGAGAACTTGTCTACTGAGCTAAGGGTCTCGGTTCGATTCCCGGCGTGGCTGAAGAGGGTATCATTGGTGAAATATAGGTTTACCCTTTCACAGTGATGGATTAACAGCCGGGGAGACTGGATGTTGTTCTTTCCTAGTTTTAAGTTAGAGTATAAGGCATATGAAGATACGACGAATGGTAGTGGAGAATATATGACTTGAATAAAAAAACTGACCCAGGGCATAGACTGTAAACAGCAATGGATGTAAAAAAAATCCATTGATTTAAATAGGAATTTCATGGGCAATCATGGTGGGTTCAAACTATCCAATTTTTCGAATCAACCAATGTCGAATTAGCCAGGTCTTACTGTATTTCAAAACTCTTCTGTCCTTTTCTTGCCCGGACAGGCTAAAGTCTTCTTTCGGAAGAAAACAGGGGTAAGGACGAAGGCGAGGGTGCGGTACCGTTACTTGTAGAAGGTTCTAGAATATAATAATTTATTCATAAGTGCGTCTTCAAGGACATCTTGCCTCCCACTCTTCACACTGTTAAATTATCCAGCCCATGTAGGAACCTTGATATAACCTTGAAATAACCTTGAAATAACCTTGATATAACCTTTATATAACCTTGAATAACCTTTAAATAACCTTGATATAACCTTGAATAACCTTGAAATAACCTTAATATAACCTTGAAATAACTTAATAACCTTGATATAATAACCTTGATATAACCTTGATATAACCTTGAAATAACCTTTATATAACCTTGAAATAACCTTGAATAACCTTTAAATAACCTTAATATACCCTTGAAATAACCTTGAATATAACCTTATATAACCTTGATATAACCTTGAAATAACCTTGAAATAACCTTGAAATAACCTTGATATAACCTTGATATAACCTTGATAAACCTTGATATAACCACTCCTTGTCACGGACGGTGTTTAATGATGTGACACGGTCATCCCGCGTCGTTAATATGACTTCATGTGGGATATGGGATCGCGTGATCCATTTATTCTTATATAGGCCTATATTTAGCACCGTATCTTACTACCCGTTCGGGTGTATACGCTTTATTTATAATTGAAATAATTACTATTTTTTAAAATAAAAGGAATATTAACATTTTCAGAGCAGATTTCAACCACACGACAAATATGTAACTAAGCCAACACCCCCCGAAACAGCTATGTCAGAATCGTGAAATAACAACGTGTCACCGCGTGGTCACTCTCGTGTTAGACTAGACTGACAATGACAGGGAGATTGGGGTTCAAATCCCAGTCCGGCGTACTGAGGATGGTTTTTCCTACTCCCTCCACACAAATGAGGTTACACCTCTCCTACTCTTCAAAATTCAACCTTCCTCGTCCCTAACATATCAGCGTGCCCGCAATTAGTAAAATGCGGTGCTAAAATTAAAGTGCCGAAAATTTTTTTGGCACATTTCTGGATCGTGATGTAACACAATTACCAGTCTCCAGACAGTTAATTTACCATTCAGTAAGAAGGGGATAGTCCAATTCTACAGTGATACGTTTTCAACCCTGTCGAGAATCGAGTAAAGGACTTTTGAGCATGTGCAAGTCTAGAATAAACGTTCTTCGACGCGACCAATTGGAGATGATGGAGAGAGGGTGTTTGGAGGAGAGGGGGAGAGGAATAAAGCGAGAGGGGTCTCCTATTTGAATACTGTGGAGGGATTAACGAATGTTTGGCACTGACAGGGTGTTCCTAAACCTGAGCCTACATGGAAAAAATAACCTTTGTCAAGTTAAGATAGAGACATGTTTCCTTGGATCACAAGTTTAATTAGACAAGTTTCCTCGGCTCACCAGTTTAATTAAACATGTTTCATCGGCTCACAAGTTTAATTAGACATGTTTCCTCGGCTCACGAGTTTAATTAGACATGTTTCATCGGCTCACAAGTTTAATTAGACATGTTTCCTTGGATCACAAGTTTAATTAGACATGTTTCCTTGGATCACAAGTTTAATTAGACAAGTTTCCTCGGCTCACCAGTTTAATTAGACATGTTTCATAGGCTCACAAGTTTAATTAGACATGTTTCCTTGGATCACAAGTTTAATTAGACATGTTTCCTTGGATCACGAGTTTAATTAGACAAGTTTTCTCGGCTCACGAGTTTAATTAGACATGTTTCCTGGGCTTGCAAATGTATTCTCTTACACACTCATTCCCATACTCACACTTACTCACTCTCTATCTCTCTCACTTTCTCTTCCCACCACGCAAATGAGGGTGCATTTCCTATCATTTCTACTTTACTCTTCTCTATAATATCACTATATATATATGTATAGCCCGGACGGGTGGTAATACAAGGTTTGCCAGGGACAGTCTTAAATCTGGGCCGAGCAATGTACGCACATGGTTTTTCAATCTGGTTGTCCATCTCAATATGGCGGCCACTCTAGTGGTTTTTCATTTAATGACTCATCTCAAGTGATTTGAATTTAAAAGTCCAAGCAACCGATCTAGTACCTAGGGCGTATTAAAAAAAAATTGAATATCTATTGGTGATTAGTGAACGCAAGCACTCCACGATATGTCCAAAACACCTCCCGATATGTCGAACATCCTGACTATGTCCGAACAATCATCCCGACTATGTCCGAACACTCCCGATAATGTTCAAACTCACCCTAATTAGTCCTCTTTCCCTTGTATACTAAAGTAGCCATTTTCCAGTTCAAGGTACATTTGTATAAAAAAAAGTAATATTTTTCTTCATGTATAAAGTAAAAATATTTGACATAATTACTTAAGATACGTATTTATTTTATTATTTTAATATGTAAAGTATAAATCTGTATTCGTAATGTTTTCTCTTGAAATAATTTTATATTTTTCATGAGCCGGTGTGCTGCAAATAAAATGTTACGACAAGCCGCAAGTAGCCCACGGGCCACATGTTGAGGACACCTGCCTTAGACCATTCTGACACTGAAGCGGGTATAGTGTACAAATTGAACATTGTATCAAATTATTTTATTTCTAAATTTATCACCAAGGAAAAATATCAAATTTAAATCCAAGAATAAATTAATTATAGGAGATGTTTCAACTTTCAAATCCAAAGATAAATGTTAAGACTGTAGTGACTATAAGAACATAACATAATTATTCTTAAGTTGACTGTCTTGGATGTTTTTTTCAAGGAGGAAGAGAGTTCTACTCTTCACAGAACTACTAGTAGTTGTATATAATTTTTAAGGTACCTAATGGCTTGATCTATATCGAGGTAAGTCAACAACTTGGCGTCATAAAGTGGGGCATCCGCTATCTGACAAATAATTGAGACCCATCTGATCTACATCTGCCGGGACAGACAGACAGACAGACACAGGCAAGGGGTTAACAGCTGCATAATATTGAAAGCTCATTGTCTCGTTCCTTCAGGTAGAAAGATTTCTTCGTCGGGCCATCATTTTATTATATCATATTATATTAAACATGGTAACAAGGATCTGCCATTCAAATGCTGTGCATTCATACAAAACACGTGACTGTGACGTAAGTGTTCACAAATAGGAAGATTTCATAAGTACCATTATAGAAGGGAAATACCCTTTTTACTCAACATGGATACAGTGAAAAGGTTTTTTTTTGTGCCCGTTTTATACCAACTGATTATTGATTCGAGATTTTTCGTTTGATTATTTAAATGTTTCCCGATCTTTTTTATATTTTGTCTACCCTAGTTGCAGGCCATCAGGAAGCTGTTTTGAAATCTCATGGTGGACCTCTTCACAGAGCTATACTAATGTCACTAAAGGGAGCAATTAATTGCGCCAGCGAAATCCGTATTCACTAAAATAATTGATTGTCCAAACCCTTCCTTCACCTCTGACAATACGTGTATTAATCACAACTTGTGAATGTGTGGAATGTCAGTCCTTCACACCGTGGTTCGGATCCCACGTTAAACTGTAGGTCCTCCATTTCATCTCACAATCACCCTACCATTACACATTAGTGTAAGTGCGTATAACCCGAACGGCTAGTAAGACGTGGTGATAATAATAATTTATAGCCTAGTTTCAGGAGTCAACCAATCTCTCAATAGGTTATACGAATGACCCGAAGTTCAGGTCAAATTGGAGATTGGCTGATCTCTGAATCTCGATTATATTTACGGTCTTTAGACTCAGTTCACGGTAAACTGTTCGAGTCTGGGTTAACTCATAATCTCGGTTGAGAACATTGTCTCTAGCTATTTAGCAAGGCCCAGACTTTTATTACCTAAAAGTATATTTTAAAAAACCCCAATAAAATGATTTAAAAATTCTAAAAAATAAAATTACTTTAAATTTACAAAAAAAATCCAACTATTTAAGCAAATGAATGCCCACGATTAAATCAAACACGCGCTTCACAGATGTAAAATGCAATGAAAAACCTTTGACAACTAAAATAATGGCCTACATTATCTTCTTATTCAGACAACTGTGATATAAAGTTCATGACCTACATTATCTTCTCATTCAGACAACTGTGATACAAAGTTCATGGCCTACATTATCTTCTCATTCAGACAACTGTGATATAAAGTTCATGGCCTACATTATCTTCTCATTCAGACAACTGTGATACAAAGTTCATGGCCTACATTATCTTATCATTCAGACAACTGTGATACAAAGTTCATGGCCTACATTATCTTCTCATTCAGACAACTGTGATACAAAGTTCATAGCCTACATTATCTTATCATTCAGACAACTGTGATACAAAGTTCATGGCCTACATTATCTTCTCATTCAGACAACTGTGATACAAAGTTCATGGTCTACATTATCTTCTCATTCAGACAACTGTGATATAAAGTTCATGGCCTACATTATCTTCTCATTCAGACAACTGTGATACAAAGTTCATGGCCTACATTATCTTCTCATTCAGACAACTGTGATACAAAGCTCATGGCCTACATTATCTTCTCATTCAGACAACTGTGATACAAAGTTCATGGCCTACATTATCTTCTCATTCAGACAACTGTGATACAAAGTTCATGGCCTACATTATCTTCTCATTCAGACAACTTTGATACAAAGTTCATGGCCTACATTATCTTCTCATTCAGACAACTGTGATACAAAGTTCATGGCTTACATTATCTTCTCATTCTGACAACTGTGATACAAAGTTCATGGCCTACATTATCTTCTCATTCAGACAACTGTGATACAAAGTTCATGGCCTACATTATCTTCTCATTCAGACAACTGTGATACAAAGTTCATGGCCTACATTATCTTCTCATTCAGACAACTTTGATACAAAGTTCATGGCCTACATTATCTTCTCATTCAGACAACTGTGATACAAAGTTCATGGCCTACATTATCTTCTCATTCAGACAACTTTGATACAAAGTTCATGGCCTACATTATCTTCTCATTCAGACAACTGTGATACAAAGTTCATGGCCTACATTATCTTCTCATTCAGACAACTGTGATACAAAGTTCATGGCCTACATTATCTTCTCATTCAGACAACTGTGATACAAAGTTCATGGCCTACATTATCTTCTCATTCAGACAACTTTGATACAAAGTTCATGGCCTACATTATCTTCTCATTCAGACAACTGTGATACAAAGTTCATGGCCTACATTGTCTTCTCATTCAGACAACTGTGATACAAAGTTCATGGCCTACATTATCTTCTCATTCAGACAACTGTGATACAAAGTTCATGGCCTACATTATCTTCTCATTCAGACAACTTTGATACAAAGTTCATGGACCACATTATCTTCTCATTCAGACAATTGTGTGATTCCTAAAATCGTATGTTTGAATATTCACGCATTTATAAAATATCGATAATATTTAAAAATATACTTATTAAATTTGAATGCCTTAAAATGACTCAAAAATGCCTATAAACGATCTAAAAAGGAGACAAAACAAGAAAATATGACCTAAAATTTGAAAATGATAAAATGACCAAAAAATAAGATAGAAAAAGTATCTACAGCCAGGGAAACATGAACATAATCTATGTACTTTTAAGAATTGTCTCTGGTTGTAAAAAAAGATAACATTTCACAAAAACCAGAGCCTTGTTAATTATATTAAATTCATTAGCTGTTCTTGAATATCTTTAATGGGCGTAGGGGCATTTTAACAGGACTTTTTCTTTTCATTTAGAAAGTTTATAAAATGTCGCTATCGACATTCGTGAGCTGTTGATATCACCGCATGTAGAAAATTAAACTAAACTTAGCTTCTGAACCAATTTTTTTCCCCCAAAAAATGTCTTTTGTCATAAAAAAAAGGAAACAACTCACGTTCCTTTCCACCGTCACCTTAATTGCATTTTTTTTACAACCATTACTGTTTCCAGCCTGTTTTTATTCAAGCCATACATTTCCCACTACGGGCCTGTTAGGCCTGTCCTAGCTTCATAAACCTTATAATCTAACTTAAGGGCCAGTTTCATACTCGGCCTTAGTACGTCTCAAGTGTGGTGCTGTACTAAATACAGGATGGTACCTACCTAAACTAGAATGGAATGGTCCAGTTTCGTATATGAAACTGACCCCACGACTAGGACAGACCCAACATCCAGGCCCCCGGCCATTAATTTATCACTGGTTAAGAGGTAAACCCACATCTCATCAACGATAAATTTGTCGGCCATGCCGAGAACGGAACCGGGGACCTTTAGCTCAATAGACAGACACGCTACCAACTGAGCTAAAGGCCACACCTTAGTTGCATGAAATCTAAAAACCAGTAATAAATACACTAATTTCTAACCACGTCACAATTTTATTACTTGAAACTGTTTTGTTTTCCAAACATCAGAAATAATATCGACTCCCTTCCCCCTTCCATCACAGGTCTAACTCCCCACCTCCCCCTTTCCTCCCTTCTCTTACCCGGTGAGTTTCTTATAGTCTTGCCCTTCCCCCCCCCACACGGACTTTCCTCGCTACTTTTCATCCGTTCTTATTCCGTATGTATTTCCCTCGACATTTTGGTGTTCATTTCCCCTGTCTTGGAGCTGCATGCAGACCGCCGAACTCTCCCGAGGGATTCCCCCTTCCTCTTATCCTACCCTTCTACTAACCTTTTACATGAGGGGGTAGTAAGGGGGTGGTCTATAGCCGGTTCACTTAAAACCGGTCGTTCATTTCTTTGACGGTTCATCGAACAAGAATTTAAAAATAAAATAAAACGTTATATATATATATATATATATATATTATCTAAGTAGAAAAGTTAAGTTGGTAGCCCTTAGATCACATTTATAGTGATCTCCGAATCACTAGTACAACGTCTACTCTTGTATCACATGAAACTACATTTTTATCCCACCCGGAATTCGAACTAAAGTCACTCACCGTCTGAAACACTCTAGAGCACATCTGAGGATATCGTAATACTCAAATTACTGCTTTAATCAATAAAAATAAAAGAAAAAAGTTGTAGACACGCAGACTAAACGTAAATCTCGTATTGTCTGGGTCGCCGATGACGCGGAAGTCGAAGCTCAAGTCCCGGTCGGGTGTACTGTTGAATTTTTATTTTCCTAAATGGCTTCCCCCCCTTTCCCTCCAAGAAAATGGGGGTACATTTACTCTAAATTCAACCTTCCTCATCCCTAAATACATTAGCGTAATTAGTAGAGCCTACATATACGTACATCCCGGACGTGTAATAATTCGCAGTGCTAAAAAAAAAATAATAATGATACTATCGGTGTCTTTATCATGACTTGTTGCCAGGGTAAGCAGAGCTATAGTAGCCCCATGACTTCTTTGGTGCCGACTGACAGCTCACAGCTGACATCTGACGGCTTTAAAACGCTACCAGACCAAATTATGTATCCCTACGCCGAACCATATGATCTGAAAAAAAACATGGGTTTAGTAGCTGTCATTTCTGACAGTCAAAATTTAGGTATATACCTAAATGTTGACTGTCAGAAGTCAGCTGTGAACTGTCAGTCAGCACCAAAGAAGCCATGGGGCTACTGTAGTTGAAACTGTACCTGAGAATTATTCTCATCACTCAGTAGAACATTCATGGGTCAGGTATCAACGGAAATACATTCCCATGTGTGGTGTTTAGAGCAGAGCATATGTGTGATTGGTCGGATGGGGACAGAGTGGGGGAGAACATATGACCGGTAGAATTTCAACAATCTCTGCTACCACTGGAAACACTCCATAACATGCCACTGTTAGATTGGTCAAATGGGGACTGAATGGGTACTAACTAGAACCCGGGTTTGTATGCAAAATGCATGTTCTTTTTTTTTTACATATGTAAAGGTATGCGGAAATGGTATACTTTATAAGTTACACCTTAATAGACCATTTGGCCGATGTTTGATAATGGATATAAATGCATATTCTGGGGGAAAATCATTTTGCACGCATATTTAAAAATTTTAAGGTTAAAATGCGCATTTTACTGTCGTACTTGTCATCTTTATGTCATTGGCTAGTTACTAATTAATTAATAAAATTTCTGCAGTTAATCGGTGTAAAAAAAAACTAGCGTGCGTGCATGTGTGTATGTGTGTGTGTGTTCTTAAGATGGCATAAAGAAAAATATCCAATAAATCTATAACCGCTTTTCTAAATTACCTGAAATTATAACACAGTTGTAGGCTCAAAGTAATTCCTTGCAGGTGAGCTGATGGTCTAGGGTAAGGTGTCAGACTTCTGTGCTGAGGGTCCGAGGTTCAATCCTCGGTCCCGGCACAGATTTATCTGATTGCCCAAACCCTTCCTTCACCTCTGACAAGACGTGTATTAATCACAACTTGTGAATGTGTGGAATGCCAGGCCTCCACCGTGGTTCGGATCCCACGTTAAACTGTAGTTCCTCCATTTCATCTCACAATCACCCTACCATTACACATTAGCGTAAGTGCGTATAACACGAACGGGTAGTAAGACGCGGTGCTAATAGTAATAATAATAATAACAAGCTTTGCTTACCCTAACAATATTCCACGCTACGCCACTGATTACCGTAATTTACCCATACGATGAGCGGAAACCCTCTCACCTTGCAGCCGCGCGGATATAATAATGGATGTGTGGAAAGAGCAGACAGATAACAACCGAAACAAATGAAGTGTTTCCGCGCGTAGCGGTTGTTCGGGTGAGTGGGAGGGAGGGGGGAGGTAACAAACAAACCCTCCTGTCTACGACATGTTGCAGCGCAGAGGTGCATTTGGCGGGAAATTGCGACTGAAATATTGAACGTAACGGGAGAGGGTAGGGGGGGGGGAGAG
This sequence comes from Timema podura, assembly GCA_033556935.1. Classification (NCBI taxonomy): domain Eukaryota; kingdom Metazoa; phylum Arthropoda; class Insecta; order Phasmatodea; family Timematidae; genus Timema; species Timema podura. Next base: position 10,109,749 of record JAVRXN010000001.1, on the reverse strand, counting down.
GCCGTTCACACATGCTGGGAGAAAGATACGATGACATTCTTCAACTGTGAACCACTGTGGACCTCTGTGAACCAATGAAGGGGGGTATTTTTTCTTACCTCTCGACAAATGGAGTGATCGAGAACATGTTTGTTTTGAAGAGTTTTTTTTAGCACCACGTCTTAGGCCTACTAACCGCTCAAGTTATAATAATATGTAGACCCTACTAATTTACTAATTAACGCTAATTTAGAGGAAGTGTACCGCATTGTGAGGAGAGATAGTGAAAAAAACCATTTAGGATTTTTTTTATATCCAACCGGGATTCAAACCCCGATCTTCCTGTCAATGGCAGTCTATTCTATAGCGAGAGTGATGCCTTAGACCCTGTGGCCAACTGAATAGGGTGTGAGGAAGGTTAAAGTTAGAGTAAATGTACCCGCATTTGAGTGGAGAGATAGTGGAAAACCATTTAGGGAAAACCACCCTCAATACACCCGCTCGTATATCTAGCCCCGACTCGCCATCACAGGTAAATCAGACAAATGAGCTTGACGTTAGTCCGTGTTCCTACCGATTTGGGTAAAGTGATCTAAGATAAATTATAATAGGTCATCTGTGATAACCGCTGATTCACCACCTCGAAGTATATTTCTGTCACCCGATTTAGGACCAAGGACTCTGACTGAGAGGACCAAAAAGGTGAGGACCAAACTGCATGAGGACCAAATAGCATGAGGACCAAACAGCATGAGGACCAAACATCATTATGACCAAACAGGACGAGGACCATACAGAATGAGGACCAAACAGGATGAGGACCAAATAGCATGTGGACCAAACAGCATGGGAATCTAACAATGAGGACCAAACAGGATGAGAACAAAATAGCATAAGCACCAAACAGGATGAGAACAAAATAGAATAAGAACAAAAAGGGCCAAGGACCAGAATGAGGAGGGCAATGTATAATAGTCCCTTTTAACGAGGAGATCCACGGTGACAATATTTCCTGAGTTCCTTCAAAACTCAACCTGAATCATCCTTACTCCTTTATTGTATTTAAAATGCTTAAAGCCTGGACGGGTACAGTACAATTTCTATAAGAAGGGCCTTTTATAAAGTATTTATTTTATTTACAAGGTGTTGATTATATCTATCGATAGTGAAGCTGCAGATAACACGACTTGACTTATGAATACCTTAAAACAAATTTAGTAAATTTTCTAGCTATTATATTTGTTTCTTCCTGTGGAAATTGAACTGTTGCAAAAAAAAAAAAAAAAAAAAAAGAAAGTAAAATAATTGACTGACAGCTACCTAATATTTTGTTTTGCTTGAAAGATTATTTTATTATTATTATTATATCTTTATTATTAATATTATCATTATCATTATTATTTTATTATAATAATTATTTATTATTATCATCATTATTTTATTATTATTACTACTATCATTATAATTATTATTTACTATTATATTATCATTATTATTACTATTATTTTATTATATCATTATTTATTCTCTCTATTATTATTATATTATTTATTATTATTATTATTATTACTTGTGCCTTATACCAAGAGATTGCACTTCACTTAAGGAGTGCGATGACCTTCATATTAGCCATTGGGTACCTCTTCTGCTTTCGCCTCACTTGTAAATAAGGAAACTGTCCCAATCTTATGTTTGAATCAGAAACTCCAAAAAGTCAGCACCTGAAGCCCGACTAATAAACGCTTTCGACCCTAAAATCCAAGTCTTTTATACACCAATAAGAACATCCCCCCCCTCCTTTTCATCCCAGTTTGTTAGAACCATGTCGGGTCAAAGCGTCATCTGGACCACAATCACTGGATCGCCCCAGTTTCACCCTTTCGACAGAGGACACCCCATGCAAACAACCCTCTTAACGCACACAGGTCATCCAGAGTCATCGTCGACTGGAGGTCAGCACGCTCGCGCTTCCCTCCTGCCCGGTCATCCAAGTCACAAACTTGACCGGTCCGATAGGAGGCTGAATGGACCTCATAAACTGAGATTGTGGCTCCCTCGTGTTAACTCATTAAACGTCAGCTGTCGCTTCCTATGTTAAAAAAAACCTGTTGGTTCTAGAATGAGAGATCAAATCCACCGATGCTTTCACCCCAAAACGAGACAAAAACACATCAACCGGTCTTCTTTATCCTCCTTAAGAAAGGGATGTTCTCCTCTTACTGAATAGATCAATGATCTAGTTTTATGCTTCAATGATTTAGTTGTGATTTAGTTCAAGAGCACCTCTTGTGGTAATCTTCTTCAATAGATCACCTGTTTTATCCTAGAACTGGTTGGTCTACCTATCTCGAACGAGAGAAGTGATCTAGTTTAATGGGGGATGTTTATGATGTTTAGGGATGACACCCTTCTTTTGTGGTCAACCTCCCTTTAAAGGAGGAGCGTGGTCCAGATGAGCTAGGAACCAGATGCTGGACAATGGACGACGAAAAAAAAGAGAGTAACCCTCGAGATAAAACCTGTTACTGTTTTGTTATCTGGTCAGTGTTTTTCGTGACATGGAGATGATCCTCGAATGGACCAGTTGACTCCATTTGTTGGATACGGTGAGGTTAAGTCCTCGGCGTTGGCTCACTCGTGGATGACTGGTTTTTATTTTTAAAGGCGAGATGGACCGGCGTACTCTCTTTTTTTTTTAACCTTTGGACCGAATTTACCTTTAAACGTTTGACCCGTTAAACTTTCAGCTGACAATAGTAAGCAGTCCTTTAAAACCTAATAATAAATAACTGTTTTATTGACCGGCCCCTGGTGTAGTGGTCAATGCTACAGCCCTAGGGGTCCACGTGTTCGATTCCCGGCTGTCACCTTGGGTATTTTTCTCGAAAGGAGAATTACTCCAACAGTCACCAGTGTTTGTTTAGTTAGACTTAAGTTAGTACCCACATTTGCTTGGAGGGAGAGAGTGTAAAACCATTTGAGATAAACCACCCTCGGTACACCCGACTGAGATTCGAACCTCAATCCCCCCGTCATTGGCAGTCAAGTCTAATTCAAGGGTAGCGGGTTAGATCACACGGCCACCGCCGACGCGGGTTGCATATTATAATGATTTAATGCAGTGATTCCAAAACTTTTGTTGACAGAAGGAGCCCTTGTGCTAAAAAAAAAAAATCCTGTAACCCTTATTATAATTTTTCACACTAATATTATGAACACCCAATAACGACAGCTACCTGCTTCAGTCCGCGTGACTTAGGGCAGAGGTCGGCAATATTTTAGGGCCCCGGTTGACTCAGAAACCTATTAGAGATCCCATCCACGATCACACATTATTTTACACTCTACTTTTGCTTCTTTTTTGTCCATACACCTTATATTTATTTACTTATTTATTCAAATACTTATGTGTGTCCCACTTTATAGAAAAAAAAACTCGCTTTGCTCGTTGGGTGCTCCGCCCCCAAACTCCCAGTGGGCTTTCTTTACAAGTAGATGTCAACTAATGTATTCCAGCGTTGTTTTGAACGTAACAATTTTAAGTTACCGGTACCGTATTGTATATACCGCACCGACTTTAAAGTTGCTCCGCCATTTTTTTTTGGGAGGGGGGGATTTTTTTTTACTTTTTGGAACTTTCCCGTCGGTTACAGGATAGAAGCTACAAGTTTGCCAAATTTCAAGTTTCTAGCTCATCTGGAAGTGGGTAAACATTAATGTCAGTGAGTGAGTGAATGAGTCAGCCATGTGGCTTTATAGTAGTTTAATGTGTAATAAATAAAATGTACATTTTCAAATCAAACTATTTAATTTTCTTACAACATTACCGATCATGACCGATCAAGGCTATTTTGGTTACACTCGAATATTATTTGAACGTACTTGATACATTTCCGAGTTTAGAGGACTAGAAGATCGACCTTTGATGACGATGTTATTTTATTACACGATCGACTGGAAATTGACTCAAGATCGACTGGTTGCCTACCCCTGGTCTAAGGCGTCACTCTCGTGGACTAGGCTGCAGATGACAGAGAGTTCAGGGGTTTGAATTCCGGTAAGGTGTACTGAAGATGGATTTTTACTAAACGGTTTTCTTCTCTCTCTCCCCATTTAAATGCGTGTACACTTCTTATAAAGTCAACCCTACTTTTCCCCTGGCACATAGTCGTACAGTAACACATCTGCGTATAGCCCGAACGTGCAGAAGACGGGGTTACCAGTGTCTAAGTTAGACGTCTCCACGCTCTCAGCCTTTATTAGAGGCTGGTATTTTATTCAACATTCTTATACTGTCCGGCACCTTCGTTCAATCGGTAGCGTGTCTGCCTACTGAGCTAAAAGTCTTGGGTTTGATTCCCGGCATTGCCGAAAAAATTGTCATCTGTTAAATGTGGGTTTCCCCTTTTCACAGTGATGAATTAACGGCCAGGGGGCTGGATGTTGTGTCTGTTCTAGATTTAAGATAGTTTATAATTTGGTTCATAAAGTGTAAGTTAAAAACCTCAAATAATAATAATAATAATAGTTTTATATATTCTCAAAAAAAAGTTTCTAATCCTCAGAACAGCTCATCTAAGAGAATTTTGTTTTATAGATGGACGTCGAACAGGTTGGAATAAACAAGTGTTTTGACATCACTATTAACTGTGACGTCACTGGAGTCATCATTCCTTGGCGTCGCTATTAACTGTGACGTCACTGGATGCTTCATTCCTAGGCGTCGCTATTAACTGTGACGTCACTGGATGCTTAATTCTTGGGTCGCTATTAACTGTGACGTCACTAGATGCTTCATTCCTTGGCGTCGCTATTAACTGTGACGTCACTGGATGCTTCAATCCTTTGGCGTCGCTATTAACTGTGACGTCACTGGATGCTTCATTCCTTGGGGTCGCTATTAACTGTGACGTCACTGGATGCTTCATTACTTTTCGTCGCTATTAACTGTGACGTCACTGGATACTTCATTCCTTGGCGTCGCTATCAATTGTGACGTCACTGGCTGCTTCAATATCTTGATAAAGACCTTCAATTGAAACATAATTAGGAGGAAATAATTGCACCTAGAAATATGCTTTCAGTAATTATTCGCTTATTATTGTTATAAGTTTTATTGATTTATTTGGCATAAACGTTCTAAGCTCAAGGTTATATCAAAATACGACTTACAAGCTAACTTGAGCTAAAGTAATACTCCCCATAATACAATAATGACACTGCAATAAAGCTCTTTAAAAATTAAAAACATATTTTAACGGCAACATTTTATAATATTATTATTGTTAGTTTATAAGTATTGATAATATATATCAAAAGTGAAAGCTATAAATCCCATGGCTTGACGTATGGATATATGAAAGTAGATCTAGTAACTTTTATAGATGTCATTCATATAAGACCTTTCATATTAAAATTGGACTGTATGTAAAACACTCTCTGACCATTCGTCTAGAACTAAAACAAATGTGTAGTGGAATAAATCCTCTCACAAGGAGCTGAATTATTTTAGGCACCATTTAGAATCGATGCAGAGTCCTTTAGATCTCAAAATCAACCTCCCTACTACCCCCTCAGCCTAGGTAAGGGGGGGGAAGGATGATGATCCGTTAATCCTCTGTCCCACGGACTTGCTCCTCTGTTGAGTTGGAAAAAAAAAAAGCAGGTGAGAGAATTCTACCACTAAGATCTGGACCTGTTTCCCATCAGGTGTGTGTGTAAGAGAGATAGAATATACACCATCGAGGTAGAAAAAGAGAGAAGTAAGAACAAAAAAAGAAGACAGGGGTAGTTTTTTTAGGGAGAAAACAGAAAAAAAATTACACACTCAACTTCTCAAACCACCCTCCTAGGGAAAAAAAATAAAATACAACTGTTATCGCCATTCAAAATCAACTAGTTTTACCCCAAAATCCGGCTTTTCTCCCCCCACCCCTTCCGCCCTTGACATAAACTATAACACTTATAAAAAAAAAGGTCACCCTTTTTTTTGTATCAATTTTATTATTATTATTGATTACATCATCCGAAACGAAAACTAGCAATTTGTGTAATTCACAAGTGTCAAGGGGGTTGTGAGGGTTAAAGATCTTGCAAACATACAATACATTTCTAGAATATGTTTTTTGTGTGTACAGTATGAAAATAGTTTATATATGTAGGGAGAGGTAGGGAGTAAGGGGATATAAAAAAAGACAGGAAAATAGTAATAAAAAGCTAGTTAGCTGTTAAGTTGGCAGCCGCCACGGTTATTTTTATATTTTTTTTTATCGAAGGGAGTAATTCATAAAAGGAAATGTGTTGTGTGAGATACAAGATTGAGTGGGAGGAGAAATTGTTTGGTTTATTCGACTGAGGGGGCGGTTGGGTGGGGGTTTGGAAGGGGTGGTGGGTTAATTAAGAGAAGGGGTAGGATTGGACACACCTATGTAATTAGGCTGGGGGGGGGGGGAATTAGAAAGGTGTCCCGTGATGAGATCTAATCTGATTTTTTTTTTCTCTTTGTAACACCTCCGGATAATTGTCAGTTATTTGAAATCGGTCCCGGTGATTGGGATGAAAAGAGAATGCGAGAAAAAAAGATTTTTTTTTTTGCAATTTTCATAGCAAACTATTTTTTTTCGGCAAAATAAAAAAAAATATTACTCAAGTAGAAACCTAGTTTGATTTTCCTCGACGGTTCTTGAATAGCTGTTACGAGCATATTATTATCATTTGATAAGAAACAGAGGTGACCTGGTGGTCTAGGGGTAAGGTGTCAAACTTCTGTGCTGAGGGTCCAGGGTTCAATCCTCGGTCCCGGCACAGATTTATCTGATTTCCAAATCCTTCCTTTACTTCTGACAAGACGTGTATTAATCACAACTTGTGAATGTGTGGAATGCCAGGCCTCCACCGTGGTTCGGATCCCACGTTAAACTGTAGGTCCTCTATTTCATCTCACAATCACCCTACCATTTAACATTAGCGTAAGTGCGTACAACCCGAACGGGTAGTAAGACGCGGTGCTAATAATAATAAGAACAAACATTTTAAATTATTTATTGTTATTTTTTTAGCACCGCGTTTTACTACCTGTACAGGTTATAAGCAAATGTTAACTACGCTTGTGTGTTAGGGATGAGTAAGATTGAATTTAGCGGAAGTGTACCCACATTTACGTGAAGGAGAAGTGTAAAACCAATTTTTTGAAAAACCAGGGAAACCAAAACTAAACGAGAGTGACACCTTTTCCTCGGGTCCACCGATATGGGTATAGACTAATTGTAGGCATATAGCAAGAGAGCAGTGTCGTGGCATGGATTCCTTCCAGGGTAAGCAGAGCTTGTTACAACTGTACCTGTGATATGTTCTCCCCCACTCTGTCCCCATTTGACCAAGGTAAGCAGAGCTTGTTATAACTGTACCTGTGATATGTTCTCCCCTACTCTGTCCCCATTTGACCAGGGTAAACAGAGCTTGTTACAACTGTACCTGTGATATGTTCTCCCCTACTCTGTCCCCATTTGACCAGGGTAAGCAGAGCTTGTTACAACTGTACCTGTAATATGTTCTCTCCCATATTGTCCCCATTTGACCAGGGTAAGCAGAGCTTGTTACAACTGTACCTGTGATATGTTCTCCCCCACTCTGTCCCCATTTGACCAGGGTAAGTAGAGCTTGTTACAACTGTACCTGTGATATGTTCTCTACTACTCTGTCCCATTTGACCAGGGTAAGCAGAGTTTGTTACAACTGTACCTGTGATATGTTGTCCCCCACTCTGTCTCCATTTGACCAGGGTAAGCAGAGTTTGTTACAACTGTACCTGTGATATGTTCTCCCCCACTCTGTCCCCATTTGACCAGGGTAAGCAGAGTTTGTTACAACTGTACCTGTGATATGTTCTCCCCCACTCTGTCCCCATTTGACCAGGGTAAGCAGAGTTTGTTACAACTGTACCTGTGATATGTTCTCCCCTACTCTGTCCCATTTGACCAGGGTAAGCAGAGCTTGTTACAACTGTACCTGTGATATGTTGTCCCCCACTCTGTCCCCATTTGACCAGGATAAGCAGAGTTTGTTACAACTGTATCTGTGATATGTTGTCCCCCACTCTGTCTCCATTTGACCAGGGTAAGCAGAGCTTGTTACAACTGTACCTGTGATATGTTCTCCCCCACTCTGTCCTCATTTGACCAGGATAAGCAGAGCTTGTTACAACTGTACCTGTGATATGTTCTCCCCCACTCTGTCCTCATTTGACCAATAATACATAGGCTTTGCTCTACATACCTCACATGGGAATACATTTCCGTTGATACCTGAGCAATCAATGTCCTACTGAGTGACGAAATCGTATTATCTTAAGTACAGTTTTAAACTGACTCTGCTTATCCTGTCAACGTTCCACGCCACGACACAGATGCACTAGCACTAATATCATACAACTCGGGGTATCTGTTGATCAGGACCCTTCATGAAGATCACAGACGACCATAACACCACTAGTTCCCCCCTCTACACTCGCGCGTGTGGCTGTAGTGCGCAGGCGCAATCCATCTGTTTGTATCTGCTATCAAAACACGAGTGCTCTCCACAGAACGGCGCTGATGTCGATCTTGGAGGGACCCCAGGTGGTGAATGGAGCGAGAAGATGAAGTGTCCCTGATAGTGTTTGTTGTTTATTCTCTTGCTGCACCTGGGTAGCCGCACTTGACTCGTCGGGAGGGTGGGGGGGTGGGGGGTGAAGTAGGTCTTCTCACTTTGGACAAACCACTGGTAACGACCACCAAACACTAGAGTAGACTGCATGCTGTAGGGTCTACATCTGATAACTGGAGTAGACTGGCGGCACTGGTTGCGCTTTTACAGGCCCTGGACCACCCTGGGGAACAATGGGTATGGTACGCTTTGGTGTCAGTATTGGCTATCAGCAACGTGATCCTAGGGAACAGGACTAGGAGGGTGAGTAGTGATAGTACTGGCCATCAGCAACATGATCCTAGGGAACAGGACTAGGAGGGTGAGTAGTGATAGTACTGGCCATCAGCAACGTGATCCTAGGGAACAGGACTAGGAGGGTGAGTAGTGATAGTACTGGCCATCAGCAACGTGATCCTAGGGAACAGGACTAGGAGGGTGAATAGTGATAATACTGGCCATCAGCAACGTGATCCTAGGGAACAGGACTAGGAGGGTGAATAGTGATAGTACTGGCCATCAGCAACGTGATCCTAGGGAACAGGACTAGGAGGGTGAATAGTGATAATACTGGCCATCAGCAACGTGATCCTAGGGAACAGGACTAGGAGGGTGAATAGTGATAATACTGGCCATCAGCAACGTGATCCTAGGGAACAGGACTAGGAGGGTGAATAGTGATAATACTGGCCATCAGCAACGTGATCCTAGGGAACAGGACTAGGAGGGTGAGTAGTGATAATACTGGCCATCAGCAACGTGATCCTAGGGAACAGGACTAGGAGGGTGAGTAGTGATAGTACTGGCTACCAGCAACATGATCCTAGGGAACATGATTAGGAGGGTGAATAGTGATAATACTGGCTATCAGCAACGTGATCCTAGGGAACAGGACTAGGAGGGTGAATAGTGATAATACTGGCTATCAGCAACGTGATCCTAGGGAACAGGACTAGGAGGGTGAATAGTGATAGTACTGGCTACCAGCAACGTGATCCTAGGGAACATGATTAGGAGGGTGAATAGTGATAATACTGGCTACCAGCAACGTGATCCTAGGGAACAGGACTAGGAGGGTGAATGATCTTTCCATCACCAGACAAACCAGACAACTCGAGGCTTTAGAACTTGTCCACGCGCCCAACGAGGCCATATTTTAGTATAATTATATAATATTTAAATTACTTCAATTATTGTTTTAATTTTACCACCCTTGAGAATGGTAAATCAGCTCGTCGATAAAAACAAGGAGAATCACACAGCTGTATGGTTAATTTCCGTGGGATCAGCTTTATAGACTATTTCAAAATTTACGGTTATTTTCGCTCTCTGTCTTTCTCTCTCTTTATGTATATATAAGATGGGTTGAATCCTATATTTCTAGAATACAAATCTTTAATTTACTTTCGAATCCTGAATACAAACTCGAATCCTAAAAAATATCCAATCAAAGTTAAAGTGAAAAAAAAATAATTAAAATATAATTTTTTAAAAAGTTGGCGATTTTTGTTTATTATGTCTATCACGTCATAAATAACAAAGAAAATACTTTTTTAGTAAATTAATTATTATGATTAATAGAGATTTAGATTATTTTTTTAGATATCTCTTAGACTTCGAATTAAGAAAGTTCTACTGGATTTATTTTTACTATAATATTTGTTTATATATAATATATATATATGAACCACATTTAGCTAACGGGCTACCAATATATTTATACAAATTGGTCAACAAGGAGGAAGGCAGAGTCAAGAGAAATTGTACCCTCATTCACGTGTAGGAAATGTGGTAAACAATCTAAGGAAAATCTCGCTCAATAGACCCAACCAAAATTCGAATCCCTGATATCTCCGACATCGGTAAGTCTATGTATCACGCGAGTGACGCCTTAGACCGCGTGACCTCCGATGTGGGTATATTTTTTTAAATATGGGGGTCCCATTTAATATCCCTGTGATTGTTTTTACTTTCTCATTCTTATAAACACAATTGTTTTTGAGTTATAAACAGTTTATATAAATATATATATTTAGTTTTTTTAAAATTGAAAGTGATTACTATGCTCTTTGGTGGCGTGTTTCTGCAATAATGTATATTATTTCGTTTCACAAATATTACTATTTTTTTAAAAAGTAAATATCTCTATTTTAAAATAAAAAAAAAGAGGGAAAAGTATGTACAGTGCTCCGTATCCATTTAGTTTAGTTTTATTTTTTTGCGTCGTTAAGTATTTTCAGTGAAGTAAAAAAAAAAGAAGAGTCGTATTTGCATGTATAAATATAATTCACCCTCTAAACCCCCCCCTCCCCGCTTTGCACCTCCTCTGACGTGACAAGAATAAATAGCTTCTGAAGAAACCGCGTAGCTCCATTTGGTCAGGAGATATATGTAGTCGCGTCAGGTCGCACGTAGATGGTGGACCAGAGGATGCTGGCCTGACGGAGTCCTGATAACAACACCCCCACCCCCTCGCTTCTATCCCCCCCACCATCCTCTATAAGCTAGGGCTGCTGGCTCAGCAGGAAGAGAAAAAAGGAGAGGGGAGAACTGTCAAATCGGCTGAGGAAGGGGAAAACCCGGGTCGTAAGAGGAGGAGGGGAAGGAGGTGGGTGGGGGGGGGTGAAGGATAGCGCCGGGACGCTACGGGGACAATAATGAAGAGCATCGCCAATGGCCGCAATCAATCTCCCGGCCGGTAGAGCGCTCTGCCAGTGCAGGGGACGCGTTTTACACAAGGCAGCGATTACTCTTTGCTTCTCACTGCTCTGAAACCAAGGTGTAGAGAAACTGGGTGATGAAAGGTAGCATCTTAAGATTGTGACTGCTCTGAAACCAAGGTGTAGAGAAACTGAATGATGAAAGATAACTTCTTAAGATTGTGACTGCTCTGAAACCAAGGTGTAGAGAACCTGGGTGATGAAAGGTAGCATCTTACGATTGTGACTGCTCTAAAACCAAGGTGTAAGGAAACTGGGTGATGAACGGTAACTTCTTGAGATTGTAACTGCTCTGAAACTAAGGTGTATAGAAACTGAGTGATGAAAGGTAGCATCTTACGATTGTAACTGCTCTGAAACCTAGGTGTAGAGAAACTGGGTGAGCAAAGGTAGCTTTATACTACATTCACTGCTTTGAAATCAAGGTGTAGAAAACTGTGTGAAGAAAGGTAGCATCTTACGATTGTAACTGCTCTGAAACCAAGATGTAAGGAAATTGGTGATGAAAATTAGCTTCTTTCGATTCTCACTGCTTTGAAACCAAGGTGTAGGAAAACTAGGTGATAAAAGGTAGCTTCTTACGATTCTCACTGCTTTCAAAACTAAGGTGTATTCAAGAACCGTCTGATGTACTGAGGGTGGTTTCCTCTACATGGGATTTTCACTCTCCCTCAACGAAAATGTGGGCTCACATCCTCGAAATTTAACCTTCCTTGTCCCTAACACATTAGCGTACATAATACCCTTCATTTACCCTGAAACGTGTCAATCTAAAGCTTTCAGGACTCCACTAGGACGTAGATGATAATATAGGGAGTATCTACTTGTTACCTTTCATGACAGACGGAGTGTACAAAATGCATATAACTTTAAAGTGTGCTAAAGAAAAAGCTATTATTTTCAACGATGACTCATTAGAGAGAGTGGTCGCGTGATCTAACGCGCTACTTTCGCAGTAGACTAGACTGCCGATAGCAGGGAGATTGAGGTTCGAATCTCGGTCGGGTGTTTTGAGGGTTTTTTTTTTCCAAATGATTTTCTACTCTCCCTCCACGCAAATGTGTGTGTACACTTCTTATAAATATAACTCTCCTCACTCCTAAAACCATTAGCGTAATTAGTAAATAAGCGTACAAGCCAAACGAGTAATAGGACGTGGTGCTAAAAAAAACAAAAACCAATCGTATTTCTTGGGTAGCACAGCCTAGACCTCTCTCGGCCGTAGCAGCTTATTTTCCAAGGAGGAGTATTTCTGGTTGCCGCAGAGTTTGCGGCCAGGCGAAGATGATGCGCGGCGGATCCCAGTAGCGGTGGAGTAACGTCGTAAAGCCGCTCAATTTAGCGAGGATCAAGAAGGGACGAAGGGGGTCCCCTCACTGCCCATAAGGGGTAGAGGGGGAGTAAGGTTTATATTAGATATTCAAAAGAGAAGATGAGATCGGGAAAGAAGACGAGTATATATATATATACATAGTATATATAGATAGGTTCAAGTTGACCAAAAAATTGGATCAGTACGAAATGTGCGCGTTGGAGGGATGGATGGAGGGATGGTTGGCTTTAGGAAAGATGGTGGAGTGGGGAGGACATTGGAGGAGGGTGAGAATACTGTGGGAGGGTAAGGTTGAAGGAGTGAGTGGAGAACACTTGCTTCCGCTAGGAAAAGCAGGAAAAAAAAAGCCCATGTGTCTTGCTTGATACGATTAGGTTGTGCGGAGGCATTCGTCCGCCCGCCCGCTTTCTCGCAGAGAAAAAAACAACTAAACTATTAGATTTTATCACAGGAGAGAGGTTCATTTTTACCCCTCTCATTCCCCTCTCCCCCAAAATATTTGTTTTTCTATTTAGAGTAGTTATATTGTAAAAGTATATAAGAAATATATATAAAAATTATACATTTTTTAATTTAAACAAATTGTTTAACATTAATAATTTAAAATTTAGAATAAATTCTTTCAATACTTGATGCTGTTTTAACAATTTCAATGTGACTCGTTTCGATAGCCGTATGGTCTAATGCGTCACTCTCGCAATAGACTGGGCTGCTAACAACGGGGAGATCGGAGTTTGAATCCCGGTCAAGTGTACTGAGGTGGTTTTCCACAATCTCTTTACGCAAATGCCGGCACTCTCCTATAAATTCAACCTTACTCTACAATAACACCATATAGTAAATTAGTACATAAGCGTATAGACAATCCCGTGTACTAAGACGCGGTGATAAGAAAAACCTGATAAATAAGTAAAAATGTAGCACCCGCAACCCCTTCTCGCCATTCGTGTTTTGTGTGTTTTGAGTGTCCGCCATTTAATAAATAAACGAACATTCTAGACATTTTTTGGCAACAAAGTGAGGTTCATCAAGACATTTTCTTCAAGTGGGTTTTGTAAATAACATATTTTATAATTTTTGATCATTTAAATATCAAACTACACAGATGGTGACTCACTAAGATGGAACTAGACACCAGGTCTGGGTTGTGATCCCGTGAAGTGACTCACTAAGATGGAACTAGACACCAGGTCTGGGTTGTGATCCAGGGAAGTGACTCACTAAGATGGAACTAGACACCAGGTCTGGGTTGTGATCCAGAGAAGTGACTCACTAAGGTGGAACTAGACACCAGGTCTGGGTTGTGATCCAGGGAAGTGACTCACTAAGGTGGAACTAGACACCAGGTCTGTGTTGTGATCCAGGGAAGTGACTCACTAAGATGGAACTAGACACCAGGTCTGTGTTGTGATCCAGGGAAGTGACTCACTAAGATGGAACTAGACACCAGGTCTGGGTTGTGATCCAGGGAAGTGACTCACTAAGGTGGAACTAGACACCAGGTCTGGGTTGTGATCCAGGGAAGTGACTCACTAAGGTGGAACTAGACACCAGGTCTGTGTTGTGATCCAGAGAAGTGACTCACTAAGGTGGAACTAGACACCAGGTCTGGGTTGTGATCCAGGGAAGTGACTCACTAAGGTGGAACTAGACACCAGGTCTGTGTTGTGATCCAGGGAAGTGACTCACTAAGATGGAACTAGACACCAGGTCTGGGTTGTGATCCAGGGAAGTGACTCACTAAGATGGAACTAGACACCAGGTCTGGGTTGTGATCCAGGGAAGTGACTCACTAAGATGGAACTAGACACCAGGTCTGGGTTGTGATCCAGGGAAGTGACTCACTAAGGTGGAACTAGACACCAGGTCTGGGTTGTGATCCAGGGAAGTGACTCACTAAGATGGAACTAGACACCAGGTCTGGGTTGTGATCCAGAGAAGTGACTCACTAAGGTGGAACTAGACACCAGGTCTGGGTTGTGATCCAGGGAAGTGACTCACTAAGGTGGAACTAGACACCAGGTCTGTGTTGTGATCCAGGGAAGTGACTCACTAAGATGGAACTAGACACCAGGTCTGTGTTGTGATCCAGGGAAGTGACTCACTAAGATGGAACTAGACACCAGGTCTGGGTTGTGATCCAGGGAAGTGACTCACTAAGGTGGAACTAGACACCAGGTCTGGGTTGTGATCCAGGGAAGTGACTCACTAAGGTGGAACTAGACACCAGGTCTGTGTTGTGATCCAGAGAAGTGACTCACTAAGGTGGAACTAGACACCAGGTCTGGGTTGTGATCCAGGGAAGTGACTCACTAAGGTGGAACTAGACACCAGGTCTGTGTTGTGATCCAGGGAAGTGACTCACTAAGATGGAACTAGACACCAGGTCTGGGTTGTGATCCAGTGAAGTGACTCACTAAGATGGAACTAGACACCAGGTCTGGGTTGTGATCCAGGGAAGTGACTCACTAAGATGGAACTAGACACCAGGTCTGTGTTGTGATCCAGGGAAGTGACTCACTAAGATGGAACTAGACACCAGGTCTGGGTTGTGATCCAGAGAAGTGACTCACTAAGATGGAACTAGACACCAGGTCTGGGTTGTGATCCAGGGAAGTGACTCACTAAGATGGAACTAGACACCAGGTCTGGGTTGTGATCCAGGGAAGGGACTCACTAAGGTGGAACTAGACACCAGGTCTGGGTTGTGATCCAGGGAAGTGACTCAATAAGATGGAACTAGACACCAGGTCTGGGTTGTGATCCAGGGAAGTGACTCACTAAGATGGAACTAGACACCAGGTCTGGGTTGTGATCCAGGGAAGTAGGTCACAGGCTGGAAATCCTGTCTCATACAACCCCCTCCACCCCCAGACTCTCAACTACTCTACATATGCGAGGTTTCCTACCCTTGTGTTTGAGGGTTTGGATCAGGGTTGAAAGGGGTGTCGTGCACTACAGGGAGAGAGGGAGGGGTTATTTCCAACCCAAACAACCCTCCCATGAGCCTCCCCTACCAGAGATTGTGCCACAACAGGGGCGGAAGGGGTTGGTTCGTCCGCCCTGCCTCTTACACCAGTGTTTGTGTCTACTTGCGTTCTCTAGTGCCAACACCAACTAACGTCTGAAATACCCACTACGGTGGTTGAATGGTCTGAGGCGTCAATCTCACAATAAACTGGACTGCCGATGACACAAAGATGGGGGTCCGAACTATGTCGGGTGTACTGAGGGTGGTTTTCCCTAAACTTTTTCACTTCCTCCATGAAAATGGGGTTACACCTCATCTAAATTCAACCTTACTCATCTATAACCCAAATGAGTTGGCCTACTATAACGCATCGCTAAAAAATAATCTAAGGAAATAGATAAGTGTGAATTTAAAGGTACTAATTGGACACATGAATTGTACCGTGCTCAGGATCATTTTTCACTCTTAGTTTAAGGCAAGAGTCTGTCCTGGACGTGTGGGTTTATCGGTGACTCGGGGTCAAGCTGTGTTAGCTCCAGGAGCCGATGAATCCACACTTACACTCCGTTTACCCTGAGAGCTATACCCTATCTACGGTTGGAGTGTAGTTAAGTGACAGTTATCATAAGGTTCTTTATTGCAAACATTGGCAGAAATGGTAGGGTGATTGTGAGATGAAATGGAGGACCTACAGTTTAACGTGGAATCCGAACCACGGTGGAGGCCTGGCATTCCACACATTCACAAGTTGTGATTAATACACGTCTTGGCAGAGGTGAAGGAAGGGTTTGGGCAATCAGATAGATCTGTGCAGGCACCGAGGATTGAACCCCGGACCCTCAGCACAGAAGTCCGACACCTTACCCCTAGACCACCAGGTCACCCAATAAATGAAGTTAAACTTTCTCTTAAAATCCAACTTTACTCATTCCTAACACATTAGCGTAATTAGTACATACAACCCAAACGTGTAGTTAGACAAGGCGATAGATAAAGAATAGTTAGAGCCAAACTAGAATGCTGTAGGTGTATTTTGACACACCCTATCGCCGGCCATCCCAATCTTCTCACCGCTTGCATCAAAGGCAACACAAAAAACTTCATGTCATGCTTCCTCCTTTCATTCAAATTTTGTCCTCTACTTCGTGAAAGGAAATAGACCTTCAGGGGTGATTGAGGCGGAGGGGGCCGGGGGGGGGCGGGCGGATAGATGAAAAGGGTGGGTAAAGGGTTCGACCAAAAAAAAAAAATACACATAAAAAAAATTAAAACGATGTGAAGTAGGACGTACCTAGATATTTTTTTTTCAAATAGCAATAACAATAGGAGGAAAAAAAAACTATTAATGATAATGGTTTTCTCTTCCAAGGTCATTAGACAACAGTTGTGTGGGATTTGGAATTTTTTTTTTTTTTTTTTACGTATGGACGTATATTTTTCCGTCTCAGGTATATACACACGTAGGCCTTGTATTTGAATTTTGGTGTGGAAAGGGGAGCGGGGGTGGTGGCAAGAAAGGTTTTTTTAAGGGGGGGGGTGAGTTCAGTACGAGGAAGAGGGCTCAAAATAGAATATTTAATGTCGTCATAAGGCACATAGTGTATCTATATTCCCTGGAAAAGGGTTTAAATCTTTCTTCCCCCTTCCACCCCTTCTCTTAAAACCACCCCAGGTGGTAAAATGATTCATATTCTAATGAGTTCACCAGAGGAAGATTAAAAAAAAAAAGTATTGGTTGGGAAAAAAAGGGTTTTGGAGGGAGGTAAGGGGGGTTTTAAGGGTTTCTTCCTGTTCCGGGTAGGACTCAGGTAGACGAAAGAGTTGATTCTGATCATTCTCGTTGTCTGTCATTTCCTTATGAGAACCTCTAGTCTGCGGAGGTGTTTTATAAGTGTGTGTGTGTGTGTGTTGAATGCAAGGACATGATCCTTCTTCGCCACCAGGACACAGGATTACGTCTAGGAGTCTCTGGATTCTCGAGTTCCTGGAGAAGAAGAAAAACAAAACACAAGGAACAATTAGTAAGTAATATTTTTACCAAAAACACACAGTATGATTTGTGTTTGTAGGAAAACTTTTATTAAAAAAATAAATACAAACTATTTCTCACGGGTTATAACATTGATAGCATTATGCTGGAAATGGAACACACGAATCCTCAAATCCCTCAAATACTATGATATTCGAGAGATTTAAGATTCGTAAGAATCTAAAAAAAAAAGTATCTCGATTACAATTATGAAATTCGAGGCGATTTGAAATAGAATTTTAATATGGGCTTTTGGAGTTGGAAGAGTAAAAATTTCACCAAAAAAAATTGTATTAAAAAAAGTGACATATTTGTTAATTATGACGAAATATACATGACCAAAAAAAATTGGCACCAATTCTTAAAAAAACAACCTTTTAAAAAAATCATATTTTAAATATTTTTCCTTTAATTAACGATTCGAAAATTCTAGATTCGAAAGAAAATGTAATATGCGGATTCGAGAAATATAGGAGACTCATCTATAAAATAGAATTTAAAAAAAAAATTGGTAAAACTTACCCTTTATTTCTACTTTAGTACAATTAACATTTCAAATTGATGCTACATTTGACTGAATATTCATAGCGTACTTGTTTGACACTAATTAGATGAAATGTTTGTAAATTTATTTGGTAAATATTAAAAATGTTTGTAAACACGCTGCTAGGGGATTTATAGTTTAATGGATTCTTTTAAGAGGCGTATTTGAACAAATTATATGATTATTTACTTTTTAAAGCAATAATAGACATATGTTTTGACTAGTAAAAGTGTTATTTAATTAATAATAATTAAATAAAATTGTTGTTAGACCTCTTAAAAATTAAATTTAGTAGTTTTAGATCTAATTTATATGAGTATATTTCGGTAAAAACTTCAATATATTTAAATTTACAAAAATGTATGAAGCAAAGTTATACTCTCTTGAAATCTAATTGATATTTTTGCTAATTAGTTGTGTTAAATTAGTGGTATAAATTTGACCATACTATTTTAATCACACATATTAAATATACTTGATTTTTATATATGAACAAATACTACTTTGAAAGGATGAGACTTAAATGAATTTTACAAATAAAAAAAAGGCTTTTTAATCTTAACATTTTATATGTAATGCATGTATAATTAATATAAAACTTAGGCGCAACACAAAACAATTCTTATTTTATTTATATCTTTGGTAGCGATTGAATCTTGCAACAGAAACTAGTTTACAAGTCCAATTATATATCATAGTTAAAGTTTGTTTGTAGTTGGCTAAGTTTTCATTTTGAAGTTTTAGGCTGTTTTAAAATCTCGAAGATATACCAAAACTTTTCAAAAAATTAAGTACATGACAAAAAAAATGGCACCAAGTCTTTAAAATATATCGACGACTATCTACTTTCAAAAATAAACGTTAAATAATCCATTACTTTGAATATCTAAGTGTTAGATTTATTATTACGTTGCAGAAATGGTATACACCATATTAAATACAAACACATTTATTGAACGATTGGAGCGAAGGCTCTGATTTAACTCGATCATAGTTTGACATTTCATCTGTCGTCGGTTCCACGATTAATGTAGGCCGAATGACGTATGTAGATTCTTCTTTTTTTAAATTGTTAACTTCCATTATTAGACTTACGTCTTCAACCACGGAGACAAATGCTATTCTCTATAAATTTAATGTACTATTTAATATGGTATTAATTGGTTTCCGGTCTAACTTGATCAAGGGGGAAAAAAAACACTTCAAATCCAAGGAGAAAATATAGGAAACATTCCAACTTGAAGTCCAAAGAGAAATGTTAAGATCGTATTATCGATAAGAACACTGAAGTTGTCCTCTAAATATTATGTTTTATTTTTTGTGGTGTGATGGAAAATAGACCCGAATTCATAAAACGTAACTCTATTTCGTAAGAAAATTAATGTTATCTGAGACCTGTGTTGTGACGGAACATAGTGAGGACATGCGGCGGGAGATACATCGGCTGCCGGCTAATCCAGTCCCTCCGCGACCCTGCGGACATTAAGGGACATCACACACGCTAGTACGTCCCTGTTGTTTCCAGCAATACCTCCCTGGAGAAGATGATAGGCCCTGAAATGTGGAAGGCGTGAGACTGCTACTTACAGTGGGCCATTGAAGGAGTCAGATACCTTGGCTCATTTGTTAGTGCGTCTTCCTTATGATCTGAGGGACTCAGGGTCGTTTCCCGGCAGAACCAAAATATTAATTTTGAGGATTGGTATTTATTTTCCTTTCACTCTTTAGCAGATTATATATTTTTTTCTTTTTACTCGGTGGCAAATTATGTTTTCTCTCTTTTACTCAGTGGCAAATTATGTTTTCTCCCTTTTACTCGGTGGCAAATTATGTTTTCTCTCTTTTACTCGGTGGAAAATTATGTTTGCTCTCTTTTACTCGTGGCAAATTATGTTTTCTCTCTTTACTTGGTGGCAAATTGTGTTTTCTCTCTTTTACTCGGTGGCAAATTATGTTTTCTCTCTTTTACTTGGTGGCAAATTGTGTTTTCCTCTCTTTTACTCGGTGGCCAAATTAATGTTTTCTCTCTTTTACTTGGTGGCAAAATTGTTTTCTCTCTCTTTTACTCGGTGGCAAATTATGTTTTCTCTCTTTTACTTGGTGGCAAATTGTGTTTTCTCTCTTTTACTCGGTGGCAAATTATGTTTTCTCTCTTTTACTTGGTGGCAAATTGTGTTTTCTCTCTTTTACTCGGTGGCAAATTATGTTTGTTCCCTTTTACTCGGTGGCAAATTATGTTTTCTCTCTTTTACTTGGTGGCAAATTGTGTTTTCTCTCTTTTACTCGGTGGCAAATTATGTTTGCTCTTTGTTACTCTGTGGTACCTAAATTATATGTCACCCGCCTCGGTGTCGTAGTTGGCAAACGCACTAGTTTTATGTTGATCTAGACTGCCGAGGACGTGGAAGATCGAGGTTTGAATCTCGGTCGGGTGAACTGGGGGTGGTTTTCCATAAATGGTTCTCCACTCTCCCTCCACGCAAATGCGGGTTCACTTCCTCTAAATTCAAATTTCCCAACTCCTAACTCATTAAAGTAATTAGTACTTAATCGCGTATAACCTGAACTGGTAGTAAGACGCGGTGCTAAATAGTATATATATATATATTAGTTCTTCCTTCAAAGCTTCATCCGGGATTCAAACCATAGATATTATAAATTATGGGGAAAAATAAGTTTTCTGAGTACAACAAGAACCATAAAAAAATAAAATCATGTTAATCCATATAGGCCTATACATGAAATACAACTCGCGTCGGTCGGGCACGTTAAAAAACGTCACCTTCATCTAGCTTGGTTTCTCTGGTGACTGGGAGTTCGAGGCTCGAATGGGCGTTTTTCACATTTACCGACACCGGTGGTCACGATATCTTAGGTCATCTTAATGGAATGCTTTCACTCTCACCGATATGTCATCATCATCATGTTGTCTTCATGTCTCGTCATCATGTCGTCATCATGTCGTCTTCATGTCGTCACCGGCTGACAGTTTGCCACACAGCTCTATGCTTGCTACATGTGCGTACACATTTTGTTGTGAACCAGGCGTATATTTATTAATAATAAAATGGTATGGCCGATATTAAGTATGACGAGGTAACTTTAATAGAGCTGATATATTCTGACCTCTAAATATCTTACTTTTATAACCGGGTGCACCCAAAACCGTCTTTTGTACACAAGCCTTCGTCTCTTGCGTCTTAAATATAACAAATAGAGCAAATATTATTTGTTAAATTTGTTACTAAGTACTGGGCACGGCGTGGTAGCGCCAGGATCGATCTTAAACAAAACAGGAGAGTTGGATCTTCCCGTCCGTCATTAAAATGTGTCTTCGTGGAGTCGGGTCGGTGTCGTATCGGTGTCGGTACATGTGAAATGTCTATGTCGGTGTCGGTACATGTGAACTGTCTATGTCGGTGTCGGTACATGTGAACTGTCTATGTCGGTGTCGGTAAATGTGAACTGTCTATGTCGGTGTCGGTACATGTGAACTGTCTATGTCGGTGTCGGTACATGTGAAATGTCTATGTCAGTGTCGGTACATGTGAAATGCCTATGTCAGTGTCGGTACATGTGAAATGTCTATGTCAGTGTCGGTACATGTGAAATGTCTATGTCGGTGTCGGTAAATGTGAAATGTCTATGTCTGTGTCGGTACATGTGAACTGTCTATGTCGGTGTCGGTACATGTGAAATGTCTATGTCAGTGTCGGTACATGTGAAATGTCTATGTCAGTGTCGGTACATTTGAAATGTCTATGTCAGTGTCATATCGGTGTCGGTACATGTGAAATGTCTATGTCAGTGTCGGTACATGTGAAATGTCTATGTCAGTGTCATATCGGTGTCGGTACATGTGAAATGTCTATGTCAGTGTAGGTACATGTGAAATGTCTATGTCAGTGTCGGTACATGTGAAATGTCTATGTCGGTGTCGGTAAATGTGAAAACGCCCAATCCCGGTGACTTGTACTCTAATGTTTATTTTCCAAAACGGTTTCCCAGTTGGACTTCTCGAAAATATGAGTAACCTATAATTAGTTGACCTTGGTGGTCTTTGAGAAAAGTGCTCGCCTCAGGACCCTATGTTTGTGGGTTCAAACCCAGCCTGGGTCAAGTGATAGAGTTCCGTAGCACAACTTCCTTCGGAGGGGAAGTAGTGCCGTTGGTTCCATGTCGATTGTAGCATGTAAAAGAACCCTGGAAGGTAGCCTATATGAAAATACCTTACCAGGCAAAATTGGTTAGTACTTTCGCTTTAGCTCATAGAAATTCTCGTTGGTTAAGAAAGTGCAAGCTAAATACCTCTAATAAAAAAATGATTAGCCTATATTTTCCTCTAAAAGTTTCAAACTTATTGTAAAAAAAAATTACAATATTGAGGAGACCGTCTTCAATGACCGAATGGTTTAAGGCAGCGTTTTTCAAACTGTACTCTACCATAGCTATCTCAAGATCTATGGAGTAATAATTGTATAATATATTTTAGGGTGACCTGGGGTCTAGGGGTAAGGTGTCAGACTTCTGTACTGGAGATCCGGGGTTCAATCCTAGGTCCCGGTACAGATTTATCTGTTTGCCAAACCCTTCCTTCACCTCTGACAAGACGTGTATTAATCACAACTTGTGAATGAGTGGAATGCCAGGCCTCCGCCGTGGTTCGGATCCCACGTTAAACTGTAGGTCATCTCACAATCACCCTACCATACACATTAGCGTAATTGCGTACATCCCGAACGGGTAGTAAGACGCGGTGCTAGTAATAATAATAATAATAATCTAGTTATGGGACCTACACTGATCACAATTGGTAGATATTATTAATGTTCATAAAATAACACTAATAATATGTTAAAATGTTATCAATGTTGACCGCAGTAAGATATTTGTGTGCGAGTTCCTTCGTACCTCAATCCCGCTGTAGTGAGACCCAGGCGACATAGGCGACTGTTGCACCAAGCACTACCGCTCTATACGCGGGAAGGATTACCTGTTCCAGGCCCTAGGGCTGGAGATTATAGTCCCTGGATGAGGGAAGACGTCCAGAGTAGCCGTAATGTTGGCCTTAGACTTCCTATTATTATATGGACTCTTCATGCAACGTACGATCAATCTCCCCGAGTGTAGTACACTCCCTGTGTAAATACACTAGACCTCGTTAACACTGACGTACAGTCCAATTTTAATAGGAGTACTTAAAAAAAATACTAACCTATTTTGTTGCGTCCAACAATGATAACATATTACTATACTATTATTTATTTTATAAGTATTGATACGATCTATCTAAAGTGATGGTTGCAGATCACATGACTTGACTTATGAATAAATTAAGGCCCTTGGCCCTGTCGAGTGCAAGTCTAAAACCTATTTTGTGGGATGGTGGGTGGGAGGGTGAAAGGTGTGCCGTGGCTTCAAAACCGAACAAAGTATCCTTCCGCGCCAACAAGAACAGATGGATTACGGAAACAGTAGTTGGTACTAGCTACCGGATAGGTCTTGAGGAAAAATCATACGTTTGGAAATGTAAGTTTACTCGAGAACGAGTGAAATTTTTATGTTAATATTTTCAACACCCCTTCTAAGATAATGTATCGATGTTTATTAATTGTTACATTTTCTTATTTTTTGTTATGAAGCCGACAGTATTCTATTGAAAAATGTCAATTTTATCGATATTTGATCACTGTTAAAATATAGGGAGGTGTGTATATAAAAAGTATAACTTAATCAACATGCTTCTATTCTTGAACAAACCGTTTCCAAAAGAAAATTGCAAAACAATAAAAAGTCTTGAAGATAACAGTTTTTTCCCATGGCTCTACATTTCCACGCCAAATGAAAAGGGCCAATCGCCTTAAAGTATATCTAGTACATTTTCTACAAGTCAGTTCTTCTTATAAAAATTGCCCTATGATTATTTCAGGCTGGTGTGAAAATTCACATTTTAGCGGCACAAGCAAAGCGTTCTTTGTGGAGAATCCCCTAGAAAAAGCGTTATTGTACCCAGGTACCTCTTACTAAGGAGAAGAGGGGGTGTGGGACAAATAAAATAAAGAAAAACAAAATATCGTCACAGTTTCAGAACGTATTTTACTTTTTTTTTTTGCACTCAATTTTTTTGTCCGTACCATTCTAGCCATGTTTTTTTTAAATAATACACCTGGAATAGGGATGAGAAAAATAGAATTTAGAGGTAAATTTACCCACATTTGCGTAGAATAAAAGAAAACACCCTGAATACAACAAACCGTGATTCGAACACCCAACCACCCCATCACAGGCCAACCAAACTCGATGAGCTTGACGTTTAGTGCACGTGACCAACCATGTGGATAGTTATTATTTGCATGTTAAGCTCAAGGACCACGTCCGAGAGGTAGTTTAGAGGAAAATCACCGGTATTTGCTTCAAGAGAGGTTAGGAAAATCACAGGTGAGGGAAATCACCCCTACAGCACCAGGTCGAGGTTCAAACTTCCCCTCAACTGACATAAAGCGAACTATTATCCCAACAACTTAAACCTCTAGACCACCGCTGCGGATTTTCAAAACCCTTAAGTTGGGGTGGATTGGAACGTGAGCTAAGGTCGGTATTATTTTTAAGTTCTTATAAAAATATATTTGGCAAAATAAATCAAATATTGCTCCAGTAGATACGCCTAGAATAATGTTCTACACTTGGTAATATCAACCTTATCAAATACCGCTCAGCCCATGACAGACTGTGGATAGCACCATGTGTACAAAAGTAAAATGTACATTTATACTGAAAAAAAAAAGCTAATATTGTATTTAATTTGACCAAACAATATTTTTGTTATAAAAACTACTGCCCTTAGCGCGTGTTACTGTCCATCCACCTTAAATATCCCAAAGGTGCCACTAAGCTGGTGTTTTCATGGTCATGTGGTCCTTTACTCAGGTAGTTTCATGGTCATGTGGCCCTTTACGCCGGTAGTTTCATGGTCATGTGGCCCTTTACGCCGGTAGTTTCATGGTCATGTGGCCCTTTACGCCGGTAGTTTCATGGTCATGTAGGCCTTTACGCCGGTATTTTCATGGTAAATGTGGCCCTTTACGCCGGTAGTTTCATGTTCATGTGGCCCTTTACGCCGGTAGTTTCATGGTCATGTTGCCCTTTACGCCGGTATTTTCATGGTCATGTGGCCCTTTACGCCGGTAGTTTCATGGTCATGTGGCCCTTTACGCTGGTAGTTTCATGTTCATGTATCCCTCTGTGCCGGTAGTTTCATGGTCATGTGGCCCTCTGCGCCGGTAGTTTCATGGTCATGTGGCCCTTTACGCCGGTAATTTCATGGTCATGTGGTCCTTTACGCCGGTAGTTTCATGGTCATGTGGCCCTCTAGGCCGGTAGTTTCATGGTCATGTTGCCCTCTGCGCCGGTAGTTTCATGGTCATGTGGCCCTTTACGCCGGTAGTTTCATGGTCATGTGGCCCTTTACGCCGGTAGTTTCATGGTCATGTGGCCCTTTACGCTGGTAGTTTTCATGTTCATGTATCCCTCTGTGCCGGTAGTTTCATGTTCATGAATCCCTCTGTGCCGGTAGTTTTCATGTTCATGTATCCCTATATACTGGAGCTATATGTTCATGTACGCTGGTAGTTTTGAAACAAGTTTGATAAGTAAAGTCCTACAAAGGAATACCATGTCCTGTCCGGAAACTGGTTCCTCATTTCCTGATTTAGTTTTTTTGGACCGGATTTGAACTTGTCTTTATTTTTTATTAATATTTTGCTAAGTAAATTACTCGATTTTTTTGTGACTATGTATATTCTTTTTAGGGTCATAACATAGAACTACGTTCTGGATACAGATTCAGACGAAGACGAATATATCACTCATACAGCTCATTTTTACACTTTTATTCACGATATTTACTCTAGTCTATCCCATTTATTATTAATACCATAACATTTTTTTACTACTTTTTATGAAGTCTAAAATAGAGTTAAGATAAAATATTATTTCTAACTTAACTCTTTACCGGATTCTCCTTTGAAAAAAACAACTACTTTACCTATATAACAACATTCGGGCGTACTTTAGTTCTTTTTTTTATATATATTTCCAATTATAAATCTTTTGACACTGAAGAGTTACATTCTGATTCTAGAAAGTATGCTATTACTAAGTACGAATGTACTAAGAATATATTTGGTTACAGCTTATCTTGTAGAAAAATTGAGTAGCCAACCACTCGTCCATGATTCCTTGGTTCGTTTCCAGGGGTACTTACTAACATTATTTTTTTGTTGCGGTCAGCATTAATAACATTTTATTTACTATATTATTATTGTTATTATTACCAGCTTCAGTGGCCGAGCGGTCTAAGGCGTCACTCTTGTGTTAGACTGGACTGCTGTTGACAGGTTGATCTGGGTTCGAATCAAGCTTTGGTCTGTTAAGGGTGGTTTTTCCTGAATGGTTTTCAACTCCCCTTCCACGCAAATGCTGGTAGATTACCCCTAAAATACTTCCTTCGACATCCCTTTCCACATCAGAGTAATTAACCTTATAGGTCAACCTGAACAGGTAGTAAGGCGTGATGATAGAAAAAAATACTGTTATTTTATTGGTATTGATAATAACTATCAAAAATAACTGTTGCAGATCACATGACTTGACGTATGAATAAGCGAGAGTAGATCTAATCTATCAAATTTAATAACCATCATATCTTAAGGTCCTTCTTATTAAAATTAGACTTTATATGATTTATTATTAATTGAGTAGAGGCGTGTCTCCCCTGACAGTTACAATTACTGGTGTCTAGGGTGTCTCAGACCCTATTAACCGGGAAATTATATACAAGTTTATGATTGAAACAGAAAACGTATCAAAGTGCGCTTTTCCGCATTATTAAAATTATATTACAGCCAAATTTGAATAAGCTTAGTAATTTTTTTCTTTTTAAATTTTTAAAAAAAAAGGCCTACGGTTAAACCGTTCAATGTTTAATCACTCTCTTTGAAAGGGAACTACATACAACAGCACCACGATTCAACGTCTGTTTAGAACTGTATTACATTACATACCTTAGGTGTTATCCGGAAGGAGATGGGTTCTTAGATCTATTAAGTTAAGTTAGTTTGTAAGTAATGTTTCTGTTTATTATCCCAGTTAAAACACTCGTAGAACTA
This sequence comes from Timema podura, assembly GCA_033556935.1. Lineage (NCBI taxonomy): Eukaryota > Metazoa > Arthropoda > Insecta > Phasmatodea > Timematidae > Timema > Timema podura. The sequence goes on along the minus strand of JAVRXN010000001.1, from coordinate 10,082,324 downwards.
TATATTAAACTGTGCAGGATCTATTTGTAGCAGGTACCTACACCTACACCTACACCTGGTCTATTAAAATACCAAACGAGTGTTTATAAAGTGTAATGCTCAATATTATAATATTCTGAAAATTGAAAAATGACACCTGGAACGGAATCGAACCCGGGACCTTTGGCTTAGTACGGCAATGCTCTAATTACTAGGCTATCAAGGAATCATCCCGTGCCCAGGGTCATTCTTCACTCATATTTTAAGGCAGAGTATGTGATGGACGTGAGGAAATCGTCGGCTACAAATGTGTGATTTTATTAAGATCACGAGCTTTCAGATAACGCAGCCACCTTCGACTCGGTAGTTGGCTTAAGGGAGCGCGAGTAATTTTACAGTTTTTATAGCATTAAATTGTTTTGGCCAAAATAGATAAAATATTTCTCCAGTAGCAATATAAAGTTTAGTTTTATGCACATGCTAATATCAACAGATCTTGAATATCTGTCAAGGATGTCCAGGAATTTGGTTAAAATATTTTCTCTTTATTTAAAAAGTTTTGACAAAATTCCAGAACATCCTTGACAGATATTCGAGATCTGTTGATATTAGCATGTGCAGAAAAATAAACTCTATGTTGGTACTGGAGAAATATTTGATTTATTTTTGCCAAAAAAATTCTATTCTATAAAAAATTGTAAAAATACTTGCGCCCCCTTCGGCCGCACCTTAATGCTGCCGCTTGTACAATTATTATAATTGTAAGGGATTGCATATTATAAGATACTACGGAGTTGCTGTTTTCTGAGATATATGCACAATTTCTTGCCTACCCACTAAGGAAATGGCGTGATTAGTTAGGTATGTATGTGTGTATGTATGTATTAGGCCTATATTATATATCATAGTTCTTATATCAGATATCTCCAGTTAGGATAAAAGTGTACATGGCTATAATAGGATTGAAATAAAGAAGTCTTAGGGCTTCTTATTCTTCAGCGACTTTGACAAAATATCTAGTACGTGAGTAGTGGAAAAGCGGGCCAAGTTACTGCCACTAGATGTAATAATAATAAAAAAGAAGTTATTTCTGTTGTTTTGATGTTGTGACTTACCCTCCGTTCTCTGTAGATGAGTTGTAAAGGTATATTTAGTAGTAGAAGAAACTATGTGAATCTTGCAACGTATTCCTAGTCCACGTGTTATGTTTTACATTGTAGACCATCGTTTATAGCGGCCCGTTTTGGTGGCCACATGGTCTAAGGCAGTGGCCAACCCGGGGTACCCCCGAGGGTATGTGGAGAATTCCTAGGGGGTTATGTCAAATTTAATCATCTATTTTTAATTTAAAACTTCTTATTTAAAATATTATTTTTGATGTACGGTAATTTATTTTAGAGTAGATTATAGAATAGTTCTATATATAGCTTGGATTATGAACCAATAACTTTGGGTGTACAAAGTTAAAGAGAAATTATATCTGGAGATATGCGAACAATTTTTTTTTAAATATAACTTCCGCAATAGACTGGACTGCCTAGTACCGAGATATCGGAGTTCAAATCCCGGTTGGGTGTACTCTGGGTGGTTTTTACTAAATATTTTCCACCCTCTACGCAAATGCGGGTACACGTACTTTAAATTCATCCTTACTCATCCTTAACAAACTAGCGTAACTAGAACAAAGGATTACAGCCAGATCGTGGTACTAAAAATAATAATTTTATAATTAAATATAATTACAAGAAATAAAATACTTGAAAACAAATTACAACGTCCATATATTTAAAAATGTTATTAAAAGTTTATTTAAAAAAAATCGAAGTCGCAACTTTATCACTTTTTGCTAACCTCGGTAGTAACGCTATTAATCTAGTTCTTAATTATGAGAAAAAATTTAGTTTAAAGATTGTTTTATGGTTTCAGAGTATTTATTAACATTTTAGAGTGTACAGTGTATTAATCCGTGGTAACTATTTATCATGTGTGTACACATAAGTGATGGAAAAAGGAACATCTTACATGTGTTTTTTATTTTTTATTTTTTCAGGGAAATCATTATAATATAGATGTTAATGGGATACATTTTGAAAATTCATTTCAAATAATAATCTTATATATTTACATACGAATGCAATTTAGTACTAATATTTATATAAAAATTTTATTATAGACTTGTATTTTTTCATTTAAGTGTAGACTATATATTGTGCATGTGTATAGGCCTATTATATAACATAAATAACATGTGTGTATTTATATCTAACATATTTTAGACTATTGATATATTGTGTACCAGCTGCGTAAATATTTATAAAACAGTAAATTCGAATTTAGGATATTTATAATAGTTTTAGATACCCCTTGGACTTGCTAATTAAAAATGTCTACTGTATAGCGATATAAATCGAGATAATTAAACGTACATGTATATATATATTTTTTATTTAGCACCGCGTCTTACTAATCGTTCGGGTTATACGCTTAATTACTATTTACGCTAATGGGTTAGGATTTGGGAAGGTTGAATATAGAGGAAGTGAACCCGCACTTGCGTGGAAGTAGAGTGGAAAACCATTTAGGAAAGACCACCCCCAGTTCACCCGACCGAGATTCGAACCTAGATCTCCCCGTCCTCGGCAGTCGAGCGCAACACGACTAGCGCGTTATTTAACTACGCCACCGAGGCGGCTGGTGTATATATATATATATATATAGACTAGTATAAATATATATTACATATATAAAATACATAAATATATTTAAGTATTCGTGTCCGGAGTGAGATGTGGTTGAGTGGATATTAGTTAGAATTTAATGTTCGCCGTTTTTCCACGGTGGAACATAATGTCTTAGCCGTTACACTCAGAGACCAGAACGTAACGTCCAATAAAGCTGAACGTGGCTATGTTCTACAGTCAAAAGACATCACAAAAACAACAACGAAGGAAAGGAGAAGGGGGGGGATAAAGAAATATCACTCCCCCGCACCCCCTTTTCATGATTCACGACCGCCCACAAATAAAAGTAATGTCTCCTTGTTTTCTTGGTGACGGGTTCTTATACGTTTGTGTGTGTGGGGGAAATGGCGACCGAATGGTTTACGTCAGCACCAGACTTTTAGGGAGGGGGAGGTTAAAAGGGGGTGGGTGGGTGGGCCGGACATCAATTAATCATGTCGGTGCTTGGGGAGGGTGATCGGGGAGGTAGGTGTTTCTCTCTCTTTCTCTCTCTCTAAATCCCTGCAAGTCGCAACGTCGGCCAATCGAAAATGTCAATAAAATTCACTGAGGGGTTGGTTGCCCAAGGGAGGGTGGGGGTGAAAAGGGGGGGTAGGGGAGAAGCCATGTTGGATATCGAAGGGGTCTGGAGACTGTAAATGAGATCTGTAAAAAAAAATAAAAAAATTAGGGGTGGGGATGGACTTCATTAGTGAAGGGGTGTGAGGCAAGGGTTTGTCAGAAGAGTGCTAGAGAGGGTTGAAGGGGGTAGTTTGGTCCAGCCCATGAGGACCCCTTTAGAGTTCTACCTTCCCCCCCCCCACTTCCATTCCACTCTCTTTTCAACTTCACCTTCTACTGTACTTGAAAGGACTTCTTGAAACACACGCTAATGAAACTAACCATACTTCCTTTTTTTCCTCATTCTATCTTTTCCTCTTCTGTGGGATCCCGTCAGAAGAAAAACAGCGTAACATGATGGCAGACACTGGTATACGGGCACCTTAGAGTTGTTTTGTGCATGATGGGCAGACACTGGTATACGGGCACCTTAAGTGTTTTGTGCATGATGGGCAGACACTGGTATACGGGCACCTTAAAGTTGTTTTGTGCATGATGGGCAGACACTGGTATACGGGCACCTTAAAGTTGTTTTGTGCATGATGGGCAGACACTGGTATACGGGCACCTAAAGTTGTTTTGTGAATTTTAAATTAAATTTGTTACTCATACAAATAGGTTTGTTCGTGTTTTATTAATTCCTCGGATGTTCATCAAGATGGAACTGTTTTCCAAACAATAGCGGAAATATTAAGAATAATAATAGATGTCCGACGCCTTAGTACATTTGTTAGCTTGTCTGTATACTGAGTTAAGAGTCCCGGGTTCAATTCCTGGTACGGTGAAAAAATTTATAATTGACAATATGTGGGTTTCCCGTGTCACATTGATGAATTAACGGCCGGATGTTGTGTCTGTTCTAGATTTAAGTTAGTTTATAAGTCGTGTGCTGATACAATAGTCGGTTCAGAAAGTTCCCGTTAAATACCTCAAATAAAAAAAAATAGCTGTGGGTATGTAGGTAACCCAACAAAACTGTTTTTGCAGTTTTTATATCAAACTTTTTTTTGGCTGAAATAAATATAGTATTTATCGAGTAGAAATACGATTTTAATTGTCTTCATTTAGTGATATCAACAGTTGTTGAATATATGTTGAGGGTGTCCTTGAATTTAATGACAACTTTTTCTCTTGATTTAAAAAGTTTGTTGGATCTAATGCCGCTATGGTCATGACAAATATTCAACAATTGTTGATATCACCGTGTGGAGAAAATTAAACTCTTATGTTTCTACTGGAGGAATATTTTATCCAAACAAATGTTTTGCTATAAAAACTGCAAAAATACTGGCCCTAACTCTAGTTTCTCCCGTCTTATAGTTACCATCAATAATTATATTAATCTAACCATTCACCATAGCATAGAGGATTAATTACTGTTAATTTAGCATACACTCAACCTCTTTCAAGAGTTTGCTTATTATTTCTGTGACGGACAGTTATTAATTGGCCTGTGTCACGAACGTTGCTTGGGGGGGGGGGGGGGCGAAAGGGACAAGTCCTCCTCCAATAATCTGTTCAAATGTGACAATCTCAGTAGTCCTACCTTAAAATAGACAGTGAATTGTTTAAGTCAGAAATTTTTAAAATCCATGGTAACACCAATGCATAATTATTATTTTTATCACCGCGTCTTACTACCCGTTTGGGTTATACGTTTATGTACTAATTACGCTAATGGTTTTAGGGATTAGGAAGTGTACCCGCATTTTCGTGGGAAAATATTGGAAATCCGTTTTGGAAAAAAAAGCTCCTCAGTTCACCTTACCGAGATTCGAACTCGGTAGTCTAGTGTACTGCGAGAGAAGCGCATTAGACCATTCTGCCACTGATCTTGTTTGACTGATTTCATTGTGAGACCGGTTATGATAGGGGAAGGAGATGAGATTTATCAATAAATAATTAAGAAGGGCGTTCACCTGCACTTGTATTACATAATTAATGGAATGTTTATGATGATTGAGTCGTCGTCATAGAAACAACAATCAATGTAAATATATTATATTTAAAATGAAATTAGTATTTTTCATGGTCATTTATATTTTGTTTGAATTATTATAGTTCTAGTTCTATAGTCTATTGGTATAATCTATTAAAACTAATAAGCCATGCTTACCCGGATTCAATGACCGAATAGTCTAAGGCGTCACTTTAGCAATAGACTGGACTACCAAAGAAGGGGGGAACAGGGCTAGAATCTTAGCTGTGTGTAATCTTTGGGGCTTTTCCTTGATGTTTTCCCACTCTCCCTCCATAAAAATTCAGGTACACTTCCTCTAAATTTAATCTTCCTCATCACTAACACATTATTGTAATTAGTACTTAAGCGTATAACCCGAACGGGTAGTAAGACACGGTGCTAAGTATTATTATTTATGTAAATTTCACAGCAACCTTAAAGTGAATCACCAAAATATATTTTTAATTTTTTAAAAATAAATATTCATATTCAATTATTATTTAAAGATAAACAGAATATTAATTTTTTTTGTAAAACTATCTCACTATTATAATTACCATATATCTATTTTATATTATAATGTTATCTGTGTGGTACCAGTTCAGGAATTTAAAAAAAATCTCTTGCTCTTAGGCCTAATAAATGTAACGCCTTTACCTCCCCTTAAACACAAGAGAACACTTCTCAGCAGTACACAGATGTATAGCGCGATGCTGCTCAGAGTCAAATATTTACCTAAGCTATTAAGTTTAACAGATCTTTTCTAATACCTAATCAGTGGACGTATTTGGCATCGAAACTACGTGAGTTGGGTTAGTGCGTTTTTACATCAAGTCACAACTTGCGCGCTTTTATACTAAATAATATATTTATTTGTTTACTGGAGAACTTTAGATTACCTTTTTATTTTAACTCTTCAATTATATCAACTCACCAGATTTATCTGATTGCCCAAACCCTTCCTTCACCTCTGACAAGATGTGTATTAATCACAACTTGTGAATGTGAGGAATTCCAGGCCTCCACCGTGGTTCGGATCCCACGTTAAACTATAGGTCCTCCATTTCACCACATAATCAGCCTACCATTACACATTAGCGTAAGTACGTATAACCCGAACGGGTAGTAAGACGCGGTGCTAGTAATAATAATAATATATCATCTCACGACTTACACATTAACTAAAAGAGTACGCCTGATAATACCAACTCAGTCCTAGGGTCTAGGTATTTACTAATCCGCTGACATAAAATAGCGCGCATAATTTTTTTTAGCACCGCGTCTTACCGCCCGTTCGGGTTATACGCTTAAGTACTAATTACCCTAATGCAGTGGTCGGCAAACTTATTTGCCAAAGAGCCAAATATGAACATTACAACAATTTTTAAAAAAAATTGGAAGCCAAATCTGCTTGTTTAGTAAACTTTTATTACACTAAATAAAACTAAATTTCATACTTAATAAATATTTATTAATGCGAACAATGTGCTTGCAACTCCTTGGAAAGTTTGAGTAAGTCAGGTTTGTACGTTGTTGTTTTTAATTTTAGGCATGATTCCAAGTTCTCATCAATAAGACGACTTCTCAGTTTACTCTTGATAATGTTCATGCTTGAAAAAGATTGTTCACATATATATGTAGAACCGAAAAAGGAAAGAACAGCAAACGCAAGCTTTTTCAGCTGATCGTAAGAGTCAGGAATACTATTCCAAGCGTTGAAAATGATCATGTCTTCCTTCTCCAGGTCATTCAAAGCAGACCACTTGTGCTGTGAACTAAGATCACATTTTTTCTTCTCCAATATTTCCAATTCAACACAAAGACGTTCGAATTTAGAGCGCCATATCTCCTTGTTTTTTAAATCCAGCAATTGTATTTCAAAGCTACCAATGTCAATTTCAAAAGGTGTTTCCCTTTCCAAATCCTGAGCAAAAATGGATAATTTGTTTTCGAATGCTATTACTTCTTCTAACATCGAAAAAATTAAGTTTCCTGACAACGGCAGACAAAGTAGAAAAGACAAAACTGTTCACACTGCAACTGCTGATCTGTGATGCCAATTTGTACCCCCACTACTTTAGAAAAAGTATGCGCGCACATGCTTGTGGTACCTTTGTATCACACCGGAGTACACCGAAAACATATAAACAATTTCAGCCGGTAGTTTGTACATGGTTTGTGTTTACGTTTACGAAAACTAATAAAATTAAACTCGATGTTCGTTACGTATTTTTACAACAATATAAAATTTTAATTACCTATCTATCTTTTAGCTTAAACAAAAAATTATACATGTTCTCGATTTATAGAAGAATTTTAATTTATCAAAATAAGATGTAATTTTTCTTTTACCTAGTTTTTTTAAATGAAAATATTATTGCGCCTTCCGTGGATATTTGTGTCAGAGCCGCACTTAAGGTGTCAAAGAGCCACATGCGGCTCTGGAGCCACACTTTGCCGACCACTGCCCTAATGGGTTAGGAAGTTGTAAGGTTGAATTTAGAGGAAGTGAGCCCGCATTTGCGTTGAGGGAGAGTGGAAAACTATTTAGGACCCCCCCCCCCCCCAGTTCACCCGACGAGAATCGAACATTGATCTCCTTTTCCTCGGCAGTCTAGTTTAACACAAAACTACGCCACCGAGACAAGTACAGATTGTTAATACCTTCATCTTAGAATCAAACCAGGGTCTCCTATAATCATGGTTGATCACCCTAACACTTTTGAGAGTGGGGATGAGTTTAACGAATACTAAACTACATCGTAAGAAATTAAAAAATGATACAATTTACGGGGTCTTATTTTAAAAACAATTCTGGTTTCCTGGTTTATATTTGTAATTACCGTACTTATAATTTTAATATATATGTCTAATAAATGAGTCTAGCTAAGATGAAAACCGTATCTCCCATAAACCGGTCAGTTTGTATGATCCTCTTTCGACAGAGAAAGTAAAGTTTCCTTATAGACAGTTTTCCCCCCCTCAGCCTCGTTAACTTAAAACACATCTTGGACCAAACTTACAGTCCTCTCTGTCCCCTCATCCACTACTCTAGAAGTAAAGTAAAGTTCTTCCCCTTCCCTCCTCTTTCTCTCCTTTCTTCTAACTCTCCATTAGACCCGCTCGTTAATTCTTAATCTTTTGTCCGGGAGAAATCTCCCCCCCGCCGCCAACCCTCTTTTTTACCCATTCCCCCACCCCCCTCACCGTGCCCTGTAGTACTTTCTGTCACTGTCAATCGTGTCCTACTATCACTTTCTCTTTCTCCCTTTCTGTGTCACCATCTTTCTCTTTCCCTCCTTTCTCCTTGGTAGCCATCGAAAACAAACTTTCAGCGAAACTCTGGACTTTTCAACATGAAATCTCCCCCATTCCTTCCCCCCTTTTCTATTTCTAAGATTCAGTGGCGGACGCTGACGACAAATGTAAAGGGAGGTATGAGAAGGAAAAAATCCCAAATAATTCGTTTTTTCTCAGCAAAGATTTTATGTTTATTTTAGATTTTAAATTCGTATTTACTCGAATCAAGGATTTGTTATAATATTAGGATTCTGTTAGTAAGGGCAGTATTTGACAGCCTCGAGATTTATTAAAGTTATTTTAATATATTCATACTAAGTTGTGTAATCCTCTGCTGTCACTTTTGATGGATATTACATGGATGGATGGAAATAACACAAATAATATGGTGAAATGTTATCAATTTTGGCTGCAAACAAAAGTTTGGATTTTTTAAAAAGCCTTTCTTTCTATAACCATCCTAAATTACGTACACCCCAGCTCCCCTAAAGGGTGGAACGCAGAGGACTCGAGCTAAGGGCAGTATTTTTGGCAGTTTTTATATATTTTGCTGTCCAAAATAAATAAAATACTGCCCCATGGTGACCACAACATTTCTTAAATATCTGTTAAGGGTGTCCTTTAGGGTAATTTGAACACACTCTACACATTTAAATTGTGAGAACAAGCTATGTTCAATCAAATGCCACAGCGCTAGTGTCAAATATTCAAGAACTATCGAGATTAATATGTTGTTAAGATTGAAATAAACTTAGGTACTGTAATAATATTTTATTTGTTTTGGTCAAAAAAGTATTTTGCTGTAAAAATTACAAAAATTTACAAAAAAAACCCTTAAGGGGGCCGTCTCGTTAAACAAGAAATCGCCGCGCAGACGTTCAGATCTCATTCAATATTTAATTCTACAATTTTGGTCTAAGGCGTTACTCTCGCGGTAGACTAGACTCCCGATGACGGGTAGATCGAGGTTCTAATCTCGGTCGGGTGTAATTAGGGTGGATTTTCCTAAATGGTTTTCCACTCTCCCGCCACACAAATGCGGGTACATTTCCTCTAAATTTAACCTTCCTAATCCCTAAAACCATTAATGTAACTAGTAGACCTACATAAGCGTACTACCTGAAAGGGTAGTAAGATGCGGTACTAAAAAAAAAGAATAAAATCTAACTATGCATTATTTTAAAATATTGCTCACGCTAAAATAAAGTCGAAAGATTCCAACAGGGTTCTTTTTCCTAAACATCCCTATAGTTTGAGTTTTATTAGTAAAAAAAAAGTGTTAAAATGTGACATTAGCTTGTTTTTAACCACTTTTTAATCATATTTGCGGAGCTATAAGACTAATCTTGATGGAAAGGGGTTCTAGATTTAGCCTTCCTCTAACAAATACAGTGACCTAGCGGTCTAGGGGGTAAGTGTCACACTTCTGTGCTGGGGATCCAGGGTTCAATCCCGGTCCCAGCACAGATCTATCTGATTGCCAAACCCTTCCTTCACCTCTGACAAGACGTGTATTAATCACAACTTGTAAATGTGAGGAATGCCAGGCCTCCACCGTGGTTCGGATCCCACGTTAAACTGTAGGTCCTCCATTTCATCTCACAATCACCCTACCATTACACATTAGCGTAAGTGCGTATAACCCAAACGGGTAGCAAGAAGCGGTGCTAATAATAATAATTTATAGGTTCACAATAGAAAATGTTAATATAGTTGAGAACAAGCAGCGAGCTTTCCTCTTTACCTTGAAATAAGAAGTTTAATAGTTCTCTTTCCCCTCGTTCTTTCTTTAGCACAGCGTTTTACTATTTGTTCGGGTTATACGCTTATATACTAACTACGCTAATAATGTTAGGGATGAGGAAGATTATATTTATAGAAAGTGTACCCGCATTCACGTGTAAGGAGAGTGAAAAAACATTTTGTGAAGAAACCTCTCAGCACAACCGTCCAAGATTCGAACCCCGTCATCGGAAATCTATTCCACAGCGATAGTAGCGCTTTAGACAATACGGCCACCAAAACGGGTTTCTTTTTTCTTCTTCTTCTTATTCTTCTTCTTCTTCTTCTTCTTCTCTTCTTCTTATTATTATTATTATTATTATTATTATTATTATTATCACGAGTGATTGTGAGATGAAATGGAGGACCTACAGTTTAACGTGGGATCCGAACCACGGTGGAGGCCTGGCATTCCACACATTCACAAGTTGTGATTAATACACGTCTTGTCAGAGGTGAAGGAAGGGTTTGTCAATCAGATAAATCTGTGCCCGGACCGAGGATTGAACCCCGGACCCCCAACACAGAAGTCTGACACCTTACCTCTAAACCGCCAGGTCACCAACCTCTCAATGAAATGACAGAGGGTGGTTGTGTGTGAAGAACAAACGGGAGTATAAGCTTAGCCAGAGTAGAGAAGTTCTTCCTGAAAACGACACACACCATTGTATTTGAAGCCGTGTGGCCTGACAGCGATTGGTACTTTCTCGCTGAACGAGGCGGTCACCCTAACCGGCGTTCCCTGCTCTACCACCTTAATACTTTTACACATATTGTGTTGGTTAAGTGAACGCCTGTCCTCATTGTTTGATTTCCCTAATTATTATTATTATTATTATTATTATTTAGCACCGCGTCTTACTACCCGTTCGGGTTATGCGCTTAAGTACTAATTACGCTAATGGATTAGGAATTGGGAAGGTTGAATAGAGGAAGTGAACCCGCATTCGCGTGGAGGAAGAGTGGAAAACCGTTTAGGAAAAACCACCCCCCAGTTCACCCGACCGAGATTCGAACCTCGATCTCCCCGTCCTCGGCAGTCGGGCTCAACACGAAACTAGCGCGTTAGCCAACTACGCCACCGAGGCGGGTGATTTCCCTAATTAATTGATTACTTGATAAAAAAATTAAAACTCTACTTTGTTTAGTATTAATCTAATTTAACGTTTGACAGGCGACGTCATGGATGGATGTCGATTGATAAAGATCAACTTGCGCCAGTAACAAGTTTTTTAAGTAACTGTCCTTTTTACTTTCTCATAACGCCTTGGATAGAGGAAATATTGTGATCTTCAATTACAATAGAATTCGAGATTTGTATAATAGATTAAAATATTATTAATATTGACATAAAAAAAGAATAACCCGCATTGATGGCGTAGTTATCTAACGCGCTAGTTTCGTGTTGAGCTAGACTGCCGAAGAAGGGGAGGGGAGATCGAGGTTGAATCTCGGTCGGGTGAGCTATGGGTGGTTTTTCCTAAATGGTTTTCCACTCTCCCTCCAAGCAAATGCGGGTTCACTTCCTCTAAATTCAACCTTTCCAATTCTTAACCCATTAGCGTAATTAGTACTTAAGCGTATAACCTGAACTGGTAGTAAGATGCAGTACTAAAAAAATATACGAATATATTTGTTGTGTTTTCTAAAAGAATATTCCTGATAAAATTGGACTACGGTTTCCCCTTTATTCCTGGGTCGCCTTGTGTAATTCCCAGAGAAAGTTTCGTAAACTATCATTTTAAGAATGTCTACAACTTATTAACTATGGCTAAGCGAGACTGAGAGGTCCGTGTATTTCTGTCTGAAGAGTGTAAGCCATCCATTTGGACGCTGTTGTTTCCTGACCAGGAAGGAACACGGCGAGTTAACCCTCAGGCATTCTGTCATTAGTCCAGGAGCTAGCTGCAGGACCACGGAAGAAGCCAGTCTTAGCGGGGGTGAGAGGGCTGCTTGAAAAGGGGGGGAGGATCAGAAAGAAACAGGGGGCGAGAGTTGCTTATTATTGATCCCTGCGTCCGGCAAAGGACTGGGCGCTGGCTGTGTGCTGATAGAAACAAGGTCTAGCCTGATACTGACGTGTGGTATAGGACTGTGTGCTGATAGAAACAAGGTCTAGCTTGATACTGACGTGTGGTATAGGACTGTGTGCTGATAGAAACAAGGTCTAGCTTGATACTGACGTGTGTTATAGGACTGTGTGCTGATAGAAACAAGGTCTAGCTTGATACTGACGTGTGTTATAGGACTGTGTGCTGATAGAAACAAGGTCTAGCTTGATACTGACGTGTGGTATAGGACTGTGTGCTGATAGAAACAAGGTCTAGCTTGATACTGACGTGTGTTATAGGACTGTGTGCTGATAGAAACAAGGTCTAGCTTGATACTGACGTGTGTTATAGGACTGTGTGCTGATAGAAACAAGGTCTAGCTTGATACTGACGTGTGGTATAGGACTGTGTGCTGATAGAAACAAGGTCTAGCTTGATACTGACGTGTGTTATAGGACTGTGTGCTGATAGAAACAAGGTCTAGCTTGATACTGACGTGTGTTATAGGACTGTGTGCTGATAGAAACAAGTCTAGCTTGATACTGACGTGTGGTATAGGACTGTGTGCTGATAAAACAAGTCTAGCTTGATACTGACGTGTGTTATAGGACTGTGTGCTGATAGAAACAAGGTCTAGCTTGATACTGACGTGTGTTATAGGACTGTGTGCTGATAGAAACAAGGTCTAGCTTGATACTGACGTGTGTTATAGGACTGTGTGCTGATAGAAACAAGGTCTAGCTTGATACTGACGTGTGTTATAGGACTGTGTGCTGATAGAAACAAGGTCTAGCTTGATACTGACGTGTGTTATAGGACTGTGTGCTGATAGAAACAAGGTCTAGCTTGATACTGACGTGTGTTATAGAACTGTGTGCTGATAGAAACAAGGTCTAGCTTGATACTGACGTGTGGTATAGGACTGTGTGCTGATAGAAACAAGGTCTAGCCTGATACTGACGTGTGTTATAGGACTGTGTGCTGATAGAAACAAGGTCTAGCTTGTACTGACGTGTGTTATAGGACTGTGTGCTGATAGAAACAAGGTCTAGCTTGATACTGACGTGTGGTATAGGACTGTGTGCTGATAGAAACAAGGTCTAGCTTGATACTGACGTGTGGTATAGGACTGTGTGCTGATAGAAACAAGGTCTAGCTTGATACTGACGTGTGGTATAGGACTGTGTGCTGATAGAAACAAGGTCTAGCTTGATACTGACGTGTGGCATAGAACTGTGTGCTGATAGAAACAAGATGTAGCTTGATACTGACGTGTGGCATAGGACTGTGTGCTGATAGAAACAAGGTCTATCTTGATACTGACGTGTGGCATAGAACTGTGTGCTGATAGAAACAAGGTGTAGCTTGATACTGACGTGTGGCATAGGACTGTGTGCTGATAGAAACAAGGTCTAGCATGATACTGACGTGTGGCATAGAACTGTGTGCTGATAGAAACAAGGTGTAGCTTGATACTGACGTGTGGCATAGAACTGTGTGCTGATAGAAACAAGGTCTAGCTTGTTTACTGACATTATTTTCCTTAGGTTATTTATAGTCTGCTAGAATTAGAAAATTATTTTTTTATTAATCTTCTCAAGTAGGCCTTGCTATTATCTGTGAAAATGTAACACGTGTTGGCAAGTAATAAAAGACTTGTGGAGCAGGAGACATTTTATAAAAATAATAAACTACTGTTATAAAAAGGTGTGTACAAAACACGCCACAAGATATCATTGTTCTTGATTTTACTTTCTCAAAACGTCTTGGTTAGAGGAAGTATTATGATAGTGAAAAAATCTAGCCACAGATTTTGACGAATATCCTTATATACCCTTCTATTGGATTTAAAAAAAATTCCGTCCGTCTGTCTGTTTGAATCCTGGCCTAACCATTTTACCGATCGGGCTAAAACTTGGTATCTAGGGTTTTCATAGGGCTCCTAAGATAGTCTTCTCAGCGTTATCTATCCAACCCTACAATTAAGGGTGGGAAGTCTACCTAGGGCGAAAAGAGTAAAAGATGATTTTTAACAAGATCGGATCCAACCATTTTGACTAAAATTTGTATCTAAACACTGTTTAACATCACAAACAAAATGGCGCCTCTCATTTTGCTGGAAAAAATGACTTAGAGGATACTTTACATAAGCGGATATTTTCAATTTTGATCGTATCCCCGCAACTATTTGAGGTAAGAAAAAACTTACCATCGAAAGTTTGTAATACTATTAAAAATTTAAAACTTTCATGTGAAATATGTTTTAATAAAAATAACAATTTCCGAGCTATAAGGAAATATGTCTGTATTTTAAATTGAGGTCTGGGAAATGGGGAATTTATTTCTATGCTGTTTAGTGAATCTCAATGTTTCTGTAACAGTGTAGATTATTTAATTTGTAACCCGACTCGTTGGTGTAGTTAGCTAACGCGCTAGTCATGTTGAGATCGGCTGCCGAGGACGGGGAGATCGAGATTCGAATCTCGGTTGGGTGAACTAGGGAGATGGTTTTTCCTAAATGATTTTCAACTCTCCCTTCACGCAAATGCGGGTTCACTTTCTCTATATTCAACCTTCCAATTCCTAACCCATTAGCGTAATTAGTACTTAAGCGTATAACCCGAACGGGTAGAAAGACGCGGTGCTAGATAAATAAATAAATAAATAAATACATGTAATTTGTACTTTTTTTGGTGGAATGTAATGCTTTTTTTTCTTTCTTGCGAGTTTTAAGTAAAAGTTTCTATTGTTAGTTAAACGAGGAGGAAAGTTTTTGTTGTGTGCTGTATCAATTAATTCTATCGATTCTTGCTTTATCTTGGCTGAGCGTTTACACTTGGTAAAGTCGTAGAAAAGTGTCACGTAAATATCAAGATTGACAAATTAAAAACTTTTATGTCTCTAAACTGAAGCTTTTATTTTTTCTAATTATTTGAGTAGGCTTTGTAAAGTTTTGTGCCCCAGTATTGATGAATACAAAATCAACCACAAACTAAAGATAATCATTGTCTTACTTCATATTCCTTCCTCCCCCATCCCCTCTCCCTCCCCCCCACCTCCAATTACCAACGTAACTCAAACAAAATATTATCATATGGGGTTTTTATTTAGATGGTACATGGAAATATAACGACTGTTTTAGATGAGAATATTTATTTTACATACTTTATGTTTTCTCGTATTTTCCTCCGTCTTTTCCTATACACCTCTTTCTCATACTCCTATTCTACTCTTGTGTCGTCCAGTTTCTCCTACTTTCTCTTTTGTACGTACCATCCTCTCTGCCCCATTCAACTGCATAACCTGGCAACTCCACTTGACCCTACACATAATAGGGCCTAGTAGATTTTATTGAAGTATATCTTAGTATTAGTAGAGGAATTGAAGAATATATTGATATTAGGAGTGGAATTGAATCATGTCTTGATATTAGGAGTGGAATTGAAGCATATCTTGGTATTAGTAGAGGAATTGAAGCATATCCTAGTATTAGTAGAGGAATTGAAGCATATATTGATATTAGGAGTGGAATTGAATCATGTCTTGATATTAGGAGTGGAATTGAAGCATATCTTGGTATTAGTAGAGGAATTGAAGCATATCCTAGTATTAGTAAGGAATTGAAGCATATCCTAGTATTAGTAGAGGAATTGAAGCATATATTGATATTAGGAGTGGAATTGAATCATGTCTTGATATTAGGAGTGGAATTGAAGCATATCTTGATATTAGTAGAGGAATTGAAGCATATCCTAGTATTAGTAGAGGAATTGAAGCATATATTGATATTAGGAGTGGAATTGAATCATGTCTTGATATTAGGAGTGGAATTGAAGCATATCTTGGTATTAGTAGAGGAATTGAAGCATATCCTAGTATTAGTAGAGGAATTGAAGCATATATTGATATTAGGAGTGGAATTGAAGCATATCTTGATATCAGGGAAGTAAATGAAGCATATATTGATATTAGTAGAGGAATTGAAGCATATACTGATATAAGGAGTGGAATTGAAGAAATTAAAGTAGTGTTTATATATGTATATATACATTAGCATCGCCACTTACTACCCGTTCGAGTTATAACTTACCCATCTATATTAATAAATTGAACAGTTTGTCATGAGCTTTGTGCGATATCTACCGCATGTAGAGGGATGAAATTTAAAAATTAGTAGCCCATATGCTCCTTGAAGCCAGATTTTATTTATTAAATTACTTTAAGTTTATAAAAAACTGGCTCGGAAGAAATAAAATGAAGATTTTTTTCTGTCTGTTTGATGGAAAGAACAGCTTTCCCCACACTATGGATTGCGTGGTTACCCCGGGCAACGTCGGGCACCTCTGCTAGTATGTGATAATTTACTACATTGTGTTAGAGATGAGGAAGGTTGAATTCAAAGGAAGTGTACCCGCATTTACGTAGTGGGAGAGTGTACAACAATTTATGAGAAAACCACTCTCAGAATACTGGACCGGGATTCGAACCTTGATCTCCCCTTCCTCAACAGTCCAGTCTATTGTGAGAGCGACGCCTTAGACCGCTTGTCCACGGAATCGGGTGAAATAATGGTTGTATTGTAAATACCAAGATGCATAATTTTACCAATAATAAACACGAAATAAACAATTAGGTGCGATTTTCTACGAGCTGGTCTCGATTGGATCGAGTTTTATGTCTAAATATTTGTTATGAATTGATTTTAGGGATGTCAAACACGATACCCTCGATTCTGACTAATATCGAAATAATCGAGAATTGATCATAATACTACGATTCTAGATACTTCGATTCTTAGCTCTCAATGAAAATACTGGCAAGTAAGCAACATTTATTTAAATTTATAATGAGTGATGATCATTTATCTTTCATATGCGGCTATTTGCCGTTATTCGCCGTATATTTTGGGTAAGTAACTTAAAAGTAACAAAGTAAGTAGGTAAGTAACTAAGTAAGTAACAAAGTGAGTAATTAACTAAATAAATAAGTGTCTAAGTAACTAAGTAAGTTAATTATTAACTAAGTAAGTAAGTTTTAAGCAATTGTTTATTAGAGCCTGTACATTTTTAAAATTATTTATAAATGTTTGTCCCAGTGATAATCTATTTATAGGTAAAAATACATGTTTACTATTTTAATTCCTAGCTATTTTATTAATTATGAATAATAGGCCTTAATACTTGCTAAAATTCAAATTTTTCTTTGTTATAATTATAAATTAATGGTTTTTAATTATGAATAAAACTTTTTTATATGCTATGAAGTTGAATTAATATGTTCTTATTTGGGGTTGAATGCTTGGAAAAATGATGAAATCGGAAATGTTCAAAAATCGAAATCAAGAATCGAAAAATTGAGTATGAAATTAAGAATCGCTGTTGATAAAAACAGGTCTAATTAGATATCTAATTAATTGATTTATTTATCAATCAAGTTGACTACGTTATTTTTTCAAAATTCCGTTGGGACAACGATCAGAACATTGGTATTTCGGCCTAACGAAATGAAGCATTTATCTTTGTAACCAGCCCCTTGGGGTAGTGGTCAGTGCATCTGGATACGAGTTTAGGGGTCCCGGGTTTGATTTCCGGCTTATACCTTGGGTATTTTTTTTTTCCGAAAGGGGAATTTACCCCAACGATCACCAAGGTTTGGTTAGTCAGGCTTAAGTTAGGTTTAAGAGTTTCCACTGGTTCCACACCTTCATGATCACTATCACTCTCATATTCACTATTACCCTCATACTCACTATCACTCTCATATTCACTATTACCCTCATACTCACTATCACTCTCATATTCACTATTACCCTCATACTCACTATCACTCTCATATTCACTATTACCCTCATACTCACTATCACTCTCATATTCACTATTACCCTCATACTCACTATCACTCTCATATTCACTATTACCTTCATACTCACTATCACTCTCATATTCACTATTACCCTCATACTCACTATCACTCTCATATTCACTATTACCTTCATGATCACTATCACTCTCATATTCACTATTACCCTCATACTCACTATCACCATCACCTCATATATTTAGGACATGGAAAGAGCCTTCACGGAAAGGATGTACGGTTAGTACAAAAGTACGTCCCCTGGGCAACAGTACAGTAGTACATTAATATTGGCTAATCTTTCCCCAAACTGGGATACGAACTATGTAACCCAGACTCGCAATATTAATGTTACTTACCCCTGAGCCACCAAGGCACATATCTTCCGGACATTGTTTTAATCCAACCCTGGACTTTTGGGTAGTTTTTGAACCGACGGGAACATCCTGTATTCACCTTAATCCCCTCCCTTCTTTCCAACCTACAAACATAAAAAACAACAACAACTGTCTACCCCAAGAGAGACACATTTTCCTGTTGCTATAGTCGTCTCGTCCTTGTAGTAAAACTGTCCTTACCCCTCCCTTCATCTCGACGCACCCCTCCATTTCATGAAGGCCAGCCACACCGCCGCGGCGTGAAATGGCCGTTGTCTGAAACGTCGCGTCGCAATTATGGCGTCGATGTTCTCTCCTCGGCAAGGTAATCACCTCGATTAGAGCCGTCCTTTGCCACCCTGTCGGCCATAACGTCTATATCGCTATATTGTGTGTTATAGACGGGGTCACGGGGGGGAGGAGGTGTATTAGCAAGTTTGTAATTCATTAAACCCACTTTGGAATGATGGCACGGAAAACCGACCGTTTTACGTCCGACCCGATATGACGTCTCTTTTACGTTCCGTCCGTTTCAGTCCTGAAGACAGGGTTATACGTGCAATTGAAGTTTATCCTGTAATTACCAGGGACATGAGCATTACAACCACCAATGATTGGGATGGAGAATGGAGTGGCGTGGGCGGTGCTTTTATTAGAGTTTTACTTTACAGTGGTGATATAAACTCACCTTCAACCTCGTGATTGAGTGGTTAGGGGTCTACTGCAGGCCCAAGAATCGGTAAACACGGTCTAACTCTCTGCAATCCTCAGTAGATCGCGTAGTAAAACTTAACTCAAATCGGTATTAAAATTCTATATTTTTAAATCTTCTAAACTCCCAAATGAATCAAAAACTTTCACCTAATATTTAGTTTAGCGAAAACTACCTTGTCTCGGTCATGATCGGTAATCTTAGGCCTATAAAAATTAATTAGTTTAGTGTTAAAATAAACATTTTATTTAATCTCTATTTTGATATATAAATGTGGAAGGCATAGGTATTCAAGGGAGGTTGATTTTTAAGGATACATATAAGATGCAGAGACAACATTTTTTTAATCAAAAGTAGAATGGAGAAGCGATGGATGATTGCGGGGCTTTAGATAAGTCTACCATGCTCAAAAAGGTGATGGCCTCTGAAATACTGAGTGTCACTGTGACTGCTCCAGATCCTGAAGTCACTGTGACTGTTTCAGACCCTGAAGAGTCACTGTGACTGCTCCAGATCCTGAAGTGTCACTGTGACTGTTCAGACCCTGAAGAGTCACTGTGACTGCTCCAGATCTGAAGAGTCACTGTGACTGCTCCAGACCGAAGAGTCACTGTGACTGCTCCAGACCTGAAGTGTCACTGTGACTGCTCCAGACCCTGAAGAGTCACTGTGACTGCTCCAATCCTGAAGTGTCACTGTGATGCTCCAGATCCTGAAGTCACTGTGACTGCTCGACCCTGAGAGTCACTGTGACTGCTCAGATCTGAAGTGTCACTGTGATGCTCAGATCCTGAAGTCACTGTGACTGCTCCAGACCCTGAAGAGTCACTGTGATTGCTCCAGACCCTGAAGAGTCACTGTGACTGCTCCAGATCCTGAAGTGTCACGTGATTGCCAGATCTGAAGTCACTGTGACTGCTCCAGACCCTGAAGAGTCACTGTGACTGCTCCAGACCCTGAAGTGTCACTGTGATTGCTCCAGATCCTGAAGAGTCACTGTGACTGCTCCAGACCCTGAAGTGTCACTGTGATTGCTCCAGATCCTGAAGAGTCACTGTGACTGCTCCAGACCTGAAGAGTCACTGTGACTGCTCCTGATCCTGAAGAGTCACTGTGACTGCTCCAGACCCTGAAGAGTCACTGTGACTGCTCCAGACCCTGAAGAGTCACTGTGACTGCTCCAGACCCTGAAGTTCACGTGATTGCTCCAGACCCTGAAGAGTCACCGTGACTGCTCCAGACCTGAAGAGTCACTGTGACTGCTACAATCCTGAGAGTCATGACTGCTCCAGACCCTGAAGTCACTGTGACTGCTCAACCTGAAGTGTCACTGTGATTGCTCCAGACCTGAAGAGTCACTGTGACGCCCAGACCTGAAGTGTCACGTGACTGCTCCAGACCCTGAAGTCCTGACTGCTCAGACCCTGAAGTATGCGGTGTGAAAATCTTCCATTCAAATTATATCATAGGAACTGTACCCGCATTTGCGTGAGAGAGAGATGAGAAAACCACTTGAGAAAACCACCCTCAGTACACCCGACCGAGATTCGAACCTCAATCTTCCCGTCATCGGCAGTCTAGTCAACTACGAGAGTAGCGCGTCAGACCACGCAGCCACCGAAATGTAATAGTTTTAAATCTCTCTTCAAGCTTCTTTGATTTTTTTAGATATCATAGAAGACGAAGACTATACTTTAGAAGAATTAATTTATGTTGGTCTTCAATTAAAAACACACGTAGATTGCACAGATTGAGTGAATTTCAAATAATCCCCTCAACTCTTCCTTCACAGATGACACTGACAATTACCTGTGACGAGAGTGGGGCAGAACAAGACAAAGTGTAGTCTGCATTGTTGGGAGCTTAGTGCAAGAGATGGCTCGAGATAAACCAGGTGAGACATTTATCAAATGTATGTTGTTTTTCTTTCATTTAAAACTACCAGAAGTACCGTGCGTTGCAATGCGTTGCGTGGTTACCCTGGGAAACGAGATTATTTGCTTCAAACAGACAGAAAAAAAAATCTCTTCATTTTATTTCTTACTAGACAGTTTTTGCTAAGTTTTAAAACATGTCTATTAAAAAAACATAAAATTCCATCTTATATGTGCAATGTTTGTACACAGGGGCTAAACATTTTAAAATTTCAAACCTGTGTGGTGCGGTAGATATCGCGTAAAGCTCATGACAGACAAACAAAATCTTCACTTTATTAATATGGATTAATTATACGACAAAATCGATATTACTTTCTGATATATAAATTTCAAATTTTCCAAAGCTATCTGTCAATACACTATCCCGAAATCAATCCCCCCTGACCCTTAAAAAATTTGTTTAAAGTACTATTTACTATCTTTATTCCTTAGTTATCAAATTTGAACAAAATCACTAACCCGCTTCGGTGGTCGCGTGGTCCAACACGCTAGTCTCGCAGTAGACTAAACTTCCGATGACAGGGAGATTTCGGTTTGAAACTCGATCGGGGGTATTGAGGTTTTTTCTAAAATGGTTTTCCACTCTCCCTCCACGCAAATACGTGTACACTTCCTCTAAATATAACCTACCTAGGCCCTAAAACCATTAGTGCAAATTAGTACATAAGCGTATAACCCGAACGGGTAGTAAAAAGAATAAATAAATCGTTAGAGCTATTTTTGAAACATAAGAGTTAACAAAAAAATAGGCATCAGTAAAATAATCTTATTTTTAGAGCTAGAATAAAAAATCACTATTTTTTCCTCGAAGTACGATCATAAAACATCAAAATATCAAGTTTGAATAAAATCCATCAAATTATTTCAGCTGTAGCCTCAGGTACAGGGAGACAAAACTGTAATTTTGAGTTCGGTGGACGCATAAAACAATATCCATCACTATCATCGGCTCAAATTTGATAAACCCCCTCCCCCCATCGTTGGAAGCGTGTTCTAGATGTCAACCTCATTCCGTCTGGTTTGGCAGTGACGGTGGAGGGTCGATGTTGCGGTTTAAATCCTGGCCCCGGAGTGTGAATTAATGATATTTATTTTTTCTCAAAATAGGTCCCCACTTTCCCTCCATGCCAGCCAATGCGGGTACACTTATTCTAAAATTATTACCTAATCATCCCTACCCCGTTACGTGATTAATTTTTTAAATAGTAAATCCTTTAAATTATGAAACTCATGGAATGTATAGTACAATTTTTTTATAGAAAGAACCTTATCTGACAGTTAGAAAAAAACACTAGATCTACTTTTACATATTCATACGTCAAGTCACTTGATCTGGAGCTGTCACTTATGATAGATAACACTAATCAAATAGTAAATTGTTATTTTTTTAGCACCGCGTCTTTCCACCCGTTCAGTTTATACACATATGCACTAATTATCTAATGTGTTAGGGATGAGGAAGGTTGAATTTACAGGGAGTGTACCACATTTGCTTGAAGGGAGAGTGGAAAACAATTTTAAGAAAACCACCATCGGTACGCCCGACCGGGATTGAACCTCTATCTCCCCGTCATCGGCAGTCTGGTCTATTGGGAGAGTGACGCCTTAGACCATGTGACCAATGGAGCGTATGTTACCAATGTTAGCCGCCAATAAACGTGTGTCTGTATCTTCCCACCAAAATCCCACTGTACGTATGTCAGATTACTCTGGCCGGTGATGCGGGTAGGCCTACTCTCCAGGAGTATCGTCAAGGGAGCTGGGAAGTAACGGTTGAATGGTTGGTAGCCCTGTCATGCGGCTCGCGGATTACCGCGAGATACCGTCGCCTGCCTTGGGAACCCCCCAACCCACCCTTATTCCAGCACCTTACCTGCTCACCTCAGTAAAGAAGGGTTACAGGATCAACAGCGCCCATCAATACCTCGCCTAGTAGGGCCAGGACAGGGGGGCAGAGGGGCTCCTTCAGGAAATGGGCCAGAGGAGGCCACCGACTCTAAAATATAAAATAACGGAAAAAGAGGGTAAAAAAAAAGGGGTGTAAAACTCTCAGAGCGGATCAGCTCAGGGGGTGGATGATGATGGTTGGGGGTAGTTTTTACGGGGGTGGACTTCCTGCGCGCTAGTCCGACGAGGAAGGTTGTAAATCTCACCCGGTCGAACGTTTCTTATAGGCGACTTCCTATTTCACCCATCGTTACCTCCGAGAATTACGGCACAACAAATGGCGTCGGAGTTTACCCTCTTAAGGGGGTCCGCTTAGGTAGCTGAGGTATGTGCAATCAGATGTTGCGCTTAGGTTAAATATTGTGAACTATTTTACTTTTCTGAGCGGAAAATGTCAGTTTTTAAACTATGTTAACAAGTATATATATAATAGATATATATAAAAAGTATATATACGGCTTATATAGGCTATATATAGCCTATATACCTGTATTATTAGCACCGCGTCTTACTGTCCGTTCGGGTTATACGAACTTACGCTAATATGTAATGGTAGGGTGATTGTAGGATGAAATGGAGGACCTACAGTTTAACGTGGGATCCGAACCACGTTGGAGGCCTGGCACTCCACACATTCACAAGTTGTGATTAATACACGTCTTGTCAGAGGTGAAGGAAGGGTTTGGGCAGTCAGATAAATCCGTGCCGGGACCGAGGATTGAACCCCGGACCCCCAGAACAACATAGTTTAAAAGATGACATTTTCCACTCTGAAAAATTAAAAGAATTCACAAATTTCCGTTGATCACTGAGAACTTAAATGCCCGGTAAATGAAAAGTAACTGATACAGGAGGGTAGAATGAATCTTTGTGAATCAAATTATGCCTTTTAATAGGGAAAGGGGGGGGGGGTCACAACACAAATTGTGTTATAATCTTTTATATTGAAAAATTATACCTGGACACCCAGGACATATGTTTGTCCAGATGTCATTTTTCAATTTAAAGAATATGATATTTAGATAACGGCTATAACCGTGATTATCAAATATAATAGCTTACTATTTAATCCATCCTAACAAATTGTATTGGCATTTGTGATTTCCTCCTACCCTGTTTGTTCTCCTATTGTTGGACATTTCTACCCAATGCTGATTTCTGGACGCTTATGAGTTTCTGCTCGACTACTCTGGCCCTTAAAACTTCATAGTCCTCCACGAAGCAACCTTGACCTAGCACACAGACGAGACATACACGTGATACTCAGCCTTACGGGAGTTTATCTGAGCTGCTTTAGGCAGGTTGAGTCCATCATCACTAGGGCTCGCTAGTGACAATCCTCGGTGATAAAAAAAACACTTACAAATGTGCAAGTTGTTGAACGACTCACTTTTAACATGTTCATCATAAAGGGACCATTGGAATCGTAATGTTCAGTCTGCTTAAAGCTCTTTGTGATTTAGGATTATAAGAAGAGGGGGTTGGGTCGCTACCTAAACCTAGGTTTGTGCAAGCCGGTAGATTGACTTGAGAAGGATATTTGTCTACTTCTCTCTAGTGAAACCATGTTTAAAAATGAGATTTAAAAAAAAAAGCCCCTTGATGGCATCCTTTTGAAAGACTGAAGCTCTTCTATGGAGCGCAGGCATTTTAACCTGGAGGCTGTGAGTTATAGCCACTTGGTAGTTGGGGGTGATCCTTATACTCGTCTGGAGAGAGTCTGGGAAAACACACCTACATTTCTCGATAACCGAAACGGTTGTCTAAGAAACGGAAGAGGGGAGAGGGAAAGTTGTACGTCTCCAATTAAATTGTAAGCTGTAATTAAGTATACTAATATGTAGTCACATTATAACTGTGTGAATTAGAATTGTATCATTGAACAGATACTTAAAAAGATAAACTAATTCCAGTATCACGTACACATCAGCAAATTAAACATTCATTCTATCGTTTAGTCAATAAGGTTTAATATATTCTGTTTAGGAAAAAAATAATTATTTTGAATAAGTTTAGCTTCATGCATCATATTTATATTATTTTATTTACTAAACTCAAAGTTACATTGACGTCTATAATGACCAACTCATTGATTGTTGTTTTATTTCGTATCAGGCTTGTGCTTAGACCTTGGTCAAAGGAAACAGTTTCAAAACATTTCATCCAAATAACACTTATTTTTTTAGTTTAAATTGGTTCCAATACAAATGATACATTTTTACCTTAAAATACATGTGGCTTTCTATGTATAAATGTGTATCAGTACTCCAGACTAGTGTCTCAGTGCTCCAGACTAGTGTCTCAGTGCTCCAGACTAGTGTCTCAATGCTCCAGACTAGTGTCTCAGTACTCCAGACTAGTGTCTCAGTACTCCAGACCAGTATCTCAGTACTCTATACTAGTGTCTCAGTGCTCCAGACTAGTGTCTCAGTGCTCCAGACTAGTGTCTCAGTGCTCCAGACCAGTGTCTCAGTGCTCCAGACTAGTGTCTCAGTACTCTATACTAGTGTCTCAGTGCTCCAGACCAGTGTCTCAGTACTCTATACTAGTGTCTCAGTGCTCCAGACTAGTGTCTCAGTACTCTATACTAGTGTCTCAGTGCTCCAGACTAGTGTCTCAGTACTCTATACTAGTGTCTCAGTACTCCAGACCAGTATCTCAGTACTCTATACTAGTGTCTCAGTGCTCCAGACTAGTGTCTCAGTACTCTATACTAGTGTCTCAGTGCTCCAGACTAGGGGCTCAGAACTCTATACTAGTGTCTCAGTGCTCCATACCAGTATCTCAGTACTCTATACTAGTGTCTCAGTGCTCCAGACTAGTGTCTCAGTACTCTATACTAGTGTCTCAGTACTCCAGACTAGTGTCTCAGTACTCCAGACCAGTATCTCAGTACTCTATACTAGTGTCTCAGTGCTCCAGACTAGTGTCTCAGTGCTCCAGACTAGTGTCTCAGTACTCCAGACCAGTATCTCAGTACTCTATACTAGTGTCTCAGTGCTCCAGACTAGTGTCTCAGTGCTCCAGACTAGTGTCTCAGTGCTCCAGACCAGTGTCTCAGTACTCTATACTAGTATCTCAGTACTCCAGACCAGTATCTCAGTACTCTATACTAGTGTCTCAGTGCTCCAGACTAGTGTCTCAGTACTCTATACTAGTGTCTCAGTGCTCCAGACTAGTGTCTCAGTACTCTATACTAGTGTCTCAGTGCTCCAGACCAGTGTCTCAATGCTCTATACTAGTGTCTCAGTGCTCCAGACTAGTGTCTCAGTACTCCAGACTAGTGTCTCAGTACTCCAGACTAGTGTCTCAGTGCTCTATACTAGTGTCTCAGTACTCTATACTTGTGTCTCAGTGCTCTAGACTAGTGTCTCAGTGCTCCAGACTAGTGTCTCAGTACTCTATACTAGAGTCTCAGTACTCTATACTTGTGTCTCAGTGCTCTAGACTAGTGTCTCAGTACTCCAGACTAGTGTCTCAGTGCTCCAGACTAGTGTCTCAGTACTCCAGACTAGTGTCTCAGTGCTCCAAACTAATGTATCAGTGCTCTAGACTAGTGTCTCAGTACTCCAGACTAGTGTCTTAGTACTCTATACTAGTGTCTCAGTGCTCCAAACCAGTATCTCAGTACTCTATACTAGTGTCTCAGTGCTCCAGACCAGTGTCTCAATGCTCTATACTAGTGTCTCAGTGCTCCAGACTAGTGTCTCAGTGCTCCAGACCAGTGTCTCAGTACTCCAGACCAGTGTCTCAGTGCTCTCGACCCCCAAGAGAGGCTATGTACTGAGTGAGTGTATGACAAGCTCCAGACAGGATCCAACACATTCTGAGAGTTGACTGCTATATCTGGCACACGTCTGTGCTTGTATCCGGTCGAGTGCGTGTCCATACCAACCCCAACAGCACACCCCTCGGGCACGGGCCAACCCCCCCATTACAGCCAGTTTGCGGCGGGCTGACCACAAACATACTGGTCTAGACCGGACTGGACTGGAACCTGGCTTGTCCGGTACACCGTCATCAGAGGAACTCAACTCTCTACTCTAGATTCACCAAACACACAACCTTTTAGAAAACTGCCTCCATCGTTTAAAGTTGGAGTGTAGGGGACGCGAGAAAAGGTCAGTGTTTCTCCAGTTTCTATAGTATAGCATGTGTTTGGATAAAATAAATAAAATAGTAATGACTCAATTAATCTCTTATAAATGTATTGTCAAATATGGACGTGCACACACGTTCTAAAACAAATTTACCATTTTATATCTATTTATATATATTTTTATTTCAATCATTAACTATTTCACAGGTGACCTGGCGGTCTAGGGGGTAAGGCGTCAGACTTCTGTGCTGTGGGCGTCCGGGGTTCAATCCTCGGTCCCGGCAAAGATATATCTGATTGCCTAAACCCTTCCTTCACCTCTGACAAGACGTGTATTAATCACAACTTGTGAATGTGTGGAATGCCAGGCCTCCACCGTGGTTCGGATCCCACGTTAAACTGTAGGTCCTCCATTTCATCTCACAATCACCCTACCATTTCACATTAGCGTAAGTGGGTATAACCCGAACGGGTAGTAAGACGCGGTGATAATAATACTAAACTATTTCACATCTACCACCGAGAGGCTACCTTTGATATTTCACCAGGTTACTGTGAAGGCCACATTTTCAGCAAGCGCGGGCTGCGTTTGGCCCACGGGCCGCTAGTTGGACCACACTGATCTAGAGCCTTTTTGGTAAGTACACACACACACATATATATATACACACACAAATTAACCATCAAATAGTAGGTTGGGGGAGTTGTAGGTAGAAGGGGGAAATTTGTTAGCAAATACTCAAGTCCACCTTAAATTTATTTTAAATCTCTTACCGCCTGAGAAGTCTGCTGACAAAGGATGCCTACTGCACCAAGGAGATTAAGTGGAGGACTACCATGGCCAAGGAAGCTTTCAACAAGAAGAGGTTACTGCTGACAAGCAAGTTGAGTTTGGAACTGAGGAAGAAACTGATGAAACGCTACATTTGGAGCATCGCACTGTATGGAGCAGTAACTTGGACTCTCGGGAAGTTGGAACAGAAATACTTGGAGAGCTTTGAGATATGGAGCTGGAGAAGACTTGAGAAGATCAGGTGGACAGACAGGGTGACAAATGAACAAGTCTTAAGAAGAGAACCATTTTGGATGTGATTCTTCGTTACAAAGCAAACTGGATCGGACACATTCTTAGGAGGAACTGTCTTCTGTATGACGTCATAGAAGGGAAGTTTGAGGGAAAGAGGAGCTTAGGAAGAAGGAGGATTCAAATGCTAGATGACTTGAAGGAAAGAAGAAAATTCTGTGAGCTGAAGGAGGAGGTAGAGGACAGGAAACAATGCAGGCCTAAGTTCACTTACAACATTAATGGACCTGTCGTAAGACAGAACACCTAGTAATAATTGTAATGATAGTAATACAAATGATAGTAATAATAAAATAATAATCGGTGATTTACTGAAGATAAAATCCAAGCAAAAAGTGACCACAAAAATAGATGAAAAATTCATCGGGAAAAATTGTCAAATCATTTAATCCCATAGGAAGGGGATGTATTATCATATTGAAGTATTAACATGTCTGGTCTACAGCAGACCACATGTTAGTTACACATTCAACCACCGAGTGCTGTAGTCGCTAGTGTGGGAGGATAACTGATAAAAATATGTTACTACTTTAAAAACCTGGAACTTTTTATTTTTCAGAAAAAAATAAAATATATTCTTTTCTGAAAATACTTAGGGGAAATTTTTCGGTTCATATCTAAACACATAGTGTAACCTGTCAACGTATCGATGAATAACAGTAGTGCCACGGTCAACGAATAGGATAATAGATCTGCGGGTAGATATGAATTCAGCCCCACAAATCGTTTTAACTTATATTAATTTAGGCTTGTTTATGTTAGGTTAAGTTAGCTTAGCATTTTGTTGTTTCTTACTATCTATTACTTGCTGTTTTTCGCTCATTTTGAGAAAACATTTACAACTATCTTAAATGTAGCGCCAACTACAGTACAACCGGGGCCGCCGAGTTAGTACACCAGTCATTAAGCCTTGTTTACAACTACAGTGGCCCCATAGCTTCTTTGGTGCTGAGTGACAGCTGACGGCTCTGAAAAGTTACCAGACCAAATTATGTATCCCTACACCGAACCATATGATCTGCAAAAACATGTGTTTAGCAGCTGTCACTTCTGACAGTCAAAATTTAGGTATATACCTGAATGTTGACTGTCAGAAATCAGCTGTGAACTGTCAGTCAGCACCAAAGAAGCCATGGGGCTACTGTACCAAGAAGGAACCCTAATGCACCCCAAAGTATAATACTGATAGCTTTCAGGATAAACGAAGTGTACATGTGTGTGTGTTGATGTGTACATGGGTTCATGCGGTTGTATACATGTGTTCATAGGTATTTACTCTACATGTGTGTGTGTTGATGTATACATGGGTTCATGCGGTTGTATACATGTGTTCATAGGTATTTACTCTACATGTGTGTGTGTTGATGTATACATGGGTTCATGCGGTTGTATACATGTGTTCATAGGTATTTACTCTACATGTGTGTGTGTTGATGTATACATGGGTTCATGCGGTTGTATACATGTGTTCATAGGTATTTACTCTACATGTGTGTGTGTTGATGTATACATGGGTTCATGCGGTTGTATACATGTGTTCATAGGTATTTACTCTACATGTGTGTGTGTTGATGTATACATGGGTTCATGCGGTTGTATACATGTGTTCATAGGTATTTACTCTACATGTGTGTGTGTTGATGTATACATGGGTTCATGCGGTTGTATACATGTGTTCATAGGTATGTACTCTACATGTGTGTGTGTTGATGTATACATGGGTTCATGTGGTTGTATACATGTGTTCATAGGTATTTACTCTACATGTGTGTGTGTTGATGTATACATGGGTTCATGCGGTTGTATACATGTGTTCATAGGTATTTACTCTACATGTGTGTGTGTTGATGTATACATGGGTTCATGCGGTTGTATACATGTGTTCATAGGTATTTACTCTACATGTGTGTGTGTTGATGTATACATGGGTTCATGCGGTTGTATACATGTGTTCATAGGTATGTACTCTACATGTGTGTGTGTTGATGTATACATGGGTTCATGCGGTTGTATACATGTGTTCATAGGTATGTACTCTACATGTGTGTGTGTTGATGTATACATGGGTTCATGCGGTTGTATACATGTGTTCATAGGTATGTACTCTACATATGTGTGTGTGTTGATGTGTACATGAGTGCGTGTAGTTGTACGTATGTGTGGGTACGGACCGGAGTAAGTTAGATTGGGTCTGGTTTTTTGATCTTTCTCCCTTGCTCTGTGCGACACAAGGAGTCAGTAAATCTCGAGCTTCCATTCTCCCCACACGTCCAGCCACTGTGTGTGTGGTGTGTGCGTGTGTGTGTAAGGGACGTATGTCGGGGAGGCTGCCCTCAGATATATTAGCTTCGTCCTTCTATTCTTTCTTTCTTTCTTTCTTATTCTCTTTTTCTTCTCGGATGAAAAAAAAAAAGAATGTCTCCGCAGTTCCTTTATGGCCATATCAACCTCTTTCTGGAGCCAATTTCTTTATAGGGAACCCCCCTCTTTTCCGGGTCTAGGTGCGCCTGTAGGCCTATTATTCCATCAAACGAACAACGAGAAGATATTTTTTTCCAGAATAGAACGTTAGCTTTAATCATATTTCCCTACTGCTGGTCTATTCCAGCTATTCCAACAAGTTCTTCTAATTTTAATATGTATGAGCAAGTCTTTATAGACGCAACTAAGCTACTATTGTCGTGTTGTGGCTTGTTACCAGGGTAAGCAGAGCAGGTTGAAACTGTACCTGTGAATTGTTCTCATCATTCAGTAGAACATCAGGTATCAATGATTCTCATGTGAGCTATACCAACCGAGCAACCACCTCATTTTGGTGAATATAGTGCTAACATTTGGGGGTAGAGGGTGGTCATGCTGTCAGCACAACTAACCCTTCGGCCGTTAATCTCAGTTTTTTAGACCAGGACCACTACTTATTAATTCAAGTAGCCCCTCACGAGGCTGAGTCTGACCCTTGTTTCAGACCCATTGCTTCATAGAAAGATTCTGAAAGCACCGAGGATCGAACACCGGACCTCTGGATCAGTATCCAGGAACTCTGACCACTAGACCACAGAGGCGGTCATAGAAAAATGTACAATTAACACTTTTTATCTATAATATTTTTTTAGCGCTGTGTCGGGTTATACGCCTATGTACTAATTAACTCTACTGTGTTGGGGAATAGGAAGGTTGGATTTAGAGGAAGTGGACCCATATTTGCGTGGAGGTAGAGTGGAACCATTAGGAAAAAACCACCCTCATTGCACCTGACCAGGATCCAGCTTCGATCTCCCCGTCATTGGCAGTCTAGTATATTGCCGAGTAGCGCCTTAGACCATGCAGCCACTGAAGCGAGTCTTATTAAATTAAATATGTATTTGATTTTAGCGAAAGTTTTTTTTAATGTACGAAAAAATAGATAGTTTATTAAAAAAAGGAGACATTTAGAAATAACAATGTTTTTTGGCTGCTCGGAACGGTTAGAGAAATATCTGTGAATAAATAATATACTGGACTCCTACACACGTGATAAACTAAACCAATGTACTCCGATAAAAGTGACGTAACGACGATGGCTCGTATTATTATTATTATCACCACGTCTTACTACCCGTTCGGGTTATACGCACTTACGCTGTGTAATGGTAGGGTGATTGTGAATGAAATGGAGGACCTACAGTTTAACGTGGGATCCGAACCACGGTGGAGGCCTGGCATTCCACACATTCACAAGTTGTGATTAATACACGTCTTGTCAGAGGTGAAGGAAGGGTTTGGCAATCAGATAAATCTGTGCCGGGACCGAGGATTGAACCCCGACCCTCAGCACAGAAGGCTGAAACCTCACCTTAGACCACCAGGTCACCTTAGAATTCTTTAAACTATTTTATAAATCTGCCTTTCGGGACATTTCTTTGGAGTTATAACGTTCTGATTTTGAATGTCGAGAGTTTCTCTAGAAATTCTATGATTAATGTTTTCGTAAGTCTGTGTAAGTAAGGTGTTGATAGGCACACAAAGAGGTGGGCCTAGACACACACACACACGCACACACACACACACACACACACACACACACACCACCACACACACACACACACACACTCAAAATGAACTTAAAAAGTAAGAAGAGTCTGAAAAAAATGTGCAGTCATGCCGTGACATGAATACAGTTGCATCTATGTGGTCATTTAGGGTTGAACAGTTTCATGAAATAAAGAGGAAAGCTCTTCACCCCTTTTTTTACCCTCCCTATTCTTTTTGGATAAAAAAAAATATATATATAATAGTAACGGGGGCACGAACAACGGACGAAAAGGTATCTAGGGAAAACTAAATCTTGCTGAGTCATGGTATCAAGTCTCCCATATTGAGGTCCCCCCCCCTTCCTCCTTTAGATCCCCGTACCCCTCTCCCCCCCGTCGAGACATTGATGAGAACGGCTCAGATGCTCAGATGACTGGATGGAATCTTCTTATTTCTTAAAAAAAAAAAGTTGAGAAGAATTGTTTGTTTTATAATTTCTAATATAGATAAAGTATTGTAATCGTGAATATTTTCGACCTCAAGATCATGAATGTTTTTGACGTTTTCGTGTTCCTCCAAACCCAAAAATATGGGTCTTACAGTTTTGGATATCTCCATGTCTTTTGACCGCCTCTTTGGTCACGTGGTCAGAGCTCCAGGATACAGATCCAGAGGTCCCGGGTTTGATCATCAGCGCTTCTAGATTTTTCTGTGAATCAGTGGTTCTGGAAGCTACTTGAATAAATAAGTAGCGGCTCCGTAACTGCGTGGAGGGAGAGTGGAAAACCATTTCGGGGGAAAACGACCTTCAGTACACCCTACCGAGATTCGAACCTCAATCTCCCCATCAGTCTAATCCACTGCGAGATTAGCTCCTTAGACCACGCAGCCACCGAGGAGGGTTTAGTTGTTATATTGCTATACCTAGGAATATATTTTTCATTTTTACCTTAGCCCTTAAATTAAGGGTAGTTTACTTTATTTCACTTCACATCCATTCACTGTTTCCAGCCTGTGGTCAGTTTTATATTCATAAGCCTATTTCTCACTACCGGCTGGCTAGGCCTGCCTAGCTTCATATGCCCTATAATCTAACTTAACGACTAGGACAGGCACAACATCCAGTTCCCGCCGTTAATTTATCACTATGAAAGGGGGGAAAACCCCACATTATCACCAATGATACATTTTCGGCCAAGCCGTGACTCGAACCCGGGACCCTTAGCTTAGAAGAAAGACACGCTACCGACTGAATTAATGTGTCGGGGTGGTAGTTTACAAATTAGTGAATTTTTTTCTCTAAAATAGTTCTAACGATTTTGTTTAAAAAAATATAATATCTAGGGAGTGTTTGACCTGGCAAATAAAAAACGTATACTTGTTTATTATTATTTTTTTTAAAAACTGTTTTCACCAACAAACAAATCCCAAAGAATACGCTACCGCCTACATTAAATATGTGGAGCGATCAGACCCGTCATCTTGATGGGAACTAACATTTGGTGGATGAAAACAGACAAATCTTATCCCACACTAGAAAATATCGAGTCCATTGAACACCGCAAGGAGAGACAGAGAGAGGGAAAAAAACAAACTTTCAGGCCGGGATGAGAAAGACGAAGAAACGAAAGAATAAAACACACAAGGCAAGAGAGGAAGAGTGAAGGGGGATAGAAAAAAAAATCTTCGCTTGGTTGTTTGTAAAGTAGAAGAGAAAAATAAATATATATAACAAAAATATATATATATATATCGTGGAAATTCTTCTATTCAGAAAAATATGGAGTGGATGGACGAATGATAAATGGTTGAAAGTTTTGTCAGTGAAAAGCTTTGATTTGTGGCTCCTGGCCTGAGTCTGCTATTGTTGCTGATTGAAGAAGAAGGGTAGGGGGGGTTATAGAGGGGGTTAGAAAATGGCTCAGTGTGGGAGGATGAGTTCTCGCCAAAATATGTGCCCCTTTATACCTCCCTTCTTGCCACAGATACGAGGGTTGCTAAGAAAGTAGTGGTATAAGTTACAAAATGGGGCCTTCATTTTTAATAAAACTTACATAATGACCACAATAATTTATTTTTATTTGCTTAAGGTGAGATGAAAAGGAAAACGATTTAGGTTCATTATGTTTTTTTATAGTATTTATAACAACAAATTATAGATCGGTCAAATCCTATATTTCTCTAACCCAAATTCGAATTTTTCTACACTTTTAAAAAAAATACACAATTCTAGTAAAAGTGAAAACATTTCAAATTTAATTTTAAAAAAAAAGTTTAATACTCGTCACGGACAAATTATATTTTGTTTTTCATGTCGATTACGTCAACTACACAAGTCTATATAATTTTTCTAACCAATTTAAAAAAAAAATCCTTTGAAGTCAAGGTCTTAATAAATTGTATTCGAGATATTTTTTAAAAAGTTTTTTACGAGTATCGAAAATCTCGAATTCTCTAGGACTTGAGCTCAGGATTCAAGTATTCGAAAATTTGAAAATCCCATCTCCAAAGTGAACAAACTGTTTTTTGACTAAACTTAAATAAAATATTGCTTCATGCCGGGATCACAATCAACTTAAACGTTAACTTAAAGTTAACTTAACGTAAGGACCGCCTCGTGTGTTTAAATGGAAGCGATCCCGATGCAGTTAACTTAACGTAAGAGTTGTCCAGGAGATAACTTTTGAACGTCACGTGATCCTTAAGTTAAAAGGTACGATATCACGTGTTATAGCGAGCCAATCATTTTGCGAGCAACGTCAACAGTGATAGTACAAAAGGATTGGTTAGTTTGAAAAATTCACACCATGATTATCCATGAAATTCCTATCTAAATTAATGGTTTTTTTTTGCATCCGTTATTAAAATAATTGTTTCCAGCCTGGGTTAGTTTTTTTATTCAAGCCAAATATTATCCACCAATAGCCGGATAGACCTGTAGTAGCTTTATATGCCTTATAATCCAACTTGAGACCAGGACAGGCACAACATCCAGCCCCCAGGCCGTTAATTCATCACTGCGAAAGGTTAAACCCACATTTCACTAATGATACATTTTTCAGCCATGCCGGGAATCGAACCCGGGACCCTTAGCTCAGTAGACAAACACACTACCGACTGAGTTAAGGTGTCTGATATCTAAATCAGTTGTAAAAAAATCTTTTTAATTCGAATTTAAGAAGGAAATATTAGGATAACTCATAGCTTATTTACACTGTTATTTTTTTCGAGTTTGTATTGATTTCAAAACCTAGCTTAACGATCTTTATTAAATACCCCCATATACCGAGATGTCAAAGTTTCCTAGAATATGGGATGTGTGACAATGTAATCACGTGACTCCCAGAGTGTTGCACTCCTCAATGATTTCATTCTGTAATTTTTGTTATGTGTCTTATTTAACACATATGTATAAAATGTTCGTGATTATATGAAACATATTTTGAGGTTATTGATTTATTGTGTACCAGCTGTGTAAATACTCACAAAAATGTTTAATTCAAATTTTGGACATTTCGAATTTTCTTACAATTCCTTGGGCTTGGAATCAAGAAATTTCTACTGTACCTCGTTTGTTTATGGTGTGCAGACCGACTTCTCGGTGTAGTTTGTCCGTGTCTCGCGAACTTTAAAACGTTGTAACCTCTTGTTACATTTTATATTGTAGCTGGGTAACTTGGTGGTAAGGTGTGACTTCTGTGCTGGGGGAGTCCGGGGTTCAATCCTCGGTCCCGGCAAATTTATCTGATTACCAAACCCTTCCTTCA
The DNA here is from genome assembly GCA_033556935.1 of Timema podura. Classification (NCBI taxonomy): domain Eukaryota; kingdom Metazoa; phylum Arthropoda; class Insecta; order Phasmatodea; family Timematidae; genus Timema; species Timema podura. The sequence continues at coordinate 10,046,121 of JAVRXN010000001.1, read as the reverse complement.
CCTCTGACAAGACGTGTATTAATCACAACTTGTGAATGTGTGGAATGCCAGACCTCCACCGTGGTTCGGATCCACGTTAAACTGTAGGTCCTCCATTTCATCTCACAATCATCCTACCATTACACATTAGCGTAAGTGCATAAAACCGAACGGGTAGTAAGACCGGTGATAATAATAATAATAATAATAATAATAATAATAATAATTTTGTAGCTCCAGTAAAGCTATTATTGCAAGTCAGCCCTAAATATTGGGGTTTCAATCTAGTGAACAGTTGGTTTCCAAACAGTCCAGATTGTTTTGTTGTTGCTAGAGTTGTTTCTTCGTTAATTTATGTGAATCCTGATCAAAACACTAGTTTATTTACTTCACGTGAACGTTGAGATGATTGCGATCCCGGAATCCTTGACTGATTTTTCGGTGAGTTGTGTTTCATTGGCTCTGGTAGATTCAGAGATTCAGGTAATGAAGGCTTAGAAGAGGGTCGTAATCGAACGGGACTGACTGACTACCTGACCGAAACCCGTTTCAAAGGAGCCCAAATGTCGCGTTATTTGAGAAGTGGTTTTTGTTAAGGAACTAGCCTACCTCGTGATAGTATTTACACGTGTTAATGTATTTACGTTTAATTCTACGAGTTTTAAGGTGGGGATGTAGGGAAAGGAATTAAAAAACAGCGTTTTCACAGTTTTTTTTTATAAAAACTTTTTTTAGACTAAAATAAATCAAATATTGCTAAAGTAGAAACAAAGATTTAATTTTCTTCACTTGGTGATATCAACAGTTGTTGAATATCTGTCAAGAACATAGCGGTATTAGATGAGAAAACTTTTTAAATGAAGAGAAAAAGTTGTCATTAAATTCCAGGACATCCTCGACAGATATTCAACAACTGTTGATATCACCAAGTGAAGAAAATTAAACTCTTTGTTTCTATTGGAGCAATATTTTATTTATTTTGATCAAAAAGCGTTTTTTGATATAAAAACTGTAAAAATACTTCCTCTTAGCTCGTGCTTATTATACCCCCACCTAAAATATATAACATTGAAACAAAACCATGGAATCTATAATAATAAAAGAAAGTTGTGTGTTTGTTTGTTTGTTTGTTTGTTTGTTAGCGATGCCCAGGACAAATCTACGGCACGCAGATATCTGAAATTTTAACATAGGTGAACGGAAGGGGGTCCAAATTCATCTCAAAAGCCGGATTTTAAAATTTTTAATTAGATTTTTAATGAAGCTATTTCTAACAAAATATTTTATAATCTGGTTTAGAATTAAAGTTGCAGAGATAACCTTTTCAAAATGAAATTGGGCACCATGGGGGGGGGGGGTGGGGTCGGGTGAATTTATAAATTCTTATACCACAGTGGGTCACGGGCAGCGCCGTGAGGAATTGCTAGTCTTAAAAAGATCTAAAAATAATTTTACATTACATTGTCACAACATTATTATTTTTGATCTTGAAGTAGGATTTATTTTGTAAACGCAATAAAAAAAGTCTACAACTTTGGACTATTTGGAAAACATTGATAGGGGTCTACTATTTGGTTCTCGTGTGTTGTATAATAGCGGATTATTAAGACTTAATTCTAGGACAAAACACAACAATAGACTCCAGTCCATTAATTTAGCGTTAAAACGCATGGAAACCAATCTAATTCATCGATGATAGTCTCGGCTCTTTTTACAAAGCTTGATATCTTAAAATAAAAGTACCAAGGTGTTGCATCGGAAAGCACATTACAGTAGTTTTTATATGCACCGCATCTTACTACCCGTTCGGGTTATACGCTTATGTACTAATTACGCTAGTGGTTTTAGGATTGGGGAGGTTATATTTATGGGAAGTGTAGCAGAATTTGCATGAGGGAGAGTGTAAAAAACATTTAGGGAAAAAACACCTCTATACACCCGATCTAGATTCGAACCTTGATCTCCCCGTCATCGGCAGTCTAGTCTACTGCGAGAATAGCGCGTCAGACCACGCGGCCACCGAAGCTAGTAACATGCTAGTCAAAGCGTCTGATCTAATTTCCAAATGAGAGGAAGCTTTAGGTTCGAATCCCAGCTAGGGTGACTTGAAGGTTCCACCCCCCCCCTTCTATGGATTTTCCTTCTCTCCATCCAAGCGAATACGGGTAAGCTTGCTCTGAATCCTACCTTACCCATCTTACGTGGATATCCCTGCGTACAAGACAAGGCCAAACAACAAAATGTTCCGTGTGGCGGTGTATGTTTCGAGAGAGATGAAGGATGCTGCGGTCCATACCCTCCCCCACCTCTCCCCGTATTGATGGCCCTGCGAGTGGACCGGAGAAAGCGGAATTGATCAGGGGCATGGCGCATGCGCGCCTCGACTCGGACCATATTGTCATAGGGACGGCTATCCCTCAGGTGTAGGGACCGTTACAAGCGTAGGAGGGGAGGGGAGGGGAAGATAGGGGAACTAAAGTAGGGGGAGGACTGGTGGACGGGTTGAGAGGGTGAAGGGGGGAGGGATGCGGAAGAAGAGAATGACCAATGGCAACTTGTTACCGGGACTAAATGGGGAAACCATTCTCTTTAGTAATAGACCGTCGTATGTCGCAATAGATATAAGTTTTTTTTTGAAGGTTTTACTTTCTACGTAGCTTAGTGGTAGAGGTATACTACCACGGGTATAAAGCGGTATTTCTCGCCGCATCTTACTACCTGCTCAGGATAAACACATTTATAATTACTCTAACGGGATAAGTATGAGGTAGGAAGCATTTTAGAGGTAATGTACCCGAATTTGCGTGGAAAAAAGTAGGAAAACATTTTAAGGGTAAAACACTCTCAATATACCCAACCGAAATTCGAACCTCGACCTACCCGTCATCAGCAGTCTAGTCTACTGTGAAATTAACGAGTTAGACCACCATGCGGTCACCGAATCGGTTCTTACGATTTGAGATTTAAATTTTAATAATTATTAATAGTATAAACTATTAAGTGAAAATATTCCGACTCAGTAGTCGAATGTTTTTTAAAGCTTCACGCTTACAATAACCTGAATTGTCAATGACGGGGAGATCGGCGTTTCGAATCCCGGTTGGATATACCTACTGAGTGTGTTTATTCCTCCATGTTTTTCCTTACCAATTTACCTCCATGAAAATGTGGATCCACCTCTTCTAAATTCAACCTTCATCATCCCTAACAGAATAACGTGCTTAGAACATGTTCGTCCAAAGCGAACGAATAGTTAGCTAGACGTGGGGCTCTAAAAAAAGTAAGATACATAAATACATATACAGACACATAGCTACATACATACATACATACATACACACACATACATAAATAATAACGTCATTCCCTTACTGGGTAGGCAAGAAACTGTGCATATAGCTCAAAAAACAACAACTCCGTACTTAATCCATCCTCACTAACTTTCTCCACACTTCCCTATCCTTGCATACTCCCTTCTCTTCAACAACATCCATACACACAGTCTCATGCATGCTCTTTTATTATTAAAACTATTAATGTTTCTCTTTTTCACACACACTCGTCTACAACATTTAGCCACGTCTTACATGGCCTACCCCTTCCTTATGATCCATACTCTCTACCTTCATATATTTGTTTCGTCACTCGATCCACACTCATCCTCTCAACTTACCCAAACCAATGTAAGACGCTTCTTAAACATTGAATTATTGGATGTGAGAGAAGCTCCCTTCGTTGGTTTGGGAATGTTGAGAGGATGAGTGTGGATCGAGTGATGAAGCAGGTATATAAAAAAAAAGTAGGATAAATTGTAAAAATTAAAATTAGCAGACCTAACAGTTATATTAGGCGTATACTTTTTTTTTCATATAATAAAAAATATATGTTTTAATAATGGTGTCTTCTTTGGTTATGTTTTGTTTTTGTTATTGTTGGGGGTAAAAAAAGATTGAGGTAATTAGGTTGTTTGTGTTGTGACATTTTCTCCACATATTACCTTTATAAAATTTCGAATAAAAATAACAGTGGGCCTAATATTTCCTGTTTTCATTTGTTATTATTAAAAAAAAGTTCAAGTATCGAGTTTACTTACATTAACACTTTATGATGCAAAATTCATGTTATTTATTTTGTTAGGAAAAAAAATATTTAGGGAAAAAATAGTCTCTCAGTCATATTATAAATTGGTGAAAGTTTCAAATAAATGGGAAACAAGAAATTAAATATTCAGACGCACTTAAATCAATTTATTGGTTGGTTTAGCTAATTATATATATTGGTTTGAATTATATTAATAATTGAGAGAAAATTATATTAAATAACACAACCAACTATCACTATTTAAAAAAAATTAATCTAAATAAATTTTTAATAACTGGTTTTATTCAGTTCTAAATTTAATCGGAAAAAATTTAGTGCATATTTTGTTAGTTTGTAATTTGAAAAAGGTAGAATTATATAATCTTATCCAAATAAATAAATTTATTTAACTATTAAATATCAACGTTTTAAAAGTATTAATCCAAACAGTTAACCCAAAAAGTAGCCAGAAGACCACAAGTTAGTTTGTGTGTTAAATCGCTAGTAAACAATTATAGTAACTATGTTAGTAAGAATAAACTTATACATTAAATTTGCTGACAGTAATTTTTACTTTCTCGTAATCTTACAAGTAGATAAAGTATTGTGATCGTCAAAAAAAATCAAACTCGAGATTTTGATGAATCTCAACGTTTCATGACCCCCCGAATCCAAAAAAGTGGTTTTTGAATTTCCATCTGTCTGTCTGTACCTCCAACTAGAGCCTAAACTATTTTACCGATCGGGCTAAAACTTGGTATCTAGGGTTTTCAAAGCGTTGCCCCGAGGTGTTTTTGGAATTGGATATCTAGCCCTAGAATTAAGGGTAGTTTACTGAAGGGCAAAAAGAGAGAAAAAGTCGATTTCCTCAAAATCGGCTCTAACGATTTTGATTAAGTTTCATTTCAAACAAATATAAATATACAAACAAAATGGGTACTCTCAATATTTCGGCAAAATGGCTTTAAGGGCTCCGGTCTGATGCGTAAATTCGCATTTTTTTTAATCATATCTCCGAAACTATTTGAGATATAAAATTACTTATCATTACAAAAATGTATATCTATTTATAGTACACATAATTTATCCGAAGCATATTTTTATAAAACTAATAACTTTCAAGATATACGCAAATATATATATTTCTTAACTTTTCGAACACAAAAGGTAAAGAAAGTATTACGACCGTAAAAAAAATCAAACCTGAAATGTTGATGGATGTCGACGTCTCATGACACCTGAACCCTAAAGAGTGGTCTTTGCAATGCCGTCTGTCTGTGTGTCTGTTTAAACTTAAAAACAAGAGTAGTTTAGTAAAGGGCGAAAATAGAAGAAATCAATTTTCTCAAAATAGGCCCTAACGATTTTGATTAAAATTCCTATATAGGGGTTGATTAAGATTATAAATAAACTGGCTATTTTCATTTTTCCATGAAAATGACTTTTGGGGTACTTTACAGAAATGGAAATTTCCATATCTCCGCAACTATTTGAGACACTAAATAACTTATTATTGCAAAATTGTAGTACTATTAAAAATAATTTTTTTTTTATATGAAATCTATTTTTATAAAATCAACAATTTCTGAGGTATTGGCAAATATATTAATACAATTTTGTGAGCTTAAGGGTTCAGCCAGACTGACAAGCGTGCTAGCATGTGAGCGAGCGAGCGCGTAATTAGCAGATAGCTCTCGATAGTTGTTGACGAGGAGGCTACGAATCTTGGCTCAGTGAACTGAGGGTGGTTTTTGACAAGTGATTTATTGTTGTGGTTTTCTCATCCTCTCTCCACGCTAATGGTGATTCTTATTTGCAAAGGCCTACTTGATAATATTGAAGTTTTTAACACATCAGTTATATATATATAATTATGGTTTGATCTACCAATTAATTAGCCTTTGTACAAGTGTGCTAAACTATCGATATAATAAAAATGTCAAAATGAGAAGTTTCTAGCACTCAATGAAAACTACCCTGTAAATATGTCTACGCTCAATCACACATTTATTTTATTTTTAGTGTTCGCTCCAGTCTGGCCACCTCTCATTACAACCAATGTGTTATTTTATATTTTAGTCGTTCGCTCCAGTCTGGCCACCTCTCATTACAACCAATGTGTTCTATTTTATATTTAGTCGTGTCGCTCCAGTCTGGCACCTCTCATTACAACCACTGTTTAAATGTTTATTTTTAGTCGCTCGCTCAGTCTGGCCACCTCTCATTACAACCAATGTGTTCTATTTTATATTTTAGTCGTTCGCTCCAGTCTGGCCACTCTCATTACAACCAATGTGTTCTATTTTATATTTTAGTCGCTCGCTCAGTCTGGCCACCTTCATTACAACACTGTGTTATATTTTATATTTTAGTCGCTCGCTCAGTCTGGCCACCTCTCATTACAACCAATGTGTTCTATTTTATATTTTAGTCGTTCGCTCCAGTCTGGCCACCTCTCATTACAACCACTGTGTTATATTTATATTTTAGTCGTTCGCTCCAGTCTGGCCACCTCTCATTACAACCAATGTGTTCTATTTTATATTTAGTCGCTCGCTCAGTCTGGCCACCTCTCATTACAACCACTGTGTTATATTTTATATTTTAGTCGCTCGCTCAGTCTGGCCACCTCTCATTACAACCAATGTGTTCTATTTTATATTTTAGTCGTTCGCTCCAGTCTGGCCACCTCTCATTACAACCACTGTGTTATATTTTATATTTTAGTCGTTCGCTCCAGTCTGGCCACTCTCATTACAACCACTGTGTTATATTTTATATTTTAGTCGTTCGCTCCAGTCTGGCCACCTCTCATTACAACCAATGTGTTCTATTTTATATTTTAGTCGCTCGCCCATTCTGGTCGCCCCCTTAGTTGTAAAGAGATACCACTTAAGTTCTAACGCAATAATTCTCCAATGCCATAGAGTAATTAAATATAAGTAAGTCTCTCAAAAAGTTTACGTTATTTTTCCTTAAACCTCTTAGGAGAAATGTTTGTACAACAATGATCTATCTCTATTTTATACTCATTAGTCAATATTTACATTTTTTATTGATCAAAATTTATAAATGAGGAATTTAATAGTAATGCGATGACATGAAGATGTGCATCACCTAATAAAATGTCGGAAATTTTAACAGGAAGTTGAAATTTTAATACAAGTGTTGACCATTGTGGACCCAATTTTATTTTTTTTTTTTTTATCGGTCCAAACATACAAATGAGGACATAAATTATTTAAAAATAAAATTATAAAATTTTAAACCGGGACTCGAATTTTTTTTTACATGAATACAGTGCAATTTATGCTTGGATTTGCTAGTGTATATTATTTCGTTTCATATTATTACGAGCTTTGAGTAAATATCTCCATTTTTAAACAATAGAGCGAGAAATTCCGTGTGGAGTTCCGTACCATTTATTTTCCTAGCCATTCAAATAATGACGAAATAACAGTTTAATCTAATATGTTATTATTACAGTTAAATGAATTTACATGGGTCATTATTACAGGTAGTACTAGGATGTTACGTTCATAAAAAAAAGTGATATTAATATTAATTACTATTAATTGAATCACCCCATTTGTTTTATGGGTGTAATTTTACTAAGTGTCTACAAATAAGAGACAGTATTTAATATAAAGTTTGAACACTAACATAAAATACAAACAAACATTTATTTAGTTTCTTCCTTGTTTAAAAACCATGAAACATTATCCGTTAAGGAGGATAATAATTCCGTTAAGTTAGAGCTTTTATATATTAATAGCAATGTATTTTTTAAAAGATTAACTTATCTTAGTTAGAGTTTTAACAAACGTAGTCTAATGTTTTTATAACAACTAAATTAAGACGAGTTTAGTTTTTTTTTCTTCAATATTTGTAAATATTAGAATGAAGTTCAAAAGGCTTAGCTGAAAACGGATTAAAAACAATGTTTTAATTTTCTCAAAAAATATTGATTTACAAAGATAAGCTATGTAATCTAAGTTAAAACTTATTTGAAATTTTTAAGTCTTTCAATCAAAATGATTTAATTTACCTGTTGTGACAAAAGCACAGAACAGAAACAATAGAAAGCCCTTTTTTAAAAAAAATAAAAATTGGAAATAATTATGCTAGTGTCCTAAATTAAATTAAATTAAATCAAAAAGTAAACATAGCAAAAGTTTTAATTTCCAGTCACACTAAAGTATGTTTAAGTATAGTGTTTAAATCTAAGAAATAAACATGTTTTAAATAAAAATATATAAAAATACATTAATATCAGTAATTTGTATCAACCCAAATTCGAGATGAATCCCTTTAGTTCTGATACGAGCGTATTGGTTTCCAAGTTACGTTTCTGCAAGGGTTGAAAAGAAGGGGTAGTTGGAGGGTGGTAAAAGGTGTGGGGGGGGGGGGCCGAGTTCGAAGAAAAAAACTGCACTGTTCGGTAGACCCTCCCCTCCATAACTTCTCTGCGCAGACGCAGAACCGGACACAAGTGGCCTTAGTCCAGTTGGTCAGCCTCTGATCCCCCCTCCTTCCGCCACAAATCTCCCCTCCGCTACTTCCCCTCCTGCGTGGACCGGCCGAGATATTGATCTGATCCAGGAGAGAGAGGAGAGAGAGAGAGAAAAAAGAAAGTGATGACGTTACCTCACAGTCCCTCCATCGCTTGGACACTGCTCTCTGAAGGTCTCGAACCAAGGATACCTCTGGCACTCTCACTCCTGGCCGCGTCGCGACGAACACTGACCCCGATAGTTTCAGGCGTCTCCGCTCTACGCGACGAGAGCGCTGGTCTCGCCTGCCGCTAGCTAATAGCGTCATCAACTAACAACTAATGGCAGTGCTGCGGCACGAGAGATTTCTTGCAAGAAGGAGTTATCTCCACTTATGATTAGTAAATATTATTTACTTAACATCCATTACTGTTTCCAGCCTGTGGTCAGTTTTATATTCCAGCCATATATTTCTCACTACCGGCTGGATAGGCCTATCGTAGCTTCATATGCCCTTATAATATAACTTAAGAATAGGACAGGCACAACATCCAGTCCCCAGCCGTTAATTTATAACTGTGAAAGAGTAAAACTCACATTTCACCAATTATAAATTTTCGGTCATGCCGGGAATCGAACTCGGGACCCTTAGCTCAGTAGAAAGACACGCTACCGATTGAGCTAAGGTGTCTGATAGTAAATATAATTAAAATAAACACAAAATGCAAATAGCCTGCAGGTTGCTGCAAGAACGAGCTAACTCCTGTTATTGAAAAAGAATGTAGTCTACCCTTGTTACAATAATAGTTTATCTATAGCCAAGCCACCGTAGAGAGAAACTTTTTTTTTCAACCGTGTCTCATATCCGTTCGTGATATACACATTTCATGACATTACATATTTAGGACCACAATAGTGGCTTAGGGATATTAAAGTGGTGAATTTAAATCGAAATTTACCAGAAATTGCGTGGAAAACAACTCTTGGGGGGGGGGGGGAACACCCTCACCCGACCGGTATTCGAAGCCTGATCTCCCCGTCATTGACAGTCTAGTCTACTGCGAGAGTAGAGCGTTCTACTCTTATTGAATTGTTGCAATATTTTAAGTCTCATAACAGTTGTAGTTAGTGTCTTGTTGAAAATAAAGTAACCTATTTTTTTTAATTGTATTTTGAATGAGATCTGTCTAATAGAAAGGTCACAGGAGTGATGAATCCTGTGTCAGGTTCAGAGTGTGCCTCACCTGAAGGGAAACTAGGATTGCGGATTACATTTGTCACTAAGGGTAGAACAGAAAAAAAAAGAGAGGAGGGGTATTTGGTGCTCACTAAATACACAGTAAAAAAAAAACCTAACAAAAACCTTCTCGATCCGATCCGGTGATTAATATTGTCACGAACCACACCAGTGGCCATGCGGTTTAAGGTGTAAGTATGGCAATAGATTAGATTAGCGGCGATGGAGGGGAAGGGGGGTTAATTTTAGAATCCAGATTGACGATAGCCTTGGAGTTTCTTTCTCTACGGTATAGTCCTATTTTCGTAAGAAGGGCCTTTTAAAAAATACAAATATATATTTTTGCGGTCAACACTGATAACATTTTTCTATAATTATTTTTACTTTTTTAATAGGTCTATTGATAATATCTTTCAAAAGTGCATTTGCAGATCATGTGACTTGACGTATGAATACATTAAGGTATTATAATTTCAGTTATTTAACGTGCACTTTCTGAATCTACTGATTATATCAGCACACGACCTATAAATTAACTTAAATCTAGAAGCAAACACAACATCCAGCTCCCCGCCCGTTAATTTATCACTGTGAAAGGAAAAACCTACATTTCATCAACTATAATTTTTTCAGCTGTACTGAGGTATATTGAGGGTGGTTTTTTTTAAAAAATAGTTTCCCACTCTACCTTCACGCAAATGCAGGTACATTTCCTCTTAATTCAACATTTTGAGTTTTAGTTCACGGCTTTATAAAATTATAAAATCGAAATTCCCGTCTTATCTCTACTCAGAAGTGACCAAAATATCTTCCCTACATACATATAAAACACGAAATAAAACTTCTCTAAAAAAATACCAAAACCTCGAACTAAGAACTTTGAAAAATCATTTATGCTATGCCATCAGAATTTAAAGAGTTAAAGTCTGTTAATATTTTCAGAAATAGGTGGAAGAATCATTTGCTGGGCAATCAAAATTTTCAATATTGATCATCCAATGTTTCTACAAAACTGTAACAAAACTAGTAGACTATTAGAAATAAGTTTTTACATTAAGTTTCAATATTTATACTACTCAACCTTTTGTAATATCTAGAATAATACTGTATTAACACAGGTAACTCTCAAATTGTAAGACCGGCCATGAGCTGAAATTTGTAGAGTATAAATAAATAAATAGCCTTCGTCATCCTTAACTCATTAGCGTAATATGCGTACAACCTGAACAGGTAGTAAGACGTGGTGCTAAAAAAAAAGTGGAAAATGTTACGTTTAAACTATGCTTACAAGTCTATGTACAGTATATATATATAGGGCCATAGAAAAGTTGTATTCATTCCAGTAAACACAAAAAACTCATGTACTGTTAAAAGATAATGTCAATATTTAACCTAAACGTAACATCTGATTGTCAATATCTTGTCTACCTGGACAGCCCTTTAAAACTAACTACTTAAAAATTAATTAACAAAATATTTACTAACATACCTACCCCTATGTTATAGTTTTAATAACTACCAACTGAGAGTGCATGAGGTACCTAACCTAACATTACACAGCCACCCTCGACTAACTGGATGACATCTCCACAAGATCCACACACGTACAAACATATGTAGCAATCGATAAGACAATGTCATTGGAATGAATTCAACATGCTTTTAGTTTTACGACCCTTCTATACAACCCCCTACCCCCTACCTCCTCACCCTTCTCCTTCGGAAAGATCGAAATTCTCAATTTTCAAAATAGGTTTAAAAGCCAGTAAGGAATAGTTCCTCTGGGGACATTTCAAGATGAAAAAAAATAAAATAAAAAAATAAACGGGGGTTATTTGGAGGGGGTGAAAACTGCAACATCTCACAAATGTATATTTATCTCTAGGGTTAGAGTTTGACTACCCCCTCTCCCTCCCCCCGTAACCCCCTTTAAGATTTTGTAAGGTTTTTTGTATCTCCGTGACAATAATATGAGTAGGCAGGGGAAATACATGCGAATATTTTTATTAGAAATTTAAAAAATACGTGTATAGGAGATCGTATGAAGCTCATTTTTAAAATAGAAACAAGGAAAGGGGAAATTCTCGATTCTTTTATTGGGCATCTTCACTATCATCATCATAAACATGAGTCGCGGGTAGCATTCTAAACAGAACAGGCGTGGAATGATTCTCCTGTTTATTTTTATTTTTTTAGCACCGCGTCTTACTAACCGTTCGAGTTTTACGCTTATGTACTAATTATGCTAATGGTGTTAGAGATTAGGAAGGTTATATTTATAGGAAATGTATCTGAATTTGCGTGGAGGGAGAGTGTAAAACCATTTAGGAAAATCCACACTCAGTACACCCGACCGAGATTCGAACCTCGACCTCCCCGTCATCGTCGGCCTAGTCCACTGCGAGAGTGATTCCTTAGACCTCGTGGCCACCGATATGGATTGTCTCTCCTGTTACTTTATTTTATTTTTATTTCACCCGTTTAAACCAAAGTGTTGTACAACGTCTTATTATGTGGGGAGGAGGAAGGCAGTCGTGGAAAATGCAGCAGCATTAGCTTACAAACTTCTTTGGTCAGCTCACGATCTAGCTATACCAACCGAGTGGCCACCACTGTTAGCGATGATAGCGCCAATATTTGAGGATAGAGGGTGTTATGGTATCAACACAACAAACCCTCCCTCCGTTAATCTCAGTTTTTTTAGACTGGAGGAGCTCTTCATTTGTCCTTGCCAAGCTCAATTTGACCCCGTTCCAAACCACTGCTTCATAGAAAGAATCTAGAAGCACCAGGATCGAACCCGGGACCTTTGTATCTGTAGCCGGGAACATTGACCGCTAAACCACAGAGGTGGCTATTAGCATAGAGAAAGGTTGAAAAGACCATAAAACTTAAGGTAGAGTGGAATGCAACCAGAATTAAGGCCAGTATTTTTTATAACAATTTTTGTTATAAAATATAATTAAAACCCGCTTCGGTGGCGTAGTTGCTAACGCGCTAGTCGTGTTGACTCGACCGCGAGGACGGGGAGATCGAGGTTCGAATCTCGTCGGGTGAACTGGTGTGGTTTTTCCTAAATGGTTTTCCACTCTTCCTCCACGCAAATGCGGGTTCACTTCCTCAAATTCAACCTCCCAATTCCTAATCCATTAGAGTAATTAGTACTTAAGCGTATAAGTGGTGCTAATATTATTATTATTATATAAATTAAATATTGTTTCCATTAAATGTATTTTATATAATTTTCTACAAATAATATATCAACAGTTTTTGAATATTTGTCACGGATATCGTGGAATTTGACCACAAATTTTTATCTTTTTTTTAAAAGGTTTCTCAACAAAAGCCATTCTGCCAATGTTGAGTTTACCATTTGTAGAAAATTAAATTAATCGTATCTACTGAAACAAAGTTTTAATTACATTGACCAAACAAATGTTGATATAAAATCTCTAAAAACAATTGGCCCTCGGTCTATATTACAGCCCACCGTTCCCAAAGGAGAAACCCACACTTATATCACCCAGCCTTGATTCGAACCCTCGGACCCCCACCACCAACACCTGAATAAAACAGTTTATTAGTGTTACGTCTTATTCTAAGTGACCACCGGCGCAGGATACTGATAGCGCACGACGCTGACTTGTCTAGAAATATAGTTACACAGGTATTTTACACATCTACATGGCTAAGTGGTTAGGGTATCTTACAACAACTCTTGATAATTGAGGTGACCTGGTGGTCTAGGGGTAAGGTGTTGGACTTCTGTGCTGGGGGTCCGGGGTTCAATCTTCGGTCCCAGCACAGATTTATCTGATTGCCCAAACCCTTCCTTCACCTCTGACAAGACGTGTATTAATCACAACTTGTGAATGTGAGGAATGCCAGGCCTCCACCGTGGTTCGGATCCCACGTTAAACTGTAGGTCCTCCATTTCATCTCACAATCACCCTACCATTACACATTAGCGTAAGTGCGTATAACCCGAACGGGTAGTAAGACGCGGTGCTAATAATCATATCTTGAGAATTGGTTCGACCCTCTGACAGTACCTCAAGTAATTTGTAGTAAACTTGGCTGGTAGACACACAGACCAAACGTCAATATCATCTTATCTGGTTTGGGAGATCAGTGCTCAAATCCCCGTCGAGTGTACTGAAAGTGTTTTTTCCCCCCTTAGTGGATATTCACTCTACCACCCATGTAAATGCGGGTACATTTTTTCCGGATTTAACCCTCACTATCCCTACCTAATTTGTGTAGTAAAATACATCAGGATGGGTGGTAAGACTTGAGGCAAAAGTAATAAAAAAACAAAAACAATATTTGACTCTGTTTTACTATCTGCAAGTAGCATAATGTTCACGTAACGAATAAACCAAAGTCGATCAATCGTCAGTCTGGACTCTATTCCGAGTGTCAAGGTGGCTAGAGTTCAGGTCAGGTCAGACCGGGCACGGTTGGGTCTGTATAAGGGGTTGGTGGAGGGAAGAGAGTAAAAAAGGAAAGGGGGGTGGGTGGGTTAAGAAGGATAAAAGTGTTATAAATTTCCATTTAACAGGCGGGTTGGGCGAGTCCTGTGGGAGGCTGCAGGCTCTTCCTTCACGGGTCATCCCAGGGGTCTCCTGGGTGTAGGCCAGAGCCTCGGTGCAACAACGACTCAACTCCGCCCACGTGCACACGGAAATATTCCGGCGGAAGGAACTATTTTATACACACGGGAATGTGGTGAAGCGTGTTTTTAAAATTTGTTTGTGTTTTATATTTGACACTTAATCGTTTGACTCGAAACGAACTATAGGCCAAAATTATAAGAACCAAAAAAGAAGGGCCATTTTTTTAAACTTATTTGGATTTTTCTAAATTTGAGGTTTTTTAACGTGCACTTTCTGAACCGACTGACGGACACAACATCCTGCCCCCATCCGTTAATTTACCACTGTTAAAGGGTTGATTCCCACATTTAACAACTATAGATTTTTCGGCCACTCCGTGAAGAAAACCCGTGACTCTAAGCTCAGTTATCAAAGACGAAACAATATATTTGGACTTTATTTTTAATCTTCATGAATTCAATTCCTAAACAACTAATTTTACTTTTAATTGAGTTTTTTTTGCTCTCGAATCAATAAATCATAGAAACACTCGTGATCAATTTGTTCAGTTAAATTCATTTAAAAAAGGTAGGCCTGCTAATTTGTTGTTGTTTATTTTTTAGCGACGCGTCTTACTACCCGTTTGGGCTATACGCATATGTAGTCTACTAATTACGATAATGTGCCATCGATGAGTAAGGTTATATCTAGAAGATAAATACCCGCATTTTCAAAAAAACCTCAAGTTTACCCGACTGGGAGTCAAATCCCGATATACCCGTCATCGGCAGCCCAGTATAGCACGAGAGTGATGCTTTTAAGACCCTTTGACCACAGAAGTGGGTTATTATTATGATTAATAATAATAGTGGGTGTTCTGTCTTACGACAGGTCCATTCTTTTGCCAGTAACTTAGACTCCAATGAGCCCGGTCCTCTGCCTCCTCCTTCACCTCCATCAAGTGATCCAATATTTGAATCCTCCTCCTTCCTAAGCTCCTCTTTCCCTCAATCTTTCCATCTATGACGTCTAGCAGAAGACAGTTCCTCCTAAGGATGTGTCCGATCCAGTTTGCTTTTACCGAATAAGTGGGTTATTCGAAAAAAAAAAATAGAAGAAAAAAGGAAATATATATCAATGTTGTCTTTATTGGCCTATTATTTTCAAAAAACATTTTCTAAACGTAAATAAAAAAAAATCTAAATCTAATATAATATTTACACGTGAATTGTGCTCGTTGATCTGAATGTAATTCGAAATTCCCCATTTTCTTTGAAACCGTTATTTTCTTCCTCTCTCTCTCTCGCTCTCTCTCTTCCCACACCACACAAACCACACACACACACCCGCAAAACACTCGCACGGGACGTGATCGTAAATCAATACCAACCCTTGAACAAATAATGAAAGTGTATTTGGTGCGATGGGAAATGTTCTCTTAGTCTCACGACAAGCTGTCCTCGGCGCCTCGTCTCACCCCTTTACCTGTCCTCGGCGGTCTGGACCCAGACGGGGGTCTCCCTTATAACGGTTCAACCATTTGCAACACCCAACATATGGTCCGAAGTAAGAGAAGGCTGCACAGTAACCCTTTACCCCCTCGATCACTACCCGCCTTACCCAGAGAGTAACCTTTCCGTTTCATTATTATAACAAATTTATACTCTTTTATTGACCTAACCCTTTTTTTTTGTTTATTAGAGAGAATATAGTTTTTTTTACTCTCCCTTTACCTGAGAAAGGGTTAGTGGGAATATCGGGACTTTTTAAGTTCTGTGGGGAAGGAAATATCGCAACCCTTTTGCAGTTGACCTGTGATTCAGGGGTGAAAAGAACGGAACTTACTACACTAGTCGGCAATGATTTGCCAACGCCAGAGTATTCGACTGGCGAGCTTGAATTTTAACTATTTAATTTTCAGCTTACCAAAACTTGGGTGGCCGGGGTCTAAGGTCAATACTCTGCCAGTAAACTAGACTGCCAATGAAGGGGAGTTCAAGGTTCAAATCTCGGTCAGGTTGTACTGAGGGTGGTTTTTCTAAAGTGGTTTTCCACTCTACCTCCACGCAAATGCCTCTAAATATAGCCTTAACAAACTATAAAATCATTAGCGTGATTAGTACATGAGCGTATAACCCAAATGGGTAGTAAGACGCGGTGTTAAGGAAAATTCGGCCAGCTGGATTAAGTTTATTTCGCCCCTCCCCCCTCCTTTAGAGTTTTTTAATTTTAATTATTCTTTTGTACCTCGCTTACTTTCCGCTCAGGCTTTCCATGTAATTAACTTACACCAAACGGCTTAAGGACGAGGAAGGTAGATTTAGTGGAATTGTAACTATATTTGGGCCGAAGGATAGTTTTAGATCAGTTAGGGAAGATCACATCCCACAGCACCTATATCTCCGTCATTGGAGTTTTAGTTTGCGCCTTAGACCATACAGCCACCGAAGTGGGAAAATTGTTCTAGTTAATACCACGTAAAATACACTTTCACCACCGCGTCTTACTACCCATCCGGGCTATGCACCTTCATACTAATTACACTAATGTGTTAGGTACTAGGAAGGCTAAATTTAGAGGAAGTTTATCTACATTTGAGTGGAGGGAGACTGGAAAACCATTTTGGGGAAAAACCACTCTTCGTACAGCTGACTGAGATCGAACCCCGATCTCCCTGTATTTTCCAGTCTAGTATATTGCGAGAGTAGTGCCCTAGACCATGCGGCCACCGAAGTGTGTTTTTACAACCATCCATCCGTAACAATTGTGTTGACACCCCTAGTATTGAACACCTATATTGACACCCCTAGTATTCTCGAGTGTTTGCAAGGGATGACTTCACTAATAATAGGATATCACGAATAAAAAAAAAAGTTTACCTGCGGCCCAAACGGGTTGAACATTTTTTTTTTTTCCTTTTCCTGTCGAAGCTATGGAGGTGCATCCAAGCTCACAAAGCGGTGCGAGAAAGGTTTTGTTATCTTAAAATTCGTCCCTTTATCCGGAAGTGTCATATTGTCGTGAATAGAGATGATGGCGTCGTAATAGTTTCTGTATTTATTACACATTTTTATCAATCGTTTTGATTCAAAGAGTGCTTTATATTATATATTATATATATATATATATATATATTTGTGTTTTTTGTGATGTAACGCATTATTTCCATTAGCAGGTATGAATCGTGTATCAAGAAAAAAAAGTCTATCCTTGTTTTTGAACGGATGGTTTCTAAAGATAGGCCTACTTCGTATTTTGGGTTCCAGGGTGAAAGAAGGGTTTAAAGACAAGGCTATATTAGCGCGATATAATTTTGATTTATTTTTATGTGAGAGCTAATATTATATTTGTTGCATCACGTCTTACTATCTGCTCGGGTATATGCATATCTATAAATTATGTTATTGTTTTAGAGATGATGGACGGTTAAATTTAGAGGAAGTGTACCTACATTTACGTGAAATAAGAGTGGAAGACCTTAAGGTGGTTTGTAGAGGACGCAAGAAAAGTTAGGTATTTTTGATGTTTTTTGGTCAAAATAAATCAAAATTCTCCAGTGGAACAAAGAGTTTAATTTTCTTCACACGGTGATATCAACAGTTGTTGAATATCTGTCAAGGTTGTCCTGGTATTTAATGACAACTTTTTCTCTTCATTTACCGCTAAGCTCATGACAGATTATTCAACAACTGTTGATATCACCAAGTGAAGAAAATTAAACTTTTTTTTACTGAGCAATTATTTGATTTATTTTGACAAAACAAAGTTTAGATATAAAAACTGCCAAAACACTGACATTAAGGGAAACTCCCCTTAGTAACCCAACCAGTATTCGAACCCTGATCTTTCTATCATGGACAGTTCCAGTCTATTGCGGGGTGATGCCTTAGATCATACTACCACCTAAACACGTGAGCATTAATATAATTGATATTAATAAATTACAATTTGGCTCAAACTATGACTGTTGAAGTTTACACTTGCACCCAAGATGAACCTGGGTAACTCAGTGGTAGAGAAGTGGCGTGTGGAATTAAAGCTCCCGGTTCAATTCCCACGTCCATAGTGCTTATTTTCTATTAATAATAACAATAATAAACGTTACCTGCATCGGTGGCCAAGAGAACTAAACTTCCGTTTCACTATTCTGATTTTCCGAAGACGGGGAGGTCGGGATTTGAATCCGACCGTTAATGCTAAGGGTGGTCTTCCTCTTAATAGTTCTCTACAGCACGCAAAATAGTTATTTTTTCTAAATTGTATCCCAATCATTACATTATGAGTAGTAGGCTACTTACATTTGCGATAACTCGAATTGGTAGAAGCACGCTTTTATAGCATTACATTTTTTAATATTCACATATATTTGCCATTTATTTGAGGTAGGACTATTCGACATGCACTTTTGAATCCGACTGATTATATCAGTACACACGACTTATAAACTAACTCAAATCTAGAACAAACACAACATCCAGCTTCCAGCCGCTAATTGAACTTAGCTTAGTAGACAGACACGCTACCATACTGAGCCAAGGTGTCGTAGGCACACAACACACACACACACACACACACACACACACACACACACACACACACACACACACACACACACTTATATATATGTGGTGTATGTGCTCTCGACGATTATATCGTGTATGATGGCTATACGTTTACAATGTCCACTTCCCTGAGGTTTGAGAAGCCACTGATACTGTTCTTGGTCCAAGCTGCCTCTCAGTGACTCACGCAGGGGTTGGCCATGGGGTCGAAGGGGAGGAGGGCTTAGGGGTGGCTCCCCTTGCTCTGTAAACCGTCCTGCCATCAACCCTTGTCCGTTTTAAGACGTGACCAGCATTCCTTGGCGCGCTCCCTAAACACAGCCCGGAGGGTCGACAAGCCAACAAACACGCTAGCACCGCAGCTTGCATACCTCCCAGACGGCGAGATGACCACAGAAACCGAACTTTATTTTTTCTCAGCTGCGCTCCATTTTTTTAAAAAAGTCCGTTAAGTTCGAGCCTTAAAATAGTCAAGAAACCCAATTTTAAATATTCGCATCTAATTTGATTTACTTAAGATGGGGACATATGGTACTCGAGAAAAGACCATTATTTGCAGTACACCGAGACGGAGATCGAGTCGAATCTCGGTCGGTGAACTGGGTGGTTTCCTAAATGGTTTCCACTCTCCTCACGTGAATGCGGGTTCACTTCCTTACATTCAACTTCCCAATCTAATCCATTAGTGTATTAACTTAGTATACCGAACGGGTTAGAGACCGGTGTAAATAATAAATAAATTTGCAAGTACTATTACAGCTGAACCATTTGCCAAAATAAATCAATATCTCAGAGAAACATTAGTTTAAATTTCTTCAATTGTGATATCAACAGTTGTTGAATAACGTCATGAGCACGCGCATAGATGACAAACTTTAATGAAGAAAAAGTGTCATTAGAATCCAAACCTTGAACTGTTGATATTACCTTGTGAGAAAATCATACTTTATGTTTGTACTGACGTAATATTTTATTTATTTTTACCAAAAAAAGTTTTGATACAAAACTGCAAAAAACACTTAGCTTTTATCGCGTCCCCTACACTCTCACCTTAACATTTTTAACTCTCGAAAATACATTTATACAATCTATATTTAGGTTTTTTGTGTTTGCTAAGCTCTTGGACGTTAATTTTGTTTTGTGACAAATATATTCACGTATTTAATATGAAATCAAAGATGTTAAAATCAATATTTTTTATCACATGTAGGCCTATTCTTGAAAACTCCATGAAAACAATACATTTACTTAGAAAAAACTTTGCTCATAATAGTTTATGTTTTGCAATATTTAATATAAATTATATTACTTATATTTCAACCTTATGAATTTGGGGATAAAGTTAAATAAATAATAATTACATATGATTTGCCATAACCATACGAACTATATATTTCGATCATTTGTAGAATTATAAGGAAACAAAATAATAATAAATAGTTAAAAGACAACTATCGAACCAGTGTCCCCCCTAGTCCAGTCTCTATCACACATCCTCACACGCAACTCTGATCAGACTATGAAACCCACATACTTACAATACGATTTTTAAAGGAAGAACATTTAAGAAAATACATATATATTTTCATTACTATCAAAATTGATAAAATTTTAATGTATTATTATTAGCGTCATTCTAGAGGTATTTATAACGTCTATCAAAAGTGGTAGCTTCAGATCACTTGACTTGACGTATGAATACATTCAAGTAGATCCAGTAAGTTTTCTGATTATCAGGCCCTTTCTTTGAAAGTTTGACTGTAGTAACTTATCAAGCTGTCAGTTAAGGTCCTTTTTATGAAAGTTTGACTAAAGTAGCTCACCAAGCTGTCAGTTAAGGCCCTTTATATGAAATTTGACTGAAGTAACTTACCAAGCTGTAAGTTAAGGTCCTTTGTATGAAAGTTTGACTGAAGTAACTTATCAAGCTGTCAGTTAAGGTCCTTTCTATGAAAGTTTGACTGGAATAACTCACAAAGCTATCATTTAAGGCCCTTTGTATGAAAGTTTGACTGAAGTAGCTCACCAAGCTGTCAGTTAAGGCCCTCTCTATGAAAGTTTGACTAAAGTAGCTCACCAAGCTGTCAGTTAAGGCCCTCTCTATAAAAGTTTAACTAAAGTAGCTCACCAAACTGTCAGTTAAGGCCCTCTCTATGAAAGTTCAACTGAAGTAACTCACCAAGCTGTCAGTTAAGGTCCTCACTATGAATGTTTGACTGAAGTAGCGCACCAAGCTGTCAGATAAGGCCCTCTCTATGAATGTTTAACTGAAGTAGCTCACCAAGCTGTCAGTTAAGGCCCTTTATATGAAAGTTTGACTGAAGTAGCTCACCAAGCTGTCAGTTAAGGCCCTCTCTATGAATGTTTAACTGAAGTAGCTCACCAAGCTGTCAGTTAAGGCCCTTTATATGAAAGTTTGACTGAAGTAGCTCACCAAGCTGTCAGTTAAGGCCCTCTCTATGAAAGTTTGACTGAAGTAGCGCACCAAGCTGTCAGTTAAGGCCCTTTATATGAAAGTTTGACTGAAGTAGCGCACCAAGCTGTCAGTTAAGGCCCTCTCTAAGAAAGTTCAACTGAAGTAACTCACCAAGCTGTCAGTTAAGGCCCTCTCAATGAAAGTTTAACTGAAGTAGCGCACCAAGCTGTCAGTTAAGGCCCTCTCTATGAAAGTTTAACTGAAGTAGCTCACCAAGCTGTCAGTTAAGGCCCTTTATATGAAAGTTTGACTGAAGTAGCTCACCAAGCTGTCAGTTAAGGCCCTCTCTATGAAAGTTTGACTGAAGTAGCTCACCAAGCTGTCAGTTAAGGCCCTCTCTATGAAAGTTTAACTGAAGTAGCTCACCAAGCTGTCAGTTAAGGCCCTCTCTATGAAAGTTTAACTGAAGTAGCGCACCAAGCTGTCAGTTAAGGCCCTCTCTATGAAAGTTTAACTGAAGTAGCGCACCAAGCTGTCAGTTAAGGCCCTCTCTATGAAAGTTTGACTGAAGTAGCTCACCAAGCTGTCAGTTAAGGCCCTCTCTATGAAAGTTTAACTAAAGTAGCTCACCAAACTGTCAGTTAAGGCCCTCTATATGAAAGTTCAACTGAAGTAGCGCACCAAGCTGTCAGTTAAGGTCCTCACTATGAATGTTTGACTGAAGTAGCGCACCAAGCTGTCAGTTAAGGTCCTCACTATGAAAGTTTAACTGAAGTAACTCACCAAGCTGTCAGTTAAGGCCCTCTATGAAAACATGACTAGCCGACCAGCCATTGCCAAGAGTCTGGTCAGCCTCGCTCGACACTATCGTATTGATTTGCATATTCCTCCCATTGGACCTCCCTCAGCCGGCCGCAACCCCTCCCGTCGACAAAAGAGGAGGGGTGAGGGTGGGGACAATATTTTTTTTAAACCGGAGGGTGAGAAGAAGAGGGGTTGAGGGAGAATTGAAACTTACTCATTAGCCTGAGGGGGGTGGGGAGGGGGTGAAAGAGGCCCAGTTACACTGTCACATCTAACTTGGGGGAGTAAAGTACATCGGTTAATGAAACATTTCACCGCTCTCTACCTTTCAGGAATAGAATCGCGCAGTCTCGCCAACTCTGCGGCTTCCACCTTCCCAACAACGTCTGATTTGTGGTGAATGACAAGTTTACGTGGTGGCCACGCACATATAGCCGGGTCGTTATAGGAAGAAACTTGTAACACGCCGCATAAACGATAAATATCATCAGCAACAACAAATTTTGTTTTAGCGCCGCTGTACGGGCAATAAGCGTAGCTCTGTACTAATCACGCTAATATGTTAGGGATTAGTAAAGTTGTTTTATTTATTTGAGGTATTTAACGTGAATTTACCCGCCTCAGTGGCGTAGTTGGCTAACGCGCTTGTCTCGTGTTGAGCTAGACTGCTGAAGACGGGTAGATAGAGGTTCAAATCTTGGTCAGGTGAACTGGGGGTGGTTTTCCCTAAATGATTTTCCACTCTCCCTCTACGCAAATATGGTTTTACTTCTTCTAAATTCAACCTTTCTAATTCCTAGCCCATTACCTTACTTATTACTTAAGAGTATAACCCGAACGGGTAGTAAGATGCGGTGCTAAATTTTTTTTTTAATGTGCATTTTCTGAACCGACTGATTATATCAGCACACGAGAATTTCTACGAGCGAGGGTGAAAGGGCCTACCAATTTTGCCAAGAAAGGTATTTTTGACGTATACGCTAATGTATTAAATAGAAAGAGAGGGAAGAAAATGAGCAGTTAACTCTGCGAGGCCTCTTGTTTACCTACTGATAGCACTTCCCCTCTTCCGCGGACGAGTATAAACACCCATTCTACTATTTGTGTCTGGACAAAATTGATTTGCAATTAAAAAAAATTACCCTTTTCTTGTTTCCTTTTTAGATAGACAAATGTTTCCAAGGACATTTTTAATCTACATCCTGGCAGGAGGAATCCTACAGGACATTTTCGTGAATAAACCAAATAGCTTCAGCTGTAGACGATCTAAAAAAATGCGTTTATTAAAAAAACTACTTTAAGATAAAAAAAATTATGTTTTAACAATGTAAGATTATTTTTAGAATTATTTACTGTTTATGTTTTACTGTTAAATTGTTTAAAACTCTTCGAATAAAACGTAAATACATTAACACGGAAAATAATTTCTTGACTTACCATGACCATACAGATAGGCGGCTTCCCTAAAATATTTTTTATCCATAGAAACTGTAGACGGAAGGACCTTAACTCGCGCTCCAATCCACCCTCTACCTTAACGTTAGTCTGCTTATCAGCTAATTACAAGATCTTATACCGATGTAACAAAATGTTTCACGATGTACAAGATGCTATCACCTGACGTAACAAATATGCTTATCACGGATGTAACAAAGATGCTATCACGGATGTAACAAGATGCTTTCACTGACGTAACAATATCTTATCACGGATGTACAAGGTGAGTAGGATGGTAAATAACAATAGATGTAACAATAATTTACTGCAGAAATAACGCAGAGCTTCCAACAGCTCGTGGTCATATCAGTCCCGGGGCCTTAGTTCGGAGCCTAGCTGGGTTAGTATTCGTTCTGATTGTCCTGGATTTACGTGCGTCGTTTATACCTCAGTGCTAAATTTAAATATTTAAATATATTGCGTTGGGGTGCCAAGTGATTTCACGATCCCTATCAACGATTAGACTGGGTTTGATTTAAATAAAAGATAACTTGAATTAAAAATAATAAATTAATATTTAGAATTAATTTATTACACACTTTGGTTGGGTTAAAAATAATTAATATAAAATGATTAAAGTTGAGTTTTGGTGATCAGTCCATCTCCAACTCTTCGACTGCGCGAGACTGTAACATACAATATATTAAAAAAAAAAAAAAAAGCTGACGCGAGGGCTTGCTGCGACCCTCACTTCATCCTCTTGAACGATTTTACTTCTTAAAAAAATAAATTGGTCAAGATCGCTTTCGTTGTTACTTAAAAACTGCAACTCGGTTTGGCAGAACTTTTTATGATTTGTCCTGTTCTGTTAGTTTTTTGAAGATTTCAAATAATAATAAAAAACACACTGTACTGTGTCCTTATTTTAGAAATTAGGACCAAGTGTCGCTTCAGGCGTCCTTCACTAAAACTCATAAATCCTGCTAATGTTAACAGGAAATATAAGATATGTTGTGTTTAAAGCCATCACGTGTTTAAAAACACACAACTCCGGTATAGCTGGGATTGGTCCCAAGACTTTCGAGCCCAGTCAGGTACACTAACCGTGCAGCCACCCTTGCTGGGTGTTGATATCGAACGTGCCTAGGATAGGGGTGGGGGGGAGTCTATGTTGGACCGGATGTCCGCTCAGAGAAGAGATGGACGGACAGGAGAAGGGTTGGAGGGAGGACGTGGACCGGTGTGACATACACATCATCTCAACAAACTAAAAACATCTACAACCCGCTTCGGTGATCGAATTGTCCATGGCGTCATACTCGCAATAGGACTGCGATGACGGAGTTGGGTTTCGAATCCCGGCTGGGTGTAAAACGGGTGGTTTTTTCTAAACTGTTTCCCACTTTTTCTCTCTCCACGCAAATGCAGGTACACTCCCTCTAATTCAACCTTCCTCACCCTAACCATCAGTAGTAATTATTACATAAGCGTATAACCAGAACGGGTAGTAAGACGTGGTGCTAAAAAACCCACCTCAGGCCGTTAATATCAGTTTTCTATACTGGATTTACTTTTTAAGTCAAGTTTCTCCTCATTTTTGCCCTCGTGAGGCTGAGTTGACCCCGTTCTAGAACAACTGCTTCACAGATAATCTGTAAACGCCGGGATCAAACCCAGGACCTCTGGATCCGTAGCCAGAAGTGGTCGGTAGACGCGATGGAGGCGTAACAAAAATATGGATATGTCTTACAACTTTGTTTCCGGATAGCGCAGACTATCCGAATTAATTTGTGATAAAGGAAGTTCATATAGGCCCCTAATCGAAAATTTGGATAACTGTGTTAAGGAAAATTAACATTCTTATTAAATAAAATAAAAAAACATTTGCTTAAAAACCAATGTAACTTGAAAAATGTAGCAAAGAGTGGACCGGAATGGCGCCCAAAATGATTCTGATTCAGGAGGCGAGGGGTTGTTCCCGTCTTGGTGCGGTTATTCGGTTATTGGGCAGTTCGGATGGTCGGTGTTCTACTGTGTTAATTATTGCACGACCCATCTGATTTATCTTTATTCTCTAAATTGAAAAAATAACACCCTGACACAGGAATCGAACCCGGTACTTTTGGCTTGATTCACCAATGCTCTAACCACTGAGCTATCCAGGAATAGTCCTGTACCCAGAGTTGAGAGCATTGGCGTACTAAGTCAAAGGTACCCGGTTTAATTCCCGAGTCCAAGTGTAATTTTTTAATTTAAAGAATATTATATTTATAAGCGGCTATAACCGTGATTAACAAATATAATAAATTTGCTAATTAATCCATCATGATCTACCTTTGTTTAGCTACACTAATGAAATATGGATGAGTAAGGTAGGATTTAATATAAATGTACCCGCATTTACGTGCTTCAAACATTTAGTACCAAAACCAACATCAATACACCCGACCGGGATTTGAACCCTGACCTCCTCATCAACGGTAAAGCAGACAATTAGTCCTCGTGCTTACCGATGTAAGGTTCTTGAAGATTATTATCCCTTACGATCAAAAATATTAAAAAAAAATAATTAAAAACATGACGCCGCGATTTAAAATTGTTCGCCGCAGTGTACATGGTCAAAAAAGAACGTAGATTTGAAAATGTCACTTGTCTGCCTGAGACGTAGTAGGGTCGAGAGACGTCGGTCCAAGACGCTAACCTCCCCTTCCCCCTCACCACATGTCCTCTTACCACCCCTCCCCGGCAACATATTGCGTTTCCTCCATGACGCTATACTACCACGTACCAAGGCTAGCTGTCCCCGTGACTTTGTGTGTGTGCGCGCCACAAAGCCTACCAGGTAGGGGGCAGTTTCCCTACAGACCGTAGCTTTGCCTGTGTGACTTTATGCCGCTCGTTTCCTGCGCCGTACTAACGTATTTTCCTTTCGTTTCACTCTTCCTTTTCTTTTTTTTTTACTTTCATTTCCTCTTTTCTTCTTTTTATTTTTTTCCCTCTTATTTCCTCAACTTTTCTTCACTTATATTTTTCTTCCAACTCTGAAGTTTATGTGACCTATTTTATATATATATATTTTTTACTTATTTCTTACCGCTGTCTCATTTTTTTATGAATGAATATAACTACTTCATATACTTTAGTTTATACACTTCTTTTGAAGTAACCATAATAATGGAATGTATTTTTTATTCTATAATATGTTATTTCTGCAGCAAGTAGCGAATTTAACTCTCATTGTACACAATCACTTCTTATATACGTTTAAAACCCACTTGTGCAATATTCGACTTTAGAGCTGTTCATGGGTCAACGCCCCCAAAAGGAGGTTTAGCAGTACCTTATCGGGAAGTTTGATAAAAGATCTGGACAGAAAAACAGACACACCATGGATTTTTATTACATAGATAATACAGAAAAACAAACACCCCCATGGATTTTTATTACATAGATAATACAGAAAAACTACCACTGGAAAAGAATACCTAGAGTCGAATTTTTATGGGGAGGGCCTTATCTGACAGTCAGAAAAAAACAAACTAGATCTACCTCCACATATTCATACGTCAAGTCATGTGATCTCCAGCTGTCACTTTAGTTATATAAAATCAACACCTATAAATTAACAATGATAAATAATTACCAACGTTGCCCACAGTAAAATATATTTGAATTTTAAGAAAGGCCCTTTATTAAATTAAAATAGGGCTGTATTATGTTAAGGCTTCCCCCTCTCCTAAAATTTAAATGATATATCGAGATATACCATTTCAGAGGATAATCTTTAGCGTATGATTACATGAAAATACATTAGAGTCGCGATTATCCGGCCTAAAGTGGCGGCATTCCGGGCCGGATAGCGGAAAAGCCGGATAATATGGAATTCTGGTGTAAATAATTTTCAGTATGGGTTTGCCTACTTTTTTTTTATGTTCACAGAACATTTAAATTTGTTTTAATAGAATCTGCCCATTTTCTGATTGCGATGTAAAATAGGATTACATTAATTTTAGGGGGACAGTAAAAATGAAACGATAGGTTTTTTTAAATCTTACTATACAGTAGGGCCTACTTTATTTTAGAACTGGAACAACGGCTACAAAGTAAAAATAACAAGTGAAAATAGAGTGTCAATTGGATTACATTAAAAATTCAGTAAATTTTTTTATAGTGGATACATTATACCGGTTTGTTTATTTTAGAACGTACTTTTTAACACCGAGAACCGGGTCGGATAATACGGGGGGCCGGTTAATCTCGACTCTAGTGTAGTTCAAATAGATTTGTTAGTTCTTAGCCCTAGGGATCGTTCTATGACGAGTCGAACATACTATAATCCTCAAACCCACCTCGGTGGTGTAGTTAGCTAACGCGCTAGTCGTGTTGAGCTCGACCGCCGAGGACGAGGAGATCGAGGTTCGAATCTCGGTCGGGTGAACTGGGGGTGGTTTTCCCTAAATTGTTTTCCACTCTCCCTCCACGCAAATGCGAGTTCACTTATTCTAAATTCAACTCTCCCAATTCCTAATCCATTAGCGTAATTAGTACTTAAGCGTATAACCCGAACGGGTAGTAAGACGCGGTGCTAAATATTATTATATTATAATCCTCAAGTTATAATTGTTCCTATAACCCACACTGGTGGACACACCCACTAAAGTGTCAGGGATGGAAAGTTCGGGGTTCGAATCCCGGCAGGATGTACTGACATGTTTATTCTTAAATGATTTCTTAGTCTCCTGAAACGCAAAATGGAAGCACATTACTGCTACAATTCTAAATTCCCTGCAACTACCCCATCAGTGTATGTATGAACACGTGGTACACGTTTAAAAAAAGTTCGTATAGCTCTCTTAAACTGACTATAGCTTTCTAACACATTCTATAACACTCTATAAACATCAAACGTTTCTAAATTTAAATATACTTAGTAACATAGAAAACAACTTTATATTAAAGCCATTTAGGCCTAAAACTAAACTTTTAAATTATGCCTTTTTTAAAAAAAATTCTTATACAAAGGAAATGTTTCATAGCCTAGGGGAGCATGATGAGAAGGCTGATTTTCAAGTAATTTCACCAGAATTCACCCGTCGAGAGAATGTAGGTAAGACTGTTATGCTTGCCATCGTCAGATTTGGACGTGCAGTTAGAACGCCTGACTCTATTATTCGGTATTCAATGCTCAGTGGCTGTTTCAGGGAAAGAATCTCCCATATTATGGTTTCCCCATCCTCTTATCTAGGCGAATGCCTGTAGATCTGTTAGAAAATTCACCTTTCTTCGTCCTGATATGATAGTTACAATCTTTTACTAGCTTTTTGTATATAAAATGATAGTATTTAGCTGGGAATGAAGAGGAGTTCTTAAAAGGTTGCCTTTATGATTCTTGGTTTCTCGCGCCACCGGTGGTCACGTGGACTTAATGAGCAGGCTCACCCAGTCTGGTTTTGCCAGTGACAAAGATACAGGGTGTTAGAATCCCAGCCAGATATACTGAGAACGGTATTCATCAAATGGTTTCCCACTCGCTTCTTAAGCAAATGGGAGGTACGTTTCCTATCGAATTTCCCCTTTCCAACCCTTCTTATTAGAGTAACTAAACTGCGTAAAGACCGGACGGGTGGTAATACGTGGTGCAAAAAAAAAAAAGTCGGAGACCTACCTCGAAGAAGATCTAACGTTCCTCTGGATAAGAAGAGTGACATCTTTGTGAGAGAAAAAAAAATACATAAGATTAGCAATTTTCTCTAAATTCAAAGATAACCTTTTTATTTCGCTTGACGACTTGTAACCCCCCTCTTTTTGATCTCCACCCACCCCTCACTCTTCCCCCCTTACGCCCCCATTCCCACACACGACTCAAGAACTCCTCTATATCGAGAAGACATCAAACAGTAAAGAACTTTGTCAACGTTCTTTCCTCTTTGTACCGAGAGCTTTCTTACATGTATGTGTGTGTGTGTGGGGGGGGGGGTCGGGAAATCTGGAGTGGGGGCCTGTTGGGGGGGATGGTCAAAGAGAAAGAAAGGGGACCGCGCGTGTATCGGGGGAAGTCCCGTGAGACGATAGAGCCAATCCCGCCAACATAGCATCCCGCCACAAAGAAGATCTATCTATCCATCTCTCCAACAGAAGAGGACCGCGCCCGGAAACTGAACTATTGCGTTTCCTGCCAATAACCATTCGCTTGGCGCGCGAGGGAAGTTACGTTACACACAGTTGGCAACGAGGCTGACCTGGTTGGGTGCGTCTATAATAATTTAGGAGAGGTGGGGGGGACTCCTGAAATATTATCAAGCACATTAAACTATTATTTATACGAGGCCTACTATAGTAAGAATGCTATGGGAAGAACAGTGTATGGCCGTTACATAAGCTATTAGAGAAGCTTTATATGTTCATACGTCAAATAATGTGATCTGCAGTTGTCATTCTTGATATATACAGTATGACTTTATTAATATGAAGAGCAAGGGATATCTAAAAAAAACCTAGAGATATCCAAAATTCGACTTAACCATTTTCATGTGTGTCTAGGCAGCTGGCACACATTAAATCCATAACGTTAAAATATTCTACATATAAACACACATACACAGTATATAGGCTACATACATTACAAAAACACAAGAAAAATTTAAATACAAAATATAAGACTTGGAAAAATTATCACACGAAAATTGTCGACTTAAATCAGAATTGAAGAAAGCCGAGCCAACATATCCCCTATATTAGGCAACCCGCTCGCCACCTGTTTATAACTCCCCGTATTCTCATTTACTATTGTGTTAATAGACTAACTCCAACTTTATTTGATAGTATTGGTTTAGTAAAGATTGTTAGGTATGTTAGATTTGAAAACTCGAAATTTCTTTTTTATAGGCTTGGAACTGTCCAAATATTTCCTTCTAAAATTCCAATTAAGTTTTTTTTTAAAGAATTGGTTTAGATAGAAGTTTGGTTGGGTTCATGGCGGGTTCGAACTAGCCAATGATTCAAATTAACCAATGTAGAACTAACCAAACTATCTATAAAATAACAATAATAAGACAGTGAAATATTACTGATCGAGAGGGGCGAGGTCTTGTTTTAACTTGACCGTTTGACATTTAGTCTGTCTGTCCGTTCCCTTTGAACCTAGGTTGGAATATGTAAATACCGTACATGGTTTTTCAACCTGGTTTTCAGTTTCAAGATGGTGGTCGCTTAAAATATTTTTTCATTAAAATTCTCATCTCAAGTGATTTGAATGTAAAATTATAAGTAATCATTCGAATATTTAGAGCCTAATTAAAATCATTGTTTTTACTTATGTTGCGAAACTGACGTCTCAAACAGCGTGGACAATGGTTACTCTCTATGTATATAATATACTATTTGTTTTCTCTTTAGCTTGATCAACAAGGAGACATTAAAACTGTAGTGACCTGGTGGTCTAGGGAGTAAGGTGTCAGACTTCTGTTCTGGGCGTCCGGGGTTCAATCCTCGGTCCCGGCACAGATTTATCTGATTACCAAACCCTTCCTTCACCTCTGA
This sequence comes from Timema podura, assembly GCA_033556935.1. Taxonomy (NCBI): domain Eukaryota; kingdom Metazoa; phylum Arthropoda; class Insecta; order Phasmatodea; family Timematidae; genus Timema; species Timema podura. The sequence goes on along the minus strand of JAVRXN010000001.1, from coordinate 10,014,979 downwards.
CAAGACGTGTATTAATCACAACTTGTGAAGGTGTGGAATGCCAGGCCTCCACCGTGGTTCGGATCCCACGTTAAACTGTAGGTCCTCCGTTTCATCTCACAATCACCCTACCATTGCACATTAGCGTAAGTGCGTATAACCCGAACGGGTAGTAAGACGCGGTGATGATAATAATAATAATAATAATAATAATAATAATAATAATAATAATAATAATAATAAAAACTGTAGAAGCAATAGTTGATGTAAAATGATCGCCTCAGGATTTGTTGGTCGTGGGTTCAAACCCAGCTGAGGTTGACCGATTTTTCTTAGGCGATAAAAATCCGTAGCACAACCTCCTTCGGAGCGGAAATAAAGTCTTCGGTCCCATGTCGATTGTGGCAGGTAAAAGAACCCTGGAAGGTATGTGGAAATACCTTTCCCGGTAAAATTGGTAGAATCTTTCACTCTCGTTCGTAGAAATTCTCATGTGCTGATATAATCAGTCGGTTCAGTAAGTGCACGTCAAATACCTCAAATAAATAAATGTAGTTACAATAAGAACATGACATATATTTTCACAATTTTATTTACATTCCTAGTACGTTTACTTGATAATGTAAATACAAATTAAAAATAATTCATAATGAAGTATTATTAAATAATTTGATAGCTTTTTAGATGAATTTTATAAATAATAAATCAAATAAGACATATTTCTAGAATGTCAAATGTTCGTGAATTCCTATCAATATTGGTTGGGGAAAAGGGTTCCCTATAAAAATCAGGATTTAATAAAGTATTCGTAAAGTTAAAAAAAACCAGGTATATGCACTCATTTATTTGAATAACCTTTACCTACATTTCAAATTCTACTCCTGATTACGTAAGGCTTATGTGTTGTGGGATATATTTTGAAGCTCGTACTGTTGACAGACGGTAACTCAACATAGTAAAGTTTTGTCAAAGTTGGCTACCCTTAAGTTATGTCTTATAGGCCTAATTTATTAACTTATCGTAAAAAAAAATATATTATTTCACTGCAGATATATTACAGTCCAATTTTCATACGTAGCACCTTATAGAAAATACAAACTTTTTGTGTGTTCAATATTGATAACATTTCATTATTTATTATTTTATAGGTATTGATAGTAGCCTATCTATCAAAAGTGCTGCAGATCACATGACTTGACGTATGAGCACGTGAAAGTATATCTAATAACTTTTCTATATGCCAGAAAAGGTTCTTCCTGTGAAATTTTAACTTCAAAAAAGTTTGATGAAAACAACAGTTTTTGAAACGTGCCAAAACTTTATTTTATTCCCAGATGAATGGGTCGTACTTAAGTACCCTGCAACTAAAACTTACTACAAATTTAGTAAATTTAGATATATTCATTTTTTAATTAGATTTTTGACTTTAGAATTCGAGATATGGGCAATGAATTAAATCAGACAATTCTGTGACCTTCACCTCGAAATTGTTTATAAAGTTTTGAGTTTATAAATTCAGATTGTTAGAAACGCGAACTAAAAAGTTTTTTTGGTTAGCCAATCAGGAAAAAGTTGTTTCCCTTTCTGTGTGCTAGATATAGAAGACAAAAAAAATGGTAAGTTATTTATAATATGTAAAAATTTATTACGGCTTTGCAAGTAAAATGATTACTGTGGATCCGGCTAGTAACCAACTTTGATATGAATTATAGTTGTCAACAGTCCAATTTACATAGAAAGGGCTTTATCTGATAACTAGGAAAGCTATTAAGTCTACTTTTACTTATTCATACTTCAAGTTATGTGATCTGCAGCTGTCATGTTTTATATATATAATCAATACCTAAAAATAACACTAAAAATATAATAAAATATTATTAATGTTGACCATAAAAATATTTTTATTTTATAAAAGTTTTTGTCTACCAAAATTCTACTATACAGGATCCTCGAAAAAGGTGTCCAGTATTTAATAGTTAAATATATTCAAGTTGGTTCCAAACTTGGGATATTATATTTGTTCGTTTTTACAAATAAACCTTTCCTTAATAAGTTATTCCAATTAATGACATCGATATTTTATCATGAAATCATGAAAACCTTTTTACTTTCTCGCCATCTTACAGGTAGAGAAAGTATTGTGAACGACAAACAAAATTGAACTCGAGATTTTGAGGATTCTCGACGTTTCATGACCCCTCGAATCCGAAAAAGTGTTTTTTGAATTTCCGTCTGTCTGTCTGTCTGTCTGTCTGTCTGTACCTCCAATTAGAGCCTAAATTATTTTACCGATCGGGCTAAAACTTGGTATCTAGGGTTTTCATAGCGTTTCTCCGAGGTGTTTTTGAAATTAGATATCTAACCCTAAAATTAAGGGTAGTTTACTGAAGGGCAAAAAGAGAAAAAGTCGATTTTATAAAAATTGGCTCTAACGATTTTGATTAAATTTCATTTCAAAACATTTTAAAATATTACAAATAAAATGAATACCCTCAATATTTCGGCAAAATTATTATAAGGGCTCCGGTCTGATGTGTAAATTCTCATTTTTTTTTATCAGATCTCCAAAACTAGGATATGAAATTACTTATCATTACAAATATGTATATCTATTTATAATATAAATTTTTATTCGAAACATATTTTTATAAAATCAATAACTTTCGAAAACTAAACTATTGCGACCGTAAAAAACAATCTAACCTGAAATGTTGATGTATGTCGACGTCTCTTGACCCCCCGAACCCTAAAGAGTGGTCTTTGCAATGCCGTCTGTCTGTGTGTCTTTTTAAACTTAAAATCAAGAGTAGTTAAATAAAGGGCGAAAATATAAAAAATCGATCTTCTCAAAATTGACTCTAACGATTTTGATTAGAACTCCTATATAGGCGTTGATTAAGATTATAAATAAACTGTCTATTTTCATTTTCCCATGAAAATTACTTTTAGGTTACTTTACAGAAAGGGAAATTTCCGTATATCCGCAACTATTTGAGATACTGGATAACTTACTATAGCAAAATTGTACTACTAAAAATAAAAAACTTTTTTATGAAATATATTTTTATAAGACTAACAGTTTATGAGATATTGGCAAATATATTAATACAATTTTGTTAGCTTTAGTTGTAAAGAGACACTACTTAAGTTTTAACGCAATAATTCTCCAATGCCATAGAGTAATTAAATATAAGTAAGTCTCTCAAAAAGTTCATGTTATTTTTCCTTAAATCTCAACAATGATATATCTCTATTTTAGACTCAATAGTCAATATTTACATTTTTTATTGATCAAAATTTATAAATGAAGAATTTAATAGCAATGCGATGACATGGAGATGTGCAGCACCTAATAAAATGCCGGAAATTTTAATACGAAGTTTAGACCCGTGTGGACCCAATATATTTTTTTATTGGTCCAAACATAAAAATGAGGACATTAATTCTTAAAAAATAAAATGATAAAATTCAAAAAATGTTTTACACAAGTGTAGTGCAATTTATGCTTGGTTTGCTAGTGTATATTATTTTGTTTTACATATATTACGAGTTTCGAGTAAATATCTTCATTTTTAAACAATAGAGCGAGAAAGTCCGTGTGGAGTTTTGTACCATTTATTTTATAACTTAGCACAATGAACGGCGAAAAGAAAATATTATTTTAGTATCGCGTCGTATCACCCGTTCGCATTATGTACTAGCTACGCTAAAGTGTTAGGAATTAATAAGATTGAAAATAGAAGAAGTGTACCTCCATTCGCGTAGCAAAAGAGCAGAAAATAATGTAGTTAAAACCACCCTCAGTACATCCGACCGGGAATATAACCCCGATCCCTCCATCATCGGAAGTCCAGTCTATTGAAAGAGTAACGCCTTAGACCAGTTGACGACCAAAGTGGGTAACCAGAAGTTATCATCGTATCATTCCTTGATTTTTATTATTATCATGTGTTCTGTCTTACGACAGGCCCATTCCTTGTGTCAATGAACTTAGCCTTCCAATGCGCCCTGTCCTCTGCCTCCTCCTTCAGCTCCCAGAATTATCTTCTTTCTTTCAAGTCATTCATTTGAATCCTCATCCTTCCTAAGCTCCTCTTTCCCTCAACCTTTCCTTCTATGATGTCGTACAGAAGACAGTTCCTCCTAAGGATGTGTCAATCCAGTTTGCTTTGTACCGAAGAATTACATTCTAAATGGCTCTCTTCTCACCCACTCTTCTTAGAACTTCATTTGTCACCCTGTCGGTGACATTTAAAAGATCTCCAAGTATTTCTTTTAAATCTTCCTGAGAGTCCGAATTTTTGTTCCATACAGCGCGATGCTCCAAATGTAGCATTTCATCAGTTTCTTTCTCAGTTCCAAGCTCAACTTGCTGGTCAGCAGTAACCTCTTCTTGTTGAAAGCTTCCTTGGCCACAGCGATCCTCGACCTAATATCCTTGGTGCAGTAGGCATCCTTTGTCATCAGGCCTCCCAGGTACTTGAACTGCTCTATGTTTTATAAACTCCTGAGTTTTGATATTGATTTTCAGCGGCTCTTCAATTTTTGAAATCACCATCACTTTTGACTTCTCATGGTTGATCTCCATGCCATATCTTCACCAGCCTTTCCTTCAACTCTTCTTTATTTTTGGCCAGCAATGCTAGATCATCTGGGTGTTTTATGGTGTTGACGACGCGTCTTCCTATCCTGAAATTGCCACGTCCCTCCTGGACTTCCCTGAACAGCCAATCTCCATACAAGTTGACCAAACTGGGTGACAGACAACATCCCTGTCTCACTCCTCTTCCTATCTCTGCGCTGTCGGTTTCTCCATCATTTAGCCTCACCTTCACTCACCATCCCAATTACAGTTTTGCAGTCAGCCTTTTGTCCCTCCAGTTGATGCCGATCTTCTTGAGTATTTTTGTAAGTATTTTTGTAAGTATTTTTTTCTATTTCACTTTATAGAACGCCTATATCCTTTCTATGAAACCAACCTAGACTTCTTCCTCGACTTTCAGCACTCTCTCTTAAATTATTCTCAGCGTGCCGACGGCATCTCTGGTTCCTTTTCTGAATCAAAATCGGACTTCTTGCACACTCTCTATTTTCTGTTCCAACGTCTGTTTAGTATTCTTGCCACGATCTTCCCCACATGAAATATAAGGCTGATGGTCATGTGGCCCCTCCATTTTTTTGGCTTGTTTCTTCTTCATTAATATTACTATTTCATTAGTTGAACTTTAATATGTTTCTAAGTGACATAAAAATACTGTGCTAGTACCGAGGGTTTTTTTAAAAGTAAAAACTTTATTTCTCTAAGTTAATGTTTTATTAATCGTGCTACTTCCCTTAAGCCGAGTGTTTGTGTGGAGCTAGTTATCGAGGTGGCGTGTAGAGCGCTCTGCCTGTCTCAGGTGTTTGCAGGACTGCCACACTGACGGTGATGTATCGCGGCCTACAATCGATAGTGCGGTGACCAGGAAGGACCCCTCCGGTCCAGAACACCCCTCTCCTCCTCCCCTGCTGTTGTCAAGGAAGTTGGGGAGTCCCGGGGGTCAGCAGGGGTAGGCGCGGTGAGGAGGGGGCTGCTGTCTTGAGGGGGATTAATGGCCGCTAACAAGCTTTGCCCTGGCAGCACTGACAACTCCCTAAGACAGGCAGGGACAGGGCGTGTCTGCAGGGACACTCCTGCAAACAATACAAGGTGTTTATAAAAAATTAGGATGAAGATCCCTAGGTTCGACTCCTCTTGTACCTTTATTAATATATCTGGTTTAAAGGACACCACATACAGTTAAATTACTGGCCTAGGATATTTAATATCTACTTACCCGTTTGGGTGGCCTTATGGTCCAAGGCGTCACTCTCACAATAGTCTGGACATCTGATGACGAGACTACCGGGGCTCGAATCCTAGTTGGGTGTATTGAGGAGTATTTTTCCTAAATGGTTTTCCACTCTCCCTCTACGTCAAAGCATATACACTTCCTCTAAATTCAACCTTCCTCTTCCCTAACACAAAAGTGTAATTAGTACATAGGCGTATAGTCCGAAAGGGTAGAAGGGTGTGTTGCTAAAAATAAATAATAAAGTTTAATATCATTAGGGCTGTCCTAGGTTAAGTTAGTCAAAGTTATATGTTTCAAATGTGTTAATAAAGTACGCACTTTAATATCCTAGTTTTATTATTACTAATATGAACTTACCAGGAAAAAAATGTTACTTCTATCGTGTGTAGATTGTATTGCCTACAACCAGGCGCTTAGTATCAAATGATGTATAACGTGTAGATTGTGTTGCCTACAACCAGGCGCTTCGTATCAAATGATGTATAGCGTGTAGATTGTGTTGCTTACAACCAGGCGCTTCATATCAAATGATGTATAACGTGTAGATTGTGTTGCCTACAACCAGGCGCTTCATATCAAATGATGTATAACGTGTAGATTGTGTTGCCTACAACCAGGCGCTTCGTATCAAATGATGTATAGCGTGTAGATTGTGTTGCCTACAACCAGGCGCTTCGTATCAAATGATGTATAGCGTGTAGATTGTGTTTCTTACAACCAGGCACCTCGTTTCAAATGATGTATAGCGTGTAGATTGTGTTGCCTACAACCAGGCACCTCGTTTCAAATTATGTATAGCGTGTAGATTGTGTTTCCTACTACCAGGCGTTTAGTATAAAATTATGTTTAACGTTATGATTTGGTTTCCTACATACAGGAGCTTGGTATTAAATTATGTAGAGCTTGTAGATTGTGTTGCCTACAAACAGGCGCTTAGCAGGAAATCGCGTGGACATAAGCGTAGGTCTGGTCTTGTTTGCTTTGCTGGTGATGTAAAGGTCGTGACCCCAAGATTGTAAACCAATATGTTATGGTCTTAGTCAAACATCTTTGTGTTAATTAATAATAATAGAATATATACATAGCTTAGGTTTGTAAAAACTTGTCAAATTAGCAGGGAAAGTATAAAAAAAAAATTGGTTCAATTATAAAGTGTAAATTAGTAATAAGGTGTATTATTTAAAACATTTTAAAATATTAATATATAATACAATAATATAATAATAAGAATGATAGTAAAATTACAATCGTAAACATAAAATTAAATTAATGACTAATTTAAAATATTCCAAACATGTTGAAAATTTTGATATAACATACCGGGTAGCCTACAAAACCAATGATAGAATATTATAATTAAAATAGTACTGAAAATAAACACTTGTTTAGGTAGTAAGTAAAACTTTAAAATATTAAAATTTAAAATAAAATGTTAAATCAATATTCTTTAAATAGCTTAATTGCTTCAACATAGTGTTAAATTGTAAAAATGATTTCCCAGCTCAAAACAGTCCCATGCTCCTTGGTTTGATTGTGGAATCGGATCTATACATTTCTGCAGAAAAGCACAATTTTCAGGATACAATTTTTATTTTTTATTTTTAACTCAACTAAAAGCTATTTTTAAAATCTCTCCCTTCTTTAAAAAAAAGTTTAATAAAGTCGAATTGTGCTAAAAAGCTATGTAGTAAATAGGTACCAAACCTGAGGCTCTCTAGTCAGTCGGGCATACTATCCATGCGGCCAATCTCACCTTAAAATAGTGTTTAAGCCACGATAGTTAAATTCTGTAAAACTCTCATCCAGTTATTAAAGTCAATGTCCATATTATATTACATTTAATTGACTATTAATTTTAGTTGTTTCTTATTTCCAATTATAAATGTTTGACCTTAACAGATACAGGAACATCATTTTGGGTCTTAGGATGGCTAAGGGTTTGTTGCACTCACATCCTGTTACAAGCACTCATGAAGCACTTACTGGCATATTATGAATACTTTATTATCATCATCTCATGAATCACTTACTGACATATCATGAACTACTTACTGGCATCTCATGAAGCACTTACTGGCATCTCATGAAGCACTTACTGGCATATCATGAATACTTTATTATCATCATCTCATGAATCACTTACTGGCATATTATGAACTACTTACTGGCATCTCATGAAGCACTGAGATATTGTGATATACTTACTGCTATATCCTGAAGCACTTACTGCCATAATATGATGCGATTCTGGCATCAGATGTATGATTTATTGGCATCTGATGATTTGCTTACTGCCAGCTCATGAAGCACTTACTGATATTCCATGAAGCACTTACTGACACCATAAGAAGCTATGCTGGCCCCGAAAGACGAGTTAGGGCTCGATGCTCCTGGCTTCCTTTAATTGGTCGAAGGACCCTCGTTTATTGATTTTGTCCTCCGTGTCGGACCATAACATCCTCCAGCGAGTGATTTGCATAATGCACACTATGGGTGCTTGGTGGTCAGGGGAGAGAGGGGAGAAAAGAAACTAACTGGGCTCTGGGAGAAGAACCACACAACTACACCGACACTGTGGTCAAATGATGCAAGATGGACAAACTCCTGAGCACGTGATAATTGTTGACACTGTAGTCATGAGCAATGACAACTCTGGCCTGGGTGACCACTGTATCAATGATGCAAGATGGACAAACTCTGACACGTGATAATTTGGTTGACCACTGTGGTCAACTGATGCAAGATGGACAAATCCCAATATGGGATAAGGTGATTGACCAATGTGAGTCAAAGTCAAGTTGACACTTTTTAAATACATTTTTTCACTTCCGCTCTAGTGCCTCTACTCGCTAGTACAAATTTTCCCTACAACTTACAAAATTAACACTATCTACAAAGAGGATTTTTATTTTGATCACTGTAACTTACTACCTGTTCAGGTTATACGGGTAAGTACTAATCAAGCTAATGGGATAGGGGTAAAGAAGGTTGAATCTAGAGGTAATTTACCTGCATTTGCGTGGGAGGATGTCGGGAAACAATTTATGAAAAAACACCCTCAGTAGACCAGACCTAGAATATAACCCCGATCTCCCTATCATCGGCAGTCAAGTCTAACACGAGAGTGACGCCTTATACAATGCGGCCACCGAAGGAGATCAAAATATGTAAATAGCAACGGTGTAATTTTATAACACATTCTTAATAGACTTTTAATTACTTTAGACCTACATTAGACAATAATTTCACTATCATATAAAAACAAATTATGTTTTTATTAGGTTTTAAGTTAATTAAACAATATCTAAATATCTATAAAAAATTACTAAAAATAGTAAAAACTGCACAGTTGAATTTTTATAGAACTAACTTTATCTGACAGGAAGAAAAGTCACTAGATCTACTTTCACGTATTCATACGCCAAGTCATGTGACCTGGAGCTGACAATGTTGATAGATCAATACCTATAAAATAAAATTATAATATATTATGTCATCACTTTTGGCCACATACGAATTTCTTTTTTTACTTTATAAAAAAAAAGATCTTTGGAAATTGTATTTTTTAATATTTCGAAGAAGTTTAGTTTTTCTGCATAATGAATGGGTCACGTGGTTGCAGAGCAGGGAAAAGAAAAAAAAAAATCTTCCCTGTGACATTTTCCAACATGGCCGCTGACCAGGCCATTCCAACTAGGACTAAGAAGGAGGGAGGGACAGGGGGAGGGGTGGGGACTAAGGGTAGGTTCGGGGGGCGGAAGGGGCGGGGGAGGTGAAGTGGCTGACAGGGAAAGAAGGGAAACCGCCAAGTCTTGTTTATTTGTGTTTGCAAGAGAACTGCGAGAAAGTGAAGTGGAAAAGAAGGGGGTGGTGGGGGGTGGAAGAGAAGGAAGGGTGGTGGTGGGTGGGGGAGAAGAACTGGACCGAGGAGAAACAGAGGAGGAGGGGAGGAGAAAGAGGAGCCGGAGATGAACTTGAGGTCCAGCGAGGGAGAAGAAAAGTAACGTAAATCTCGCGTTAGTTATAAAACAGGTTAAATTATTCTTTACCCTATATAGGTGGACACGCGGTTTAAATGTCTGCCCGTAAATGGGGAGGTTGGATTTTGAATGCCAGGCGGGTGCACTTTGGGGGTGGGGGGGTGGGTCCTTAATAGTTTTTCACTCTACCTCCATGCAAATGCGTTTCCCCCCGTCTAAATACGTCCTTCCTCAACCCTAACACATTAGCGCAATAAGTATATAAGTGTATAACCCGAACGGCGCTGCTAAAAAACAAACAAAAAAGATATGGTATGGTGCACCGCACAAACTTACTCCCACTTTTATCTTGAAACATGAATATTTACTAAAAACTCGTTGAATTTATGAAACGAAATAATATAGGCCTACATTGTTGCAGAAATACTTCACCAAAGAGCATGAATTAATAAATGCACATTTTTATAGAAACATTGAGAAAAGTGGTACATCTCTGTCCAGCAAAGAGAATAACAATCGACCTCAACAACGTCAAAGAGCAACATCACATTTATATATAGGCCTACTACTATAAAGCCACATGGCCGACTCACTCACTCACTGACATTAATGTTTACCCACTTCCAGATGAGATAGAAACTTGAAATTTGGTAAACTTTTAGATTCTAGCCTGTAACCGATGGTAAAATTCCAAAAAGTTAAAAATTTCAATTTTTAACCACCCCAAAAAATTCAAAATGGCGGAGCAACTTTAAAGTCGGTGCGGACCTTTCTTTGGAGGTCTCTTGTGGCTGAACGGTAAGACCTATCAAATAACTGATTGCACCAGCAGCCACGAATTTGGCGAGATCCACAAGTTTGGTCCTATTACTTTTTGCCGTATCTCCATCGATTATACCTTAGATAGAGCTAGATTTTTTGATTTTAGGTAAATTTTGCACATTTTCCACACTTTTTTAAATTTTTTGACACACTTATGGGACAGCCAGAATCATAAAATTTGGCAGGCATATTGGCACATACAATTTTCATAAGCTTGCCAAATTTGATGATTCTATCTGCCCTATAAGTATGATGTTACGTTCAAAACAACTCTGGAGTTACATTAGTTTACATCCACTTGCAAAGAAAACTCACGGGGGTCCCCAACGAGCAAAGGGAGTACATACATATAACACTGCTTAGAGCTCAGAAACTATTGGTTCTATAAAAAATATATCCCATATAAAAGAGTTTTATTTTTAATAGTATTAACAATTTTAAGTTATGTTGTATCTCAAATAGTTGCGGAGGTATGACCAAAGTTGGAAATTTCTGCAAATATATAGTATCCTTAAAGTAATTTTCATGGGAGAATGAGAACTGCCAATTTGTTTGTAGTGTTAGAAAATACCCGGATACAAAATTGAATCAAGATCGTTAGAGCGAATTTTGATAAAATTAGATTTAATCTCTTTCTACCCATCAGTAAGTTACCCTTAGTTTTAGGGCTAGATATCTAATTCCAAAAAATTCCTCGGGGGAACATTATGAAAAACCCAGATAGCAAGTTTTAGCCTAATTGATAAAAAAAATTTCGGCTCTACTCCAAGATACAGACAGACACAGACAGACGGCATTGCGAAAACATCTTTTTCGGTTTCAGGGGGTTACAAAACGTCGACATTTATCAAAATATAGAGTTTGACTCTTTTTTTTACCATCACAATACTTTCTTTCTCCGAGGGGTCGAGTCGAGAGTAAGTAAATGTAGTTATTGAATAAGGCATCTACACATCATAAACAAACAAATGAAGTATTAAATAGACGTGTTGATGTTGCTTGCGATACGTTTGGCTTACGGTAACACGTGGTAGCTCTTCACGTTACGTAACGGCTCTCCCTTGGACAAGTATTACGTTAGTAAGTGAACGTTAAGTTAAGCGTACAGCGGTAAAACTAAAATTCCATTTTAAAATAACAACATAAGAAGGAACGTCTACTTGACGTCATGTTACGGCGAACGTCGAGTTGATCGTGATCCTGGCTTTAGTTAGTGTTTTCTCCGAGACCTCCTGGAGGAGCGGCGTGCAAGGTCGAGATATGCAGATCCTGGGACAGGGACCTCGCCCCGTCATTAACCGGCCCCTAAGAATGGCTGGGACGGGGTGTAAAGGATTATAAATTACCCTCCAAGACGCGCTTTTCACATCCACCCGTCTTACAAAAAAAAAAATCAAAAAAGTGTCTGAGAGTTGATATGTGGTTGAGATGGTGTCAGATAAAAAGTGGTACAGTAAAAGGCCACATTTATCACGCCGGAAGAAGTTTCTTCTTCTTCTTCTTCTCCCATACGTCATCTACTTCTTCCCTATCACTGAGAAATCGTCCTATTTGCTCCTCCCCTCCCCCCCTCCCTATCCCTTAAACTAAAATCCTGGATGAACGACACAGGGAATCATGGGAAACTCTCACCTGGAGGTCGTGGGTGGGGGAGCTACCCACCAAAAGCTTCCGTTTGGACGAGCGGTTAGAGAAACTGACTACAGATCTAACGGGACACCGTTTATTTACCGGTATCAATAAACGTACAGAGGATCACGTGGGCTAAAGCAGTGATGTTCAACCTTAATTTTTTTTTTATTCACTTACCCCTAGAAACAATTTCACTTCAACTTGACCTCTCGGTGGTCTTGGGGTAAAGTATTCGACTCAGGACCGATGTCCCTGGGTTCAAAGCCAGCCTGGGTCAACGGATTTTTCTTGAGCGATAAAAATCCGTAGCACAACTTTCTTCGTAGGGGAAGTAAAGCTGTCGGTCCCATGTCGATTGTGGTATGTGGAAGAACTCTGGAAGGTATGTGGAAATAGGCCTACTGTACCTGGATAAATTGATAGGCCCTTTCACTCTCGCTCAAAGAAATTCTTATGTGCTGATATAATCAGTCGGTTCAGAAAGTGCACTTTAAATACCTACAATAAATAAAAATTACTTGAAGTGATATTCTTTAGACTGTGCGTACCCGCTAAGATGTGCTCGCGTACCCCAAGTTGAACAACACTGGTTTAAAGTGTCACGGTCACCACCGGATGTAGTAGCCGGCGGTGTGAAGGTTCGAATCTTGGCCGGATACGTTAGGGGTTGATTTTTCCACCCCTTCTTACACGTTTATTGAGGGAGCCTTTTACTCTAAATCAACCGCTTAGAATAAATAATTGATAAACCCACTTCGGTGAACACGCGAACTAAGCGTCAAGCTCGTCTAGTATGGTTTGCTGGTTGCGGGGAGGGGGGGATATCTCCAGCCGGTTGTATTATGGATTTTTTCATAAATTGTTTCCCACTCTCCTTCCACGAAAACGCTGGTGCATTTACCCTAAATTTATACCTGGCTCCCCCTATTACAGTCCCGTAATAAATATATGCGTATAGCCCGAGCGGGTAGTAAGATACGGTAAAAAAAAAGCTCTAAACCTAATGCTACGGGCTATATACAGTCCAATTTTCATTAGAATGACCTTTTAGAAAATACAAACATGTTTTGCTGCGGCCAACATTGATAACATTTTACTTTATTATTAATGGTGTTGTATAGGTATTGATAAAATCTATCAAACCCACTTCGGTGGCCCTATGGTTTAAGGCGTCACTCTCACAGTAGACTAAACTGCCGAGGACAGAGAGATTGAGTTTCGAATCTCGGTCGGGTGTACTGAGGGTGGTTTTTCTAAAATGGTTTTCCACTCTCTACCTTAACGCAAATACTAATACACTTCCTCTAAAATTCAACCTGCCTCGTCCCTGGCTCATTAGCATAATTAGTACATATGTGCGTGTAAGCTGATTAAATAATAATAATAATTAGCACCGCGTCTTACTATCCGTTCGGGTTATACGCTTAAGTACTAATTACGCTAATGGATTAGGAATTGGGAGGGTTGAATTTAGAGGAAGTGAACCCGCATTTGTGTGGAGGGAGAGTGGAAAACCATTTAGGAAAAACCACCCCCAGTTCACCCGACCGAGATTCGAACCTCGATCTCCCCGTCCTCGCCGGTCGAGCTCAACACGACTAGCGCGTTAGCCAACTACGCCACCGATGTGGGTAGCTGATTAAAAATATCAAAAGTGACAGCTGCTGTTTACATGACTTGACGCATGAATACGTGAAAGTAGGTCTAGTAATTTTCCTAACCGTCAAAGACGTTTCTTCCTATTAAAATTTGTCTGTACATGATTTATATCCTGTTATAAGATAACATTTTATTAAAATTTGTCTGTACATGATTTATATCCTGTTATAAGACAACATTTTATTAAAATTTGTCTGTACATGATTTATATCCTGTTATAAGACAACATTTTATTAAAATTGTATAAGTTTTTCACTAATTAAAATCAGTCTCAAAGTTAACAACGACTTGACCAAAAGACGTAAGAAACTGTTTTTAAAAAGATAAACGTATATATATATATAAAAAAAAAGAGCGTTATAAACAGATTCCACCGACTCGAAATCTTGGTGTGCCAAGTCCATGTTTACATTCTAGACTGGAAACAAACGATTTCCTTCCGTATTTGGCATAGCCCTTACCGTAAAAAAAAAGAAAAGAAAAAAGAAACCGCATTCAAATATGGCCCACTAGTCAATCCATCATCAAAATAGTGGAGCTGGGGAGTTTTTATATCTGAGAAACCTTTTAAAAAAACAAAAACAAATAACAACATGAAAATCTACACTTTATGTTGTTTGCATGCCAAGTCATTCTCTCTCTTTCTTATTTTGAAATGAAATAAAAAAATATATAATGTTTTTGAACAACAAATATTATTTTATGGTACCAAACTAAATAACCTCAAATTTTAAAAATTATTTTGGGGGAGGGTGGGAAACTGTTTTGGGCGTCTGCGTAGATAACTCAATCGATTTTAATTTAAAAATCTATATGTTAATTTCATTATTTTGTGTGGATTTTCTTTAAATAATCATTTAACGAAGACTCATTTTAAATTAATTAAAACTAATTGTACAACATTTAAAAATAAAATTTCCTAACAATTTTACAAATTTCGAAAAAAAAAATTGATTGTGTTATATTGTTGTAATAGCTTTCTTACAACTAGAATCAAATTCAGTTATTGTTAATAAAGTGTACTATCTAACGTGAATATTACAACTAGAATAATATCATAGCACAACCTACAAACTAACTTAACTCACCTAACACACTTCATTAAGACGTAGAATCATTATTATAGTAGATATCTGTGTTTTTGGAGAAAGTCATTAACAAAATTGCGTTTCGCTGCCCACCCTGGGCTCAAACCAGGACCCAAATATTTGGAGTTTGCCTCTCCATCCCTTGAGGTAAGGGTGAAAGCTTGTAATAATGTTGAAAGGATTTGTTGCGATAATACATAATTTATGATAACTAGTGTCCCTTTTTTTCTTATTGGCACAGTAATTACTGTTTCTGGATCTCAATCAGTTATCTAATGTTCGAATATAACTAGAGGCAATAATTCCCCCCTCCCCTTGCAATATAGTAAACCTTCCCCCCTCCCTTCCCCTCACAAACAAAAGAGTATTTAAACCCACATAAATATTATGAGAAACAATATCAACTATATATTTAAATTAGGGATCGCCATTGTATCACCAAGAAAAGATTTTAATTATTTTTTTAGTACCGCATCTTACTACCTGGTTGGGTTGTACGCCTATGTACTAATTACATTAACGTGTTACGGATTAGTAAGTTTTAATCTAGATAAAGTGCACCCGCATTTGCGTGGAGAGTGGAGTGTAGTGTATTGGGAGGGTAAACCACTCTCATTGCACCCGACTGGGATTGAACTTGGATCCCCCCCGTCTTCGGCAGTCTAGTCTAACACAATAGTGACGCATTTCAGCCGCAAAAGCGCTTTTTTAATTAACTACCTAAACAACTATAGTTAATTAAATACATTTTTGTAAAAGCTTATAGTAATAGTATAGTAAATTTCCCAATATTTAATAATATTTTTCAAGATAATTATTATATTTGCAGAAGGATTATAAAATTAATAATAAACCACTTTTTATAACACAGTTATTCTGTAGCGTAAGTAAATAAGTAAGTATAATATTTATGAGATAATTACTCAGTCATAGTCATAAACTTAGGCTACTTTCTGGCGAGCCATCGTACACTCGTGGCTCTATTGATTGTTGGCGCAACCTATCAGGCAAGGGTAGAACTACTAAGAGAATTTTTCTGGCAGATAGCGCTGCTACCTTGCGGCCATCATTAAAATTATTTGTAGAAGTTGTGGCCGCTTTCGGTGGCTTTGGAGGAAAAGCTGAGTTAAGTCACAAGTATTATTATTTATATAGTTTTAGTTAGTGTGATGAATAAAAATCTAATGATTAGGCTGCATTAATTTGACTTTCTTGATATTTTATTTTATTAAAAAACAATTATTATTTATTTTTAAGCTTTAATACTTTTCTTACAATGTGTAAACAAGTCAGCTTAAATTTAGACATAATTTTTTGACTTTTTCATCGTAATTGGTTATTTTAACTTTCTCATATAAAATAGTTTGTACAATATTTTGTGATCATAAAAAAAATATTTAAAGATTTTAACTACAAACTTCATTTTAAACAAATACCCTTAATTTTTTTAAGAACATGCATTCATTTACCATTAACGGTAGTAAACTTACCTCGCTTTGTTCCACTATGGCACAGTCTATTAGATAGGGCCATAGTGTAATTCGTCAAGGTAAGGCTGCAATACTTCAGGGTGAACGAAGTGTTCATCCCAATGTTCATTAGTGAACTCCTTTATAGCTCTCACACATACACATAAGAGGGACTCCCAAGCTACGATTAGAATAATTTATGTAACTCGATGTTGCAGTTCAACACACAAATAAGGTGTTCTTGCATTGGGCACAAATGTTAGATAGTAATATAATGTTCTTATCGTTACTACAGTCTTACTAGTAGTTCTGTGAACAGTAGACCTCCCTCCATGTTATTATCGTTTCTACAGTCTTACTAGTAGTTCTGTGAACAGTAGACCTCCCTCCATGTTATTATCGTTTCTACAGTCTTACTAGTAGTTCTGTGAACAGTAGACCTCCCTCCATGTTATTATCGTTACTACAGTCTTACTAGTAGTTCTGTGAACAGTAGACTCCCTCCAGGTTATTATCGTTAGTACAGTCTTACTAGTAGTTCTGTGAACAGTAGACCTCCCTCCATGTTATTATCGTTAGTACAGTCTTACTAGTAGTTCAGTGAACAGTAGACCTCACTCCATGTTATTATCGTTTCTACAGTCTTACTAGTAGTTCTGTGAACAGTAGACCTCCTCCATGTTATTATCGTTACTACAGTCTTACTAGTAGTTCTGTGAACAGTAGACCTCACTCCATGTTATTATCGTTTCTACAGTCTTACTAGTAGTTCTGTGAACAGTAGACCTCCCTCCATGTTATTATAGTTATTACATTCTTCAGATTTATCCTTGGATTTGAAGTTTATGTTTTCCTTGGATTTTAAGTTTATATTCTTCTTGGTGATAATGCTAAACATAAAACAAATGAATACTGTATTAACTACCTCTAAAACAATCATATTATATTTAAGTTAATTTAATTGATAAAAATTCCTACAAATTAATTCTCAAAATCTTAAAATGTAAATACATTAGATAGTGCTCCTATATTTAATTCACTGCCTCTAAAACAATTATGCATACATTTATTTTAGTTTAATAAAACATTATATTCATAGAAAATAAACATTATTCACACGGTTTAAGACTTCAATCTCACAATACATGTCAACATTTACAAAAAAAAAAAATCCCACTAGATATTCGATCGATTTCTTAGAATTTTAAATTCATATCAGTTGGGATGAGCTATTGATTGACAGATATTTTGAGAGGCCGCCATATTGGAACTGATAAACAGATTGAAAAATATTTTCAAATTTAATTTGTCCTAGGTTTAAAGAATGTCCTTGCAAAATTTTGTTAAAATTTGACTGGTATCACGGAAAAAACATCCGAACAGACAGTCCGATATAATGTTTTGGTGGCATGCTGCCCATTGAATCTATGTTAATAATATCTGGTTGGTTTATGTACAGTGCATTGTTATGTAGAGTTCTATTCATTCTACCACCACGGAGAATTTAATAGTTTCCATAGTGTTATCACCGCATCACACTACCTGTTCAGGTTGTATAATACCTTCACGACCTTAGTTTACTTGGATGACATCTCAAAGAGTTACTAGAAATAGTCCCTGATATATCCCTACGCCAACAGCTGACATCTATCACTTTGTATAATTGTAATGAAAACAGATGGTAATATATGAATTTGATAGCTAACCATAGTAATTTAGGCCAATATTATTTATATATTTATTTGAGATCGGGCACAAAGCTTATTTATTGTTTTATTACACTTAAAAAATTATTATTCCTATCACTTTCACAAAAGGTCTAACTAACATAGCTTCAAAATGGCTACCGACGAATTTAACCCATGTGATTGAACGTGACGGAAACAAGTTATTTACAATGATGCACCCACGCAGTGGATAAAGATATTTTATTCAATTAAAATTTCGAAATACATTAAAAAAATCTTAAAATAGTTTATTATATATATATAAATGACAAGTATTTTCTCTTTTCCAAGTAAATACGATGCCTGTATTGAAAGGTATTAAGTATGCACAATATTACGCATAGTCAATAACGTTCCAAAACAAAGAATAAGTACTTTTAATTGTGTTTAAAATATTGTTTCGGATTGGATAAAAATAAATGATTAAAAGTGATAAAAAAGTACTACAAAACCTAAGTTTACGTTATTTTAAATGTAGAATATAACATGTAATTATAAAACCTATAACAAAACAGTGATCTTTTACGAGTGTTGGCAACCTGAAACCTAAACATATGATTTTTGAAAGGTCATCCAGGTAAAAACCTGTCATGAACAGACTTTACTATTCACACAAATGGGCTAGGGAATGAGGAATGCCGAATCAAGAGGAAGTGTACCTACATTTGCGTGGATGCATAGTGAAAAAAAACGTGTATTAAAAGTCTCCTTTGAACACGCAACCGGGATTCAAACCTTAATCACCCCCCGACATCGGCAATCCCGTCTTTTAACGAGAGTCACGCCTTGCACGTTTTAACCACTGAAGTGGGTAGAAGATTAATGAATAGATTATAATCCTAGATTATCATCTTCTCGAACTATCAGTTATATTAAACAGAGATATTTTCATTTTTAATTTAAATAAACAAAACACTTCAGTGGTTACAAGGTCTAGGGCGCTACTCTCGCAGTAGACTAGACTGCCGATTACAGGAAGATCAACGCTCGAATCTCGGTCGGGTGTACTGAGGCTTGTTCCAAAATGGTGTTCTACCTTCCCTCCTCGCAAATGAAGGTACATTTCCTATAAATATAACATTCCTAATCCCTAAAACCATTAGTGTAATTAGTACAGAAGCGTATAACCCTAATGGGCTGTAAGATGCGCTGTTAAAACAAAAAATAAAATTTTATGGGGAATAAAACCAAGTGACGATACACATTACGTTAATTAATAAATAAATAACTGCTTGTAACATTGTTTGCATTAAACAATAACATAATTATATTAATCAGAATGATTTTAAAATCTAGATTGGAAACAAATTCATTATTTAGCTAATTATTAAATTCCTAGTTGATTAATATACTATCGTTATATTTGTGGGTTTACTTTTCAAAAATAAGGTGGAAAAG
The DNA here is from genome assembly GCA_033556935.1 of Timema podura. Lineage (NCBI taxonomy): Eukaryota > Metazoa > Arthropoda > Insecta > Phasmatodea > Timematidae > Timema > Timema podura. The sequence goes on along the minus strand of JAVRXN010000001.1, from coordinate 9,995,391 downwards.
ATCTTCAGCTAAGATCCGTATTTTTGTAGTGTTGATAGCAAAATAATTACTTTTTAGTCAAATATTTAGTGAAAGAAATATCTTCAATACGTTAATTTAAGACATTGAAACCAACTCAATTAATGATAGAAATTTTATACAGCCTTTTTTTTATTTTTTTATTTTAGACCTCTGCTTGTGGCAGATATCTCGCAATGTTCACGACAAATTAATTAAATCTTCATTTTATTAACATAAAGTTATGAGTTAGTGTCTGTAACTCTTCCGCCCGAAAGCCACTGAACCGATTCTGTTGAAATTTCGCGTAGACATAGTTCGAACGTTCATTTAACACATAGTTTGATTCATATCTTCTTCCGCCATTTTGTTTCAAGATGGTGCCTAAAAAACACCGCTTTTTTGTCCTTTTTTTCTCAGTTACGTTTTCATGCAAAAAAAACCCAACAACACTACACTGATTGTGCTGAAATCTCACACGAACCTATCTTGAACGTAACGGTAAATCTCATTCGGCCATAACAATTTTATTGCACAATTTTAACAAGTGTATAAAGTTATAAATATATTATGTATGCAGGGCCTTTAGCATTTTAACCTCATTAAAAAACGGGACTTAGGGACAGAAATTTTCAACAACAAAAAAGGGACTTTTAGGGACCAACTTTTTTTGCATGTTAGAGAAAACAATTAAGAAACTCCGATTTAAAAAAATTAAAACCCCTATCAATTATTTGCCAGCTAAGCGAACATCTGAAATGTATGTCAAATACAATATTGATTAGATTATTAAACGGAATAAAAAATAAAAATATTCTACTCTACAAGTTCTTTATACTAAATACTATTATAATTTTGTATTGTTGTGATAGTGAAACTCACAAAAATGTAATAAGTTTTATATAGTATTTAGTGTGACAACGTTTGAAAACAAGGCTTCATCATAAGAGGGTCACGTCAACTTGTGTTATTGTTATTGTCATTGTTGTTATTATCATTATCATTATTATTAGGCCTATTATTAAATAAATAAGTTGGCCCTTTAGTGTAAAACATTTTTGATACACTCCTGGATGGGGACTGGCTTATCAGTACATTTATAAATAATTTCAATAAACTTTTACTTGGTAGCAGATATGAATATTCTTTACAAAATACTGGTATTAGATTACAGATTACTATAAATTTTATTTAGTATTGCCTAGATTATTGAAAGTAAAAATGGCCAAAAATATGACAAATTTTAGATATTGCACAATAAGTAACAATAAAACTTATGGCAATGTTTTAAATTTACTAATATTTTTTTTTTAATTTTTTTAATTTTTTTTTTAGCACCGCGTCTTACTACCCGTTCGGGTTATACGCTTAATTTACTAATAAAGTGTACTAAGACAATGAGGAGCACAAATTATATTTAAATGTCACCTCAGTTTACTTAATTGGGGACAATAATTTTAAATAAAATGGCGCCAAAATTCACTATATTCAAACATGAATATACTCAAACAATACATGTTCAGATGTTTGATGAAGTGTAAGGAAGGTAAATTAATAACTGCTAAGCAACTTACCCCAACTTTTATTTTTGTAAAAGTCTATTGTATTTTTCATTGGTCTACTCGTAATTTTTATCAAGAAAAATGGACCTTGGGAACAAAATGTCCAAAAAAAGTTACTTTTAGATACCACCCCTAAAACCCCCGTGTATTTGGATAGTAATATCCATTATACTTAATAGGCCTATGACTATTTTAAAAGGTAATTTAAGCCTTTATTTTATCACAATTTATTACAATTAAAAACAAGATTTAGTTCATCTGATTGTCAATATTTGTGAGCAAGTGTTTAGCTTTTTCTTTTTTGTACACACCGCCTCTTTTATACAAAAGGGAGTAAAAACGATGAAGGTAGAATATAAAGGAAATATACTCTAATTTCCATAAAGTTATATAAGAAAATATTTAGGGGAAAAGGCCTTGGATTGGATTAAAACCCCGACCCAAGACGAAAAACATTCGACTTCTTAGAACAAATGTGGAGCTATGACTGCAGCAAAAAAAATAAGTTTTCAAAACTTGATGTAATGTAATGTAATGTAATGTATATTTGCTATTTATTAATTTTTGAATTCTTTGCTAGCTAATTAACCATTGTTCTAATGGGATGTGTTTTATATTAAAATAAATTAATAGTTGGTCCAATGATTAAAAAAATGCCAAAAAGTAGTGTTATGTAGCCACCATCTTGAAATAAAATGGTGGTCAAAAGTTGTAGCTATTCTATTATGTTAAGGTCACTCGACTATCAAAATGGCATCACACAATTTTAACAAGTGTATAGTTATAAGCTATAAAACTAATGATGATTCTTTGATTTCAAATCATCACGTGTTTTAAACGGTCAAACTTGATATTTTATGTTTTTTGTGCACCATTGTTAAGATAAAGTAGCAAATTTATGGGGCTGAAATTGTGTATAGCTAGACATTCATATGAAGTATACAAAAATAAATATTTATAATATTAATATATACTATTTTTTAAATATATATTAGGCCTAATAATAATAATAATCATATTAATTTTATAAATATATATATTAAATATTTATAATATTAATTTTATTAGTATGGCATTAGGCACTCGAAAGTTCATTGCCGCACTTACAAAATTACGCCACCTATCCCCATCTTGAGCTAGTTCTATCCAGTCCATCTCACTACACCCTATCCATATCTTGAGCTGGTTCTACCCAGTCCACTTCTTTATATCCTATCCTTATCTGGAGCTCGTTCTATCCAGTCCACCTCATTACACCCTATCCCTATCTTGAGCTGGTTATACCCAGTCCACTTCTTTATATCCTATCCTTATCTGGAGCTAGTTCTATCCAGCCCACTTCATTATTTATTTCAGGTCCATTCTGATGTCATCCTCCCATCTGCCTCTAGGTCTTCCGAATGGTATCTTCCCATTGGGTTTGCCAGTCAATCAGTACCTTGAAAAAAGTTTGAAATTCTTCAATTCACACTGCATGTCCTGCCCACCGTAATTTACGAGACTGGATCATCCTAGAAATGTCTTGTGATGCGTACAGGTTGTGTAATTCAACATTATGTAACCTCCTACACTCCCCAGTATCCTCATCGCTTTTTGGACCTAATATCTTCCTAAGCACCTTGTTTTATAACACCCTATTTATTTATTTTTCGTCATATAAGCTAAGAGACCACGTTTAACAACTTTAAATAACAACCAGTAAAATGATTGTTTTTGTATATTCTGAGTTTTACATTCTTTGACAGCAGGCGAGAAGTTGACAATTTATTGACTGAGTAATAGCATGGATTTACCGACTCCATTCTTTTCCTAATTTCCAATCTAATATCGTGATTGCCAATTTAAATTGTTCCTAGATTTTTAAACTCATTAACCCTGTCAAATGATATGTTGTTCACAGTAATCTCTAAATTATCATCCCCAATCTGTGTTATCTTTGTGTTCATATACTTAGTCTTTTCAGCGTTCACTTCCAAGCCTATCTTCTTACTAGCCTCTAGTAACATTCCTGCATTTCTGGTCACACCTTCCCTATTATTGCCCAACAAATCTTAATTATCTGAGTATCCTAATAACTGCATTGTACTGTTTAGTGTCAACCCTTTCCTACCCTCTTACATTACCCTAATAGCATACTTTTAACGCTAGATTAAAAAGTAATGGGGAAAATGCATCTTCTTGTTTCAATCCATTATGTATTTCGAGAATGTCTGTCTGATAATTCACATCCAACACTTAACCTGTCACGCGTATCAAACATACCTCAATTAGCTTGACAAGTTGTTTTCTGTCCATCCCAAAATTAACTAAAACTTCATATTGTTTGTATTTAAATTCTACATATAGTCGATGAACCGTCATGTTGTATTCCCACTTTTTTTCTAATGTTTGACGAAAAGTAAAAAATCTGATCTGTTGTTGATCTATTTCGTAGAAGGTGACCTGGTGGTCTAGGGGTAAGATGTCAGACTTCTGTGCTGAGGGTCCGGGGTTCAATCCTCGGTTTGCCAAAGCCTTCCTTCACCTCTGACAAGACGTGTATTAATCACAACTTGTGAATGTGTGGAATGCCAGGCCTCCACCGTGGTTCGGATCCCACGTTAAACTGTAGGTCCTCCATTTCATCTCACAATCACCCTACCATTACACATTAACGTAAGTGCGTATAACTGAACGGGTAGTAAGACGCGGTGCTAATAATAATAATAATAATAATAATAATAATAATAATAGACCTAATAATAATAATAATAATAATAATAATAATAATAATAATAATAATAATAATAATCAATCAATCAATCAATCAATCAATCTTTATTTAGTATTTAAAGGAAAATTACATAATTGATTTTTTGATACAATCCCGAAGTACCTAAAGGTACATCTTCAGGTCTTGTAGTTAGATAATACAAAAAAACATAAAAATAATAATAAAAATATTTAAAAACAAAACAAAAAGTTTTACACATATCATAACATTTCCTCTAAAAAATATTTACATAGCTGTTTGAAGCATGCCTTGAAGTATCCAGTCTTTAATTTTACTTTTCGTTTTGTTTACATTAGGGATTTCTCGGAGTGTTGGTGGCAGCAAATTAAACAATTTGGGGATGGTACATCTCAGTTCCTGTTTACCATAATAATTAGAGTATTTGCCAATTGTATACACTTCATTATTAGAAATTGAGCGGGTGTTAAGGGAATGGGTTTTTATTTGCTTGTATTTATCGGAATGGTAATATCCTATTAAGAGGCTGTACTCATATAATTGGTAAAGAAGTAGTATTTTATGTTGATTGTATGTCTGTTTGTTAGCATTTTTGGTACCAAATATAATTTTCAGAATCTTTTCTTGTAAATGTGAAATTTTGACTGTGTAACATTCTGTCGTTCCTCCCCAGATGGATATGCCATAAGTTATTATTGACTGAACTAATGATTTATATATTATTACTATCGTTTTGATATCCAAGTACATTCTAAGATGGTAAAAAACATATGTCAATCCTTTTAGTTTGTTCTCAAGTTTTTGTATGTGCCTGTCCCATTTATGATGTTTGTCAATTATTAGTCCAAGGTAAGTATGACTGTCTGTTGATTCTAGTTTTTCTATGCAGTCACAACATGTTTGTGTCCGGTTATGTAAACAATTATAGCTGTGATGCGTTATATTGACTCTTGTATGGTGCATTTTAGGAGAACAGATATGTATAACTTTAGTTTTCTTTGCATTTATTACTAGACGATGATCGTGAGTCCATATTTGTATCTCGTTGTAGTCTTGTTGCAGGTTGTGTTCTGCTATTTGGAGGTTTTCGTGAATAGTCAGTATTGCGGTGTCGTCTGCGTATAGGTAGATGTGTCCATGCTTTACTTGTCTTGTGATAGTATTGACGTAAATTAGATATAGAATAGGTCCTAGTATTGAGCCTTGTGGTACACCCATATTTGTCACTTTGGTTTCACTTTTTTGAGTGCTAATTTGTACATAGAATAGTCTGTTAGTGAGATAGTCCCTAAACCATCTTAAGTACGGTCCACCGATTCCAATCATTTTTAATGATCTCAATAATGTATCAATGTCAAGCGTGTCAAATGCTTTTTTGAAGTCAATAAATAGGGCCAGAACATGCTTATTGTTGTTAAGGCCTTTGTTAATTTTATTAGAAAAATGTTCCAGAAGGTTTTTAGCGCTTTTGTGTTTTTGAAATCCATATTGTCTTGGGTTTATTATATTGAATTTATTTAAATAGTCTGTCAATTTGTTAGCCATGTATCTTTCTAATATCTTTTCAAAAGTTGGTAATATTGCTATTGGTCTGTAGTTACCGTAGTCTAAATGGCTCCCACCTTTGTAAATGGGTCTAATAAGAGAGCATTTCATTTGGTTGGGAAATGTGCCAGTTGTTATTGAGGTGTTTATTATGTCTACTAGTGCCGGAATTAAATTTGGTCCTATCTTTCGTATTTCCATCATTGTAATGTTATCATAGCCTGGTGATTTGTTTTGTTTTAGTGAAGAGATAATTTTATTAATTTCTGTACAGGTAGTTTTAGGTATGAACAATGAAGTGTTGGCTATTGTGTCTTCCATTTGTGTGAGTAGTTTTATATCACATTTATGCAATATTTCAATTATTCCATTGTCAAAAGAAAAAGAAAAATTGTTACACACAGTTTTCAAGTTTTCTGTATTTTTAAATGTGTGCGTAAGCTCTTCATCTAAGTTATTTTTGCTACGTTTACCTATAACTTTGTTTACTTCGCGCCATGTGTCTTTCATGTTACCTTTTAAGTCCCTAAATAATTTCCTATGGTGTTCAATTTTGGCTTTGTTTATAGCTCTTTTTACCTTTTTCCTCTCCTTTTTATATTCCTGCTCATAAATTATATTGGTTGGATTTGACTTCCATTGACGATAAAGTTTATCTCTGATTTTAATTTTCCCTGAAAGGTAGGTATTAATCCAAATTGCGTTGGTTGTATTTTTTTCTGAGATTGGACAATTTGTTTTATTATATACTTCCTTAAAAGTCAAAATTATTTTGTCATATTTTGTGTTCAAGTCTTGTATGTCCGTAGTCAGGTTTCCCCAATCAACTTCTTTTAGTTTGCTTAATGCAGAATTTCTATTTATTTTTAGTATTTTGACTGCGGGAGACAGTGAGAATTTATTTGGTGTATTTTTATACATTATTTTCATCGCTGTGGGGTAGTGATCTGACATTTTTATACTAATTATTCCAGGTATTACAGCATAGTGATCTTTCGATACACGTATAAATAGGTGGTCAATAACTGATCTAGCTAAATTGTTTTTAGAAACTTCTTCCCGAGTACACTTATTAATTACATTTTTTAGGCCCTTTTCTGACATCATAGTTTCATATATAGTATGGACTGGGTTATTTTTGTCTTTTATGTTAATGTTTGTGTCACCTGCTACAATGAGGTTTTCTTTTGTAGGATAATAATAATAATAATAATAATAATAATAATAATAGACCTAATAATAATAATAATAATAATAATAATAATAATAATAATAATAATAATAATAATAGACCTAATAATAATAATAATAATAATAATAATAATAATAATAATAATAATAATAATAATAATAATAATAATAATAATAATAATAATAATAATAATAATAATAATAATAGACATAATAATAATAATAATAATAATAATAATAATAATAATAATAATAATAATAATAATAATAATAATAATAATAATAATAATAGACATAATAATAATAATAATAATAATAATAATAATAATAATAATAATAATAATAATAATAATAATAATAATAATAATAATAATAATAATAATAAGTAAAGTGCTGCTATGCGTACAAAACCTTTACTACGTGAACATAAACCTTACGTGCTCGGTGGATCACTCGTGGGAATATTGAGGACGTCCAATTCGAATAAAATAAATCAAGTACATTGCTGGTGGGGTACTAGGACCAAGATTGATTTCAGGTGATGAGGAGGTTGGGGTTCGAATCACAGCCAGGTTTACTGTTCAGCCAGTTCAAATCTTCTAACAGTAGACTGGTGAATGAGATCTACGACATTATTTTCTTATGTTATTGTATTTCATTAGAAGGTTATTATCTATGTAGAGCCAAATATAGTTGAGGTGTCTAATAAAAACAATCATACAAACTTTTTCATATAGTGTATTATAGCTTAGAACGACATTTTTCAAAATTATGTTTTCAGTAAACTACTCTTAAACGAATTTTTACCCAAGAAACAAGCATTCAGTGTTATTTATTAAGTCAAACACTCCCCATGTATATATTTTAAACACAGTCTCAGAGCCATTTTCGAGAAATTTGGAATTTTACAAAATCACTCTTTATTACTAGGCCTACCCGTAATTTAAGGGCTAGGGTCAAAAAAAGAAAAATAATTCCCCAGGTATAGCAATGTAAAATCTAGAAATCAAGTTTTAACAACATCCTTCAAATGGTTTTGGATTTAGGTCCAGGGGTGGACAGAGAGACAGCCCTGGGGACAAACATACATTGGGACAGACAGACATTGGGACGGACAGACATGGGGTCGGACAAACATGGGGACAGACAGACATTGGGACAGACAGACATTGGGACAGACAGACATTGGGATAGACCTACATTGGGGCAGACATTGGGACAGACAAACATGGGGACAAACAAACATTGAGACAAACATACATTGGGACAGACAGACATTGGGACTTACAAACATGGAGACATAGAAACATGGGGACAGACAGACATTGGGACATACAGACATGGAGACATAGAAACACGGGGACAGACAGACATGGAGACATACAAACATGGGGACAGACAGACATTGGGACAGACAGACATTGGAACATACAGACATGGAGACATACAAATATTGGGACAGACAGACATTGGGACTTACAAACATGGGGACAGACAGACATTGGGACATACAGACATGGAGACATAGAAACACGGGGACAGACAGACATGGAGACATACAAACATGGGGACAGACAGACATTGGGACAGACAGACATTGGAACATACAGACATGGAGACATACAAATATTGGGACAGACAGACATTGGGACTTACAAACATGGGGACAGACAGACATTGGGACTTACAAAAATTGGGACAGACATACATTGGGACAGACAGACATGGGGACATACAGACATTGGGACATAAAAACATTGGGACAGACAGACATTGGGACATAAAAACATTGGGACAGACAAACATTGGGACAGACAGACATGGGGTCGGACAGACATGGGGACAGACAGACATTGGGACATACAGACCTGGAGACATAGAAACATGGGGACAGACAAACATGGAGACATACATACATTGGGACAGATATACAGACAGACATGGTTAAATGCTGAATTGTCAAATCCATTATTTTTAAACATCAATATATATCATAATTTCCAGGTCAAACATTTTCACGTTTACAATACTTTCTCTTTATATGAGAAAGCAAAAAGAAGTTTGATTCTTATTTTTCCCCTTCTCCCTCCTTCAAAAACCAACTGCAATAATTGTTTATGGAGGAAATGGAGTGATGAATCAAGGGGTGGGAGGGGTGGCAGGTCTACCCCTTCCCCCCCTCCCAACCAACTAACTCTGTCCAGGAAGTTTGGGCGGGAGAGAAAAGGAGGGTAGAATAGAAAGAAAGACCCCCTCGCGGAACGACCCAATGGAAGAACATTGGTACCCCCACCCTCTCCCTTTTCCCACAGTCGGGGGTGACAAAAAGAGCCAATGCGCATGTCTCCACCTTTACGCTGACATGGCAGCGAGTCTGCAATTCCCTGACTTAACCCTCAACAACGACTCACTCCTCGTCTCTGGAGGTACATAGTTCAAACCTTGGCTACAGTCATTTTGACTCATACTCTTGATTTCCAATAGCAAACCTCCCTCTAGATCATTGGTTTCCAACCTGGGAGTCGCGACTACATTTGGGGTCACAGCATGTTTCGGTTTGGGTCGCAATACTTGTTGCGGTTACTTGATGGCTACTGCTACTTTTTAAAGCATATTATACTACTATAGAGCCACATGGCTGACTCACTCACTCACTGACATTAATGTTTACCCACTTCCAGATGAGCTAGAAACTTGAAATTTGGCAAACTTATAGCTTCTAGACTGTAACCGACGGGAAAATTCCAAAAAGTTAAAAATTTCAATTTTTAACCCTCGAAAAAAAATTCAAGATGACGTAGCAACTTTAAAGTCAGTGCGGACCTTTCTTTGGAGGTCTCTTGTGGCTAAACGGTAAGACCTGTCAAAAAACTGATTGCACCAGCAGCTGCGGATTTGGCGAGATCCACAAGTTTGGTCCTATTACTTTTTGTCGTATCTTCATCGGTTATACCTTAGATAGAGCTAGTTTTTTTGATTTTAGGTAAATTTTGCACCTTCTCCACACATGTTTTAAATTTTCTGACACACTTATGGGAGGGCTAGGATCATACAATTTGGCAGGCATATTGGCACATCCAATTGTTATAAGCGTGCCAAATTTGATGATTCTAGCTGCCATATAAGTTTGGAGAAACTAAAATAATGTGTGAAAAATACAATACAATACCGGTAACTTTAAGTTGATACGTTCAAAACAAGGCTGTGATTACATCAGTTTACATCCACTTGCAAAGGAAACTCAAATCAAAGCGAGTAAATACATATAAAGCGCGTCTTGGCTACAATATTCGTAGCCTGATAGTGTAAACATTTGTGAGTACTAAAGTACCGTCGCACAGGGGACGCCCCAATGTACTAATCGTACATCCTTTCCGTGGAGGCTCTTTCCGTGTCACGATGAGATGAGGTGATGGCGATAGTGAGTCCGGTGTAAAGCTCGCAATAGACTGGACTGCCATTGACGAGTGGATGGATGTTTCGGAACTTCTGGTCGACCGTAATGAGGTTTTTTTTAATCTAAATTGCTTTCTACCACTCCACCACGCAGATGTGGACTTGCCTCATGCCTGACAGATGCAGCGTTATTACTTCATTTGCGATTAGAACAAATGGATGACGATAAAACATAATAATTACAAATGTTTATAGAAATCTTTACGTTATTTAATTTCATTTTCTCTCGACCCCTTGGAGATAGAAGCATTGTGTTCCTAAAAAAAATAGAACTCGAGATTTTGATAAATGTCGGCGGCTCATGACCACCTGAAACAAAACAAAAAATGTTTTCGTGATACTGTATGTCTCTCTGTCTGTACCTCGGGCTGGAACCGAAACTATTTTACCGATTGGTGTATAACTTGGTATTTGGGTTTTTCATAAGGTCCTCTCAAGGAGTTTTTGGATTTCTATTTGAAACTCTAAATTTAAGGGTAGTTTATTGAAAGTCAAAAAGAGAAAAAGAATCAATTTTATCAAAATTCGCTTTAAAGGTGGCGTATTCACTTGGGCATTTTACTCCGAACTAACAGAACTAACAGAACGCGCACAAACGAATGCTCAAATGAATACGCACCTTAACGATTTAATTAAATTTTATATCTAGACACTGTTTATCAATATAAATAAAATGTCAATTTTAATTTTTCCATGAAAAAGACTTTAACGGTACATTATATAAAAATAAATTACGATTTCGATCACATCTTCGCAACTATTTGAGATACTAAATAATATATCATTGTAAAGATCTAGTACTTTTATTTGAAATATATTTTTATAAAACCAATAATTTCTTAGCTATAAGCCAATATATATATGTATATATAGGCTTATAGCTCAAAAATTATTGGTACGATATATATATATATATATATACTTTTTAATTAAGGTCTTTGAAAATGAAACTGATTGTTATGCTCTTTGGTAGAGTGTGATACTCTTGTTTAAAATTTTAACGGTTTTTAGTAAATGTCTTTATCTTAATATTAAAGAGAGAGAAAGTCTGTTTGGTGCACCGTACCATTTATTTATATATGTGTGCGTTTAGCACAAAATGAAGGGTAGAAATTAGGCAGGAAAAATATTCTCATAACCAACTAGAGTGGAGAAAGTATGGAGAAACTACTTGGAAAATCACATCTATAAAACCATTCTGATTGAGACCGGTCGGGATTCAAACCAGGGCTACTGCAACGGGAGCCTTAGAGCTCTCAAATTGCGAAATGACATTTATTTTTATTTCTCTATCATCGCGTCTCACTACTCGCCCGGGTTATTACGCAAATTTGATAATCACGCTAAAGGAGTAGATATGATTAAGGTTTAATTTAATTTAAATGTATCTACACTTGCATGGGGGATGCGTGGGAAACAATTTAAGAAAAACCACCCCCAGTACACCCGATCGGAATTCAAAACCAAATCTTGCCGTCACCTTAAATCAGGTCTATTACGAAAGTTACGCCTTATACCATGCGACCACCGATGTGAGTGTTATTGAATTCAAATCAAGATCTAGCTACGTGCTATATTCCTTAAATAGGTATTAGCCGTTCATATTTGTACAAATAAACAAATAACACGTCTTTGTTTCTAAGCTACCAGCTTTTTGTTTGTGTTAAATTTGAAGTCCGTTTCAAATTTTTTCCTTCAGCTCCAGCTAGTTAGAGAAGAATTCCTCCCTCCAAGTCAGAGAAGCATCAAGGCTCGAGATGAATTCTCCTTCCCACAAGCAACAAGGCTCGAGATGAATTCTTCTTCCCACAAGCAACAAGGCTAGAGATGAATTCTTCTTCCCACAAGCAACAAGGCTAGAGATGAATTCTTCTTCCCACAAGCAACAAGGCTCGAGATGAATTCTTCTTCCCACAAGCAACAAGGCTAGAGATGAATTCTTCTTCCCACAAGCAACAAGGCTAGAGATGAATTCTTCTTCCCACAAGCAACAAGGCTCGAGACGAATTCTTCTTCCCACAAGCAACAAGACTAGAGATGAAATCTTCTTCCCACAAGCAACAAGGCTAGAGATGAATTCTTCTTCCCACAAGCAACAAGGCTCGAGATGAATTCTTCTTCCCACAAGCAACAAGGCTAGAGATGAATTCTTCTTCCCACAAGCAACAAGGCTAGAGATGAATTCTTCTTCCCACAAGCAACAAGGCTAGAGATGAAGTCTTCTTCCCACAAGCAACAAGGCTCGAGATGAATTCTTCTTCCCACAAGCAACAAGGCTCGAGATGAATTCTTCTTCCCACAAGCAACAAGGCTAGAGATGAATTCTTCTTCCCACAAGCAACAAGGCTAGAGATGAATTCTTCTTCCCACAAGCAACAAGGCTAGAGATGAATTCTTCTTCCCACAAGCAACAAGGCTAGAGATGAATTCTTCTTCCCACAAGCAACAAGGCTCGAGATGAATTCTTCTTCCCACAAGCAACAAGGCTCGAGACGAATTCCTCCCATCAAATGAAAGAAGTAACCAGGCAAACAGACAAGTGAAGAGGTGGACGATATTCAACCCACGGGAGGGCCCGGTAAGGACGATGATGACACAGTTTGTATCTCTGTGAAGACTCAGAGAGAGAGAGAGAGAAGTTCTACTCTCTAGCTACAGTTTGTTGTGTGCAAACTTGTCTTTGTCCACGTTCCTGAGACGTAATAAGGGAAATGGCGAGATGCGGAAAAGGGTAAGAAAGGGGGAGGTTGGCAGGGGAATGGGGGAGTGGTAGGTAAATTAATGGCGCTCTCCACTAGTCCTTTGTTTAGCGACCAGAGAGACAGAGAAGAGTGATTCTCTCCGGGCTCTCCGACCGGGAAGGTCCTCCTCCATCCCCAGCGCTAGCTCTAGCTTGCTTGCCCACTATTTACTTTAAAAGTTAGCCCCCTCTTGGAGTTGGAGGAAGTTGGTTGCTAAAAGGGAGGGGGTGCGGTCCTCTCTTCTTCCGTCCTTTAGGACGAGTACACTCCGGGACAGGATCCTCGCATCAGGGCAAGACGAGTCCTAACCGATCAAACGGAGACTTGAGCGAGAAATCAAGAAGTTCGCGTGACCTTTATTCCTAGCTAAAAATTTGTCCGGTTTATCTTGAACGGGACGTTGGTTGACTCGCTGAACTAGCTGTGGCATAGTTACTGGTAGAGGAAGGACATGAAGGCGTATTTATTGTTAGTAAAAAAAAAGAGTTCAGTGAAAGGTATCATCTATGAGATAAAATCTTCTTTTCCAGATTCTGATGACGATTCGTGAAACTTTTGCTTTGCCAAGTTGGATAATACTTAGATGCCATGCAGTTATTTTAGCTCAAGGAACTAACTAAATAAACTAACCGGTTACCGGTTGATGAAAGGAAGCATCGCATGTAAGCTTATATTCTACACACGGATAATCCAATTGTATAGTAAATACTGTACTTTAGATCCATTACCGTTTCCAGCCTATGGCCTGGGTCATTGTTTTATTCAAGCCAACTAACGGCTTGCTAGGCCTGTCGTAGTTTCATATGTCTTAAAATCTAACTTAAGAATAGGACAGGCACAACATCCAGTCCCCAGGCGTTAATTCATCACTGTGAAAGGGTAAACCCACGTTTCGCCTAAAATAACTTTTTCATCCATGCCGGGAATCGAACCAGAGACCCTTATCTCTGTAGAGATACCCGCTACTGACTGAGATAAGGTGTAAGATCCAATTGTAAAACATATATTTCCATCAACTCACAAATTAACAATTCCCTAACAAACAGATTATTTAGAAAAAAAAACATAGTTTGTTATGTCTTCCAGATTACAAGATTAATAGTATCTCTTTTTTGAAACTTACGAAAATACTGTATAAACGCTTGGGTAAGCCAACTAACCGGATAACGAACGACCGAATAATCGGGGTTTGCGGTATATACAATTGGACGTGGGAACTAAAAGTTAAAACGCTGTCTTTTTTTTAACCTGATTCAAAACAATTGTTCAATTATTTTTTTGTATCAGCGTGTTTTACTACCTGTACAGGTTATACCCATATTGATAACTACTCTAGTGGGGTAGGGATGAGTAAGAAGAATTTAGAGGTAATCTACCCGCATTTGCATAGACGGAGAGTGTGAAACCATATAGGAAAAAAAAACCACCCTCAGTAAACCCGACAAGGATTCGAACCCAGATCTCCCTGACATCAGCAGGCTAGTCTAACACGAGAGGGACGCCTCAAACCATTCGGCCACTGAGGCGGGGTTTTCAATAATTAATTTGTATTTAATCGTGTCTACGTTTAGATATTTTCGGTAAAGTTTCTACGAATCCCGCAATTCCAGATTAGTAGCTCAATACATTCATTCTAATCTAAAACTCTAAACAAACACTTAAAATAATATATTTATCAAAAAATGGAAAACATGAATGAATTTGTGGTGAAACTTTTTTATAGACTTTATCGCTATTCTCCAGAGTAAGAGTGAGAGATTCTTTGAAAGAAAGAGGGCGAACGTGTCTGAGAGAGAGAGAGAGAGAGAGCAAAACCAAGATTTACACTCATAACAGAGATACACGAATTAGGAGACGAAACAGAATAATATTAGAGTAATAGAAGATAAGCTACAAGAAATGTGTAGTATGAGAAGAGAAGAACACATAGTGCGAGTAAAGAGAAAGAGAGAGTAGATTAAACGTTACAGACGGAAGGACGAGAGAGAAAGTAGAATAAAGTCCAGCGCGACGCTAAACCATCCTTCTTGTCCTCTGCAAGTTTGTGGCGAGGAGAAAATAGATAAGTTTGGACCCGGGATCATCCCTCCTTCCACAATATCCAGAACAACAGTCCTATCTGGCGGAGGGAACCCAAACTAGTGTAGGCCCTACCACCGCTTACCTCATTACCAGAGACCGCCCGTGCTCGTTTACACAGTTGACAACAACATTCTCTCTCGCTTGACGTACAATCGCTGCTTCCAAACATGGCCACTTGCAACATTCTGAATCTTGCAATACTGTCTGATTGGCGTACAATCGCTACTTCCAAACATGGCCCTTGCAACATTCTGAGTCTTGCAACACTGTCTGATTGGGTACAATCGCTGCTTCCAAACATGGCCCCTTGCAACCCTTCTGAGTCTTGCAATACTGTCTGATTGGGTACAATCGCTCTTCCAAACATGGACACTTGCAACCTTCTGAGTCTTGCAACACTCTCTGATTGGCGTACAATCGCTGCTTCCAAACATGGCCTGCCCCTTGCAACACTCTCTGAGGTACTGTGCTCAACCCCCACTCTCTGAATTCCATTGGCGTACAATCGCTGCTTCCAAACATGGTCCACTTCAACATTCTGAGTCTTGCAACACTCTCTGATTGGCGTACAATCGCTGCTTCCAACATGCCCCTTGCAACATTGGTCTTGCAACACTCTGATTGCGTACAATCGCTGCTTCCAAACATGGCACTTGCAACCTTCTGATCTTACAACACTCTCCGATTGGCGTACAATCGCTGCTTCCAAACATGGCACTTGCAACTTCTGAGTCTTGCAACACTCTCTGATTGGCGTACAATCGCTGCTTCCAAACATGGCCCCTTGCAACTTCTGAGTCTTGCAACACTCTCCGATTGGCGTACAATCGCTGCTTCCAAACATGGCCCTTCAACATTCTGAGTCTTGCAACACTCTCTGATTGGCGTACAATCGCTGCTTCCAAACATGGCCCCTTGCAACATTCTGAGTCTTGCAACACTCTTGATTGGCGTACAATCGCTGCTTCCAAACATGGTCACTTGCAACCTTCTGATCTTACAACACTCTCCGATTGGCGTACAATCGCTGCTTCCAAACATGGTCACTTGCAACCATTCTGAGTCTTGCAACACTCTCTGATTGGCGTACAATCGCTGCTTCCAAACATGGCCCCTTGCAACATTCTGAAGTCTTACAACACTCTCTGATTGGCGTACAATCGCTGCTTCCAAACATGGACACTTGCAACCTTCTGAGTCTTGCAACACTCTCTGATTGGGTACAATCGCTCTTCCAAACATGGCCCCTTGCAACCATTCTGAGTCTTGCAATACTGTCTGATTGGTGTACAATCGCTACTTCCAAACATGGACACTTGCAACCTTCCGAGTCTTGCAACATTCTATGGTTGACGTATATTCACTTCCACCAAGTATGGCCACATCCATCATCTGTTTTACAATATTAATTGCTTACTGTACATGACGTACAATCTTTGGTACTAGTGTAACTATATAAATAGATAAAATCAATTTAGTCTACTCTATAAATTCACCAAAATGTATGTAACTAATTACATTTCTATAATAGTTATAATTCTCTATATTATTATATCAGAATGTAAGACAGAAGAAGTTACAAATCTGTAAAAAAAAAAATCCACCCAGGATTGGAAGAAGTGAAGAACTCCAACAAACCACTCGCAAGATTGATGACCAAATGTTGCTGATGTAGACAAATAAACCATTATTAATATGCAGTTGTTTTATGAAAATCATATAAAAATTATTCGTATCAAATTAAGGCAAAAAATATATTGGGTAAGTCTTAGGATGAGTGCGTGTTTAAAATTTTAAAGATTAATATCTCACCATTACTTTTCTTTTCTTTTTTTTTTGGCTTAGAATATTACTGCTCCAGTCTTTTCAAATGATTTATGTAGACATAGTGTCTATGATTCTGATTGTAGTTTTCTGGTAGAATGAATAGTATAAAGAATATACCATGGTTTATCAATAAAATAACAGCATTATTATTATTATAGTTCGCCATTGTTGCCACTCTATTTACTTGTCTGTATGAGAACAGCGGTATGAAAGTTTGACAAGTAGTTGCACTAGTAACAAACTAAGAACCTATTTCAACACCAAACTTGTCCTAATTCACCAACCGAGAAGTGGTGTACACACACACACACACACACACACAGAGTCTGTCTGTCGGTTGGAGTTGAGACAGGGCTCCGAGTTGTGTGTGAATGCCATCACATAAGAAGATTGCTCCCTCATGTCCAGATCTCAGCTCCATCTACCAGTGAGAGGATGGGGTTGTATTGTTGTTGAAGAGAACAAGAGGGAATGCTCGCCCCAAGTTTCTCCTGGGACGTCAGGCAACGCGTCGGACAGTTGGACAGCTCCAGGGCGGCGGTGGTGGGGTGGTGGGGGGTTTTGCGCTATCTCTCCGGCAAAAACAATAACCCTCACGAGGAAGAAGAGGGTCGAAAGGGTAGGGACCACCCCTTCAGGAGGTAGGAAGGGGAGAGGGAGTAAGTGAAACCACGGTCAAACTTTGACGAGACCGGGAAAAGGACCCCTCCCTCTACAAACAAGGACCTCGGCAACTCTGTAGTTGAAGTTTGAAGGAAGGAAAAAATAAAATAAAAAAGTCTCCTGCTGCAAACATAAATACGTACAGTCCGATTTTCATAGGAAGGGCCCTCTAAAAAAGTGCAAACATATTTTTTGTGGCTAGAACTGATAGAATCTTACAATTTAATTAGCGTTATTTTATAATTTTTTGGTTATCATCTCTTCTTACTACCTGTTCAGGTTATACACATGTGATCATTACTCTACCGGGGTAGGTATGAGGAAGGAATCATTTTAGGGATAATCTACCCGTATTTGCGTGGAAGGAGAGTGGGAACCCGTAGTAAAAAAAAACCCATCACTAGACACGGCTAAGATTCGAACCCTGTTCTCCCCGTCATGAGGGCCAGTCTAACACGAGAGTGACGCCTTAGACTATTCGGCCACTGAAGTGGATCTTATAGGTTATTGATAACCAGCTGAAATAACCAGCGTCACCCGAGGGAAATGTTTTCAGTTTAATGATTGTGCCTCTGGAAGGTAACTTTAAAATTAGTTCCTTTGAGCCCTGCGTGTTCCGGGTCCTAGCCCATTATTTTACTGATATTAAATTCTGGCTTAGAGATGCAATACTAAGTTTTTTGAGAAAAATGTCAGACCTCTGTGAGCGGTAGATATCACGCAATTATCATGACAAACAAACTCTTCATTTTATTAATAAAAGAATAAGATCGTAAAAATCCCTTTTTTTTACTTCAGGTGGTAATGAAGCGTCGACATTTATAAAAACCTTGAGTTCGATTTTTTTTACAATCACAATACTTTCTATCTCTGAGGCGTAGAGAAAAGGTAAAAATATTAATCCTACGTGTTGCTTTTGAACATTATTTAGTATCCGCTTCGGTGGCCACATCGTCTAAGGCGTCACTCTCGCAGTAGGCTAAACTTTCGATGATAGGGAGACCAGGGTTCGAATCCTGGTTGGGTGTACTGGAGTGTGGTTTCTCCCGAATTTTTTTTTACTCTCCCTCCACGAAAATGCAGGTAAACTTCCTCTAAATTCAACCTTCCTCATCCCTAACTCTTAAGCGTAATTAGTACATATGCGTTTAATCTGAACGGATAGTAGGACGCGGGTAAAAAAAAAAAGAAAAAATTCTCAGAACTTCGTTAGGTACCGGATTTATAAATTTAGGCCTATACTCTTTATTCTCTTCCAGAGCCACATAAACAAATTATAATATATTTGTAATCTACAATTACAAACTCAAGGTTCAAACAAAATTTAATATAAGTTATAGCAATAATCTTACCTATGGATGTCCTAGTCTAAGGCTCGAATATTTATAATCATAATTTCAGGCATCTGTATATTTAAAACGTGAAAATATTCCTTTAGACACAGTTTCTCCAGGCTCTACCCAATCAATTCTCATCAATTCGCCTTAAATTAAAACTTATACATCAAGGATGCACCCAAAAACTTCAAATTTAAAAATATTCAAAAGGTAATCCGCAATTTCAGAAAACGACAACTTATTTCGATATAAATTTCTTGAGTTCTACAAAACCAAATATAATTTTTTTTTGAAACAAAAGTATCCTAAAGTGTTCTCACATCAAAGTTTACAAAATGTTCATCATTTTATATATTTAACGTGCACTTTCGTTTTCCCATTTCACAAGTGATGAATATTTCGGCCATGCCAGGAATCGAACTCAGGCCCCAATGCTCTAAAGGCAGACAAAGTGATGGGGAACTAAAAACGAACTCAAAATATCGTTTGGATAATAACTAGTTGGCGCTTCCTTTTGGAGCAGACAGCAAAAAAAAAAAAACCTCTAAAAAAATATCCAATTCCAAAAATACGTAGGCTATAAAATACAATATTTAATCATTATTTGATTTATTTATTTTGTTAAAATAGATGGGATCTAGCCTGGAGGCAAGAATTCTACAATTTTTGAAGCAATTTTTTTAAATGATATTTTAAAAATTGTCTCATTCTTTTAGCCAATAATTGATAACGTCTTTCTTCGATGACTTTCTCATTTCTCTTTGGATGTTTCGTACAGGATTACTCCCAAACTAAAGAAAATATCGGAATAATGATGTAAGAATATTATGCTAATATACGATAAGCTACTATCAATACACCGATCGTGTTTGAAACCCGAAACATCTCCGTATTATCCAGTCCAGCAAGACTTTAGCGAGAGTGACGCCTTAGATCATTCAACCACCGAAGTGGAAGAAACCCAATGTTTTTAGGTTAGTAATATCTTTGTTTACATAAATGGGAGAACATTAAAAGGTTTATCATTTTTGCCGATATTACCTAACGTAACACTAAACCTACAAATACTCTTAAAACTTCTCTATTTCACACAACCAAGAGTGTTTTTCATACCTTTATATTGGCCTTCGGTTTGTCATTTGCAAGTAAGAAACTGTGCTTTGTTTGTCCTATTTAGCTGTACAACTCCGTGCAAGAAAGAAGATCGTCTTAAGAGCCCGTCTCACCCCACAGATAACACCTAACTTAGGTAGGTAATACAGCTAGAATCAGACGTCGCATCGTTTAGCAGTGTTTGCAATATTTGGTCAACAGCAGTGATATTGAGATCGGTTTAGTAGTTTTATAATTTTAAAAGAATTATTTTTCAATTTTGTTGTATTTTATAAAATAGTTTAAAATGCTTAAGCTGGTCTCAATTCAAATTTTTTTTAGTAAAGAATAGATAAAAGCACACGAATATGCAAAGCTTTACTCGAACTGTGTTAATACATAAGCTGCACATTATTAATAAGGGAGGGGGAGGTAACTACACATTGCTCCAGCTAAGTAGTAGGTGATGACCTGGGGTCTAGGGGTAAGGTATCAGACTTCTGTGCTGGGGGTCCGGGGTACAATCCTCGGTCCCGGCACAGATTTATCTGTTTGACAAACCTTTCCTTCACCTCTGACAAGACTGTGTATTAATCACAACATTGTGAAGTGTGTGGAATGCCAGCCTCCACCGTGGTTCGGATTCCACGTTAAACTGTAGGTCCTCCATTTTCATCTCACAATCACCCTACCATTACACATTAGCGTAAGTGCGTTAACCCTGAACGGGTAGTAAGACGGGTGTTAGTAAAAATATAATAATAATAATAATAATAATAGTAGTAATAGGTCCATGATTCAAGTAGACCTACAACATCCGACGTTTCTGTTGCTATTTATGAAACAATTAGGCTGATCGAAAAGATTAACATTCTTCTATTCTTAGTACAAAGTGCAGATTAAATAATTGAATTTCACTTAACAAAGTGGAAATTAACCGAGACTATCATTAGAATGGAACATCCACTGACGATTAATCTAATTAGTAATTAGGAGTGGCTAATCCATAGACCTTTAAAGCGCCTGACTCGGCCCAATTCTCCTAACTACAGCGCTGGGGTGTAAAATTGGCGGTGAACTTTGTACAAAGATATTGATAGTAGTTTGAGCAAACGGTGTCTGTCGCTCGAGTAGACTTGATGTGACGTCGGCGTCCTTTGATCACAATTATAGAGAAAAGTCTCGCTATACCTCTCAATAAATGAGAAGAAAATCGAGTTTTCTTTATTTTCTCCGTGAAAGCACATTGATCCGTTTCGGGCTCTGACCCCCGCCGTGTGATGTGAGAGCAGTCTCCATTTCCCCCTTTTCCCCTTTCAACCAACCTCATCCCGTTTGATCGCAATTAAAGAGTCAGTGTTAATTAATGGATCCCTCGACATCTGTGTAACACCCACCCCCCTCTTCCCCCCAACCCTTTTGATAACCCCCCTGAAGTCAGGCTGGCCTAGCATCGAGTCTTCCCATTGGTCAAAAGGGACTTTGTTCAACTCCCCCTTGAGCAATTTTACTCCTTCCCTTTAGAATCCACCCATTTCTCTTTTGAAACGAGGCTTTTACCCTCCTCTCTCCTCTCTTCTCTCTCCCTTCTCTCAAAGTCCGGTAAAACCCTTTGTTTTTACCCTAGGTCCAGAGTAAGTCAACAACAATGGGGAAGGAAAGGCATTGAAAAGCGGAGTGAGATCCCCCCCCCCCTTATACCTTCCATTTACCCCCCAGCATGGTCTCCACAACGCCCAAGTCCACAGGACTCCCCCCACGACGCCAGTAAGAAGAGACACTTGAATGCTTTCTGCACGAATCTATCGAGGACGACACCCCTCCGCGGATGGTTACAATAGCTCCACTCTTCGAGTGAAAGATCCGCCGCACTTTTTGTTGCTTATCACCGACCTGAGAATCAATAGCCTTGCTTTGGACACGAGTAAAGGTGAGTTTCTGTAAGGGCTGGTGGAGGGGGTGGAATTATAAATAAGGTCAGTATTTTGTTATCACAGTTTTTATAGTAAAAAAAAACCCTCTGGGCCAAATAAATAAAACGTTGCTTCTGTTGACATGGTGGTGTCAACAGTTCTTGAATATCTTTCATGAGCCTTGTGGAATTTAAACAGGACTCTTTGTGTCAACATTTAAAAAATAGGTTTCTGGTCAAATCTTACCATATTTTTTATATAAGCTATGTTCAAAAACTGTTAGGGGTTCTAGTGGTCAGAGCACTTGGCCACAGATCCACTGGTCTCAGGTTTGTTCTCCAGTGCTTCCAGAATTTTTCCGTAGAGCAGTGGGTCTGGAATCGGATCAGACTCAGCCTGTTGAGGAAAAATGAGGAGCTACTTGATTAAATAATTAGCAGATCTAGTCTAGAAAACAGAGTTTGACGTCTGATGCGTTCGTTGTGCTGACCACATGACACCCTCTATCGAGCAATGCTGGCACTATCATTGATAACGGCGGTGGTGGTGTTTCGGTCGGTGTAGTTCGATCGCGGGCTCACACTATGGAGTTTTTATTATTTATTTTTACAAGAACATTTTATATGACCACTTGTATAAAGTTAAACCAAACGTTTCTACTGAAGCAATACTTTATTTATTTTGCCGAAAAAAGAAAGTCTTGTTATTTTTAATATAAAAAGTGCAAAAATAAGGACCTTAACTCACGCTACAGTCCATCTTCCCTTAATAGCGAGTCTCACCCCACGGACGGCACCTTAAACAGCTCGAACCAGACGTCGAATCTTGGTGTAGTTTTCTGTATCTTACTTAAGAAAACACTGGGACAGTAAAACCGCTTTAACATATTCTAACCCGCCTTGGCTGCCGTAGTTATCCAACGCGCTAGTTTCGTGTTGAGCTAGACTACCGAGGACGGGGAGGTCGAGTTTAAAATCTCGGTCGGGTGAACTGGGGGTGGTTTTTCCTAAACTATTTTCCACGCTCCCTCCACGCAAATGCGGGTTCACTTCCTCTAAATTTAACCTTCCTAATTCATTAGCGTAATTAGTACTTAAGCGTATAACCCGAATGGGTAGTAAGACGCAGTGCTAAAATATAAATGGTATGGTGCACTGGACAGAATTTCTCTTTCTTTTATCCTAAAATAAAGATATTTACCTAAAACTAGTAAGATTTGTGAAACGAAATAATTTAACTCACACTGTTGCAGAAACACTCTACCATGGAACATCACAGTAAATTCACCATTTCAAAGACCTCCATTAAATATATATATATATATATATATTTGCTTACAGCTCAGAAACTGTTGGTTTTATAAAAATATATTTCAAATAAAAGATTTTTAGATTTAATGGTGCAACAACTTTACGACGATATGTTATTTCGTATCTGAAATAGTTACGGAGATAAATGATGAAAATTGGAAATCTCTGCTGATGTAAATTATTCTCAAACTCATTTTCATGGGAAGTTTAGGGTTTCCATTTTGTTTGTGATGTTAAACAGTGCCAGGCTACAAAATGTTATCTAAATCATTGAGCGGATTTTGAGAAAGTCGATTTATTTCTCTTTTAGCCCATCAGTAAACTACTGTTAATTTTAGGGTTGGATATCTAATTCTAAAAACCCCTTGGGGGAACTTTATAAAAACACTCGGTACCAAGTTTTTGCCCAATCGGTAAAATGGTTTCGGCTCTAGCCCGAGGTACAGACAGACAGACAACATCGAGAAAACTACTTTCTTTGTTTCAGGGGTCATGAAGCGTCAACATTTACCAAAATGTCAAGGTCTGATTGTTTGACGATTACAATACTTCTCTCTCCAAGGAGTAGAGAGAAATTAAAAATCTATCGAACAAATAAAGATTATATATATATATATATCTGTACTTGACGTGATTTCTGTTTTGAGAGTGATATTGTATCTAATTTCCCGGTTAATCAGTGGTGAGACGGGCTCTTAAAAGAGCTTGAGCCTTTAATTATCACTAACAAGGCTTACGTTGGAATGTGTAGGGTAGAGTTGAGGAAATGCACCCGCAATCACAGGGTGATGACTCATGTTCTTGCAAAATGTATCAACATGAGTGATTACAGATTAATGTTGACTGTGACGAAAGATGAAAAGCTATTGGGAAGAATCACAAAACATCCCTTCTTGGTCCAGCTCAAACAACTTCACTTTACAAATGCGATGCACTTTCGCACTTTCTTTGTCTAGACATTATATCATATTTCATTGTCTTCATAGATCATGGCTTTAAAGTGAGGTGTAAAGGAAGGCAAACGAAGAGGTAGTGTTTTTTGCAGTTTTTATAGCAACATATTTTTTGTCCAAAATAAATAAAATATTTCTCCAGTAGAAACAGAGTGTATAATTTTCCCTCCCATGGTGATGACAACAGTTGTTGAATATCTGTCATAGCAACATTAGATGACAAACTTTTTAAATGAAGAGAAAAAAGTTGTCATTAAATTCCAGGACACCCTCGACAGATATTCAACAACTGTTGATATCACCATGTGGAGAAAATTAAACTTTATATTTGTATTGAAGCAATATTTTATTTATTTAGGCCAAAAATATGGTTTTTTTATAACAACTGAAAACACACTTACCCTTTCATGCGTTCGTTACACCCCCACCTTAAGCCCACACTCCGATAGTTTGATTGAAAGTTCCGAGACTTATCTAAGAACTTAGCTAGACACGCAACTGAACCTTAAATCATAATATTGCAATTACATCATTATTATTTTTAGTGATTTGAGACATGATATAGAAACAGTTTTATGTAGTGCATAGCTTAGGTTTTATAGGACCGTCGACACAATAAGGGGATCAGGGATATAACTTAGAGGCTATAAGATATAAGTTCAAACATTTTAAAGATTCAGCGAAAAAAACACAATATTTTCACATATAAAAATATCTAAAAACATAATATTTGGATATAATTTTCTTAAAATATGGGAGGGTACCGATACTTTTTTTTTCGATACTATAAATAATTAAATTAATCGTACCTAATTTTTTCAATACTAGAAATAATTAAATTAGTAGGTCTAATATCTAATTTTCTTTCAATACTAGAATTAGTTGAAGTAGGCCTATCAATTCTTTCAATTTTAAAAATGATTGAAGTATCAATTTCTTTCTTTCAATACTATAATTAATTGAAGTATCAATTTCTTTCTTTCAATGTTAAAAACGATGAAGTATCAAATTCTTTCTTTCAATACAGAATTATTAATGTATCAATTATTTATTTCAATACTAAAAGTGATTGAATTATCAATACTTTTCTTTCATACTAGAATTAATTGAAGTATCGATTTATTCTTTCAATACTAAAAATGATTGAAGTATTAATTTCTTCTTCAATACTAAAAATGATTGAATATTAATACTTTTTTCAATACTAAATTAATTGAAGTATCGATTTCTTTCTTTCAATACTAAAAATGATTGAAGTATCAATTCTTTCTTTCAATACATAATTATTGAAGTATCAATTTCTTTCTTTCAATACTAAAAATGATTGAATATTAATACTTTCTTTCAATACTAGAATTAATTGAAGTATCGATTTCTTTCTTTCAATACCAAAAATGATTGAAGTATCAATTCTTTTCTTTCAATACTAGAAATGATTGAAGCATCAATAAAGCGTATAAACCGAACGGGTAGTAAGATGCGGTACTAAAAATAAGTATCAATACTTTCTTCGTTATTTCAGACGCGTCGGCCGCCTGAATCTCACCTAACGACGACAATCCTGCGAATCCCTTCCTTCCCGGGGGAGAAAAACCGCTTGAATTGTTTTAGCGCTGAAGCTTAATTTTCCCGCTGTTTGTGAAAAGCTTTTGTCTTTACTGTATGGATTTTACAGGAGAGAAAAGAGGGTGGGGGGGGGGGTATGGAGTTGAAGGGTCTGGAAATAAGGGTGAGAGGGGTTAGGTCTTACTGAAAATGAGAAATGGCCATTTCGCTTTCCATCGCACGGTAGAGCGAGGAGAGAACAATTTCGGGTGTTCTGTTAAGTAATGAATTTCGACCTTACCACCCCTCCCCCTTTTTACGCCCCCCTTCCAAACATCTCACTTCACAATGATTATTGTTTAGAACTGGAGATAAGAGGAAATTACAACCATATTAAAACTGATAAGATGAGGTAAGGGAGAGATCATCCCCCCCTCCTTAACGTCCGAATGCTCCAAGAAAAGGTGTTTTCAATTATCTGTGATTCCCTGAAATTGTACCCTTTTAATTCTAAATTCTCTAAACACTATGTCTGCCTCTTGTGGTCAGAGCTATTGGCTAATTATCTAGAGGTCCCGAGCTCGATGCGTGGTTGTATCGTAAGTATTTTTTTTTCTGAAAGGAGAACTGTACCTATGACCACTATGGTCTGGTTAGTTAGGCTCAAGCTATGCTTAAGATCGTTATTGGCTCCACACCCTCATGACGTCATTTCATTGCTAGTATGACGTGTAGACAACCTCTAAGGTGTACTGTTCCCACTGAGCGACTAAAAGTCTACATACAGGGTAATATAACAATATACTGCATCTTTCAAGGTCAAATATGACATAAGTTACACTTGAGAATATTTTTTTTTATATAGAGTGTCGTAGAGTGTTGCCAAAGATAAGCAGTGCTTGTTAAGACTGTATCCACCTGTGGTATTTTCTCACCCAATCTGTACCCATTTGACCAATAACACATAGGTTCTGCCCCACACAACACACACATGGGTGTCACTAAAATTAGCTTTAGCTTCAATGCCTGAACTTTATTCGCTTCGGTGGTCACGTGGTCTTACGCACTAATCTCGCATGTAGACTAGACTGCCGATGATGGGGAGATCAAGGTTCGAATCTTGGTCGAATGTACTGAGGTTAGTTTTTCTAAAATAGTTTTCCACTCTCCCTCCAAGTAAATGCGAGTAGGCTTCCAATAAATATAGCTTTCCTAATCCCTAAAACCATCGGCGTACATAAACGTACAGCCAGAACGTTTAGTAAGCCCCGGCGTCCTGATATGTATTCAAGTAGGCTTACCCCAGGTTTAAAATAGATGCCTTAGACTATTTGATCACTGAAGTGGGTGATACGTCATTTGTTCCAAGGAATAGCTTACTCCCTCTAGACTTATAACCTATCTTAGTGTCCCATAATGTGTAATTCAGCATTTCAGCGCTAGGCAGACTAAAAGCTCAATCCAGCCAGACTTGTGTCTATTAACACCACAATACATCACACAAACATTTGTCCAAAGAAATCCCCCCAGTTCCGTATTCAGAGTTTCTTCTTTAACCATTTATGTCAGTTTATAAATTTGTATTCAGATCCGTCTGAAAGGAAATACTAGTTTGATGTTGTTAGGGAGTGACTATTGACCAAAACAAGAAGTGGGTCCCCCCCCCCTCTAGTCCTAGATGACAATGTTCCTCCAACTCGCTCTGACGACGGGAGGGGTTTCGAATAACAAGGTCTGCCAACTGTTGTTACTCCCGACTAATTTGTTGTCGGACCGGGGAACCGTCGAACAGAGGCGTGAAGGAACGGAAGACCAGTATTCTGTGTACTAGCTTCGCGCGAGGTCACGGAACATGAGGTCAGAGTTGCAGAGAGGCTGCGTGCGCCATTGTGGATCAGATGAAGTCTTGTGACTGAGGATGCTGGGTTGACCAGATCAGTCAGAGGTGAGTTTGTGACACGTGTCCATATCGTGTTCTATTGCTCGGATGAAGTCTTGTGACTGAGGGATGCTGAGGTTGACCAGATCAGGTCAGAGGTGAGTTTGTGACACGTGTCCATATCGTGTTCTATTGCTCGGATGAAGTCTTGTGACTGAGGGATGCTGGGGTTGACAGATCAGGTCAGAGTTGAGTTTTGACACGTGTCCATATCGTGTTCTATTGCTGGATGAAGTCTGTGACTGAGGGATGCTGGGGTTGACCAGATCAGGTCAGAGGTGATTTGTGGCACGTGTCCATATCGTGTTCTATTGCTCGGATGAAGTCTTGTGACTGAGGGATGCTGGGGTTGACCAGATCAGGTCAGAGGTGAGTTTGTGACACGTGTCCATATCGTGTTCTATTGCTCGGATGAAGTCTGGTGACTGAGGGATGCTGGTGTTGACCAGGTCAGGTCAGAGATGAGTTAGTTTAAATCACCTACACACCATCCAACACAATCACCCATCGGTTGGGACAACCTTTCGGGTTGTATAGCATATAGTCCTGTTGTCCAACGAAAACTGTCGGAACCCTAAGTCGGGCGGTTGGATGGAGACAATCATTCGACTACCCAACCCTACCTCTCTGTTGTAGAGTGGGTAGCGGGGTTGGTCACTCCAATTCATTCAATTACAAGCGTTAGGGTTCGGCCAGACTGACA
Organism: Timema podura; assembly: GCA_033556935.1. Taxonomy (NCBI): domain Eukaryota; kingdom Metazoa; phylum Arthropoda; class Insecta; order Phasmatodea; family Timematidae; genus Timema; species Timema podura. Next base: position 9,966,804 of record JAVRXN010000001.1, on the reverse strand, counting down.
AGCGTACGAGCGAGCGCGCAAGCGACTGGGTGGCCAGACTGGCGAGCGCGTGATTAGCAGATAGCTCTCGTTAGTTGTTGACGAGGAGGCTCCGAATCTTGGCTCACTGAACTGAGGGGGTTTTAACAAGTGATTTATTGTTCTGGTTTTCTCATCCTCTCTCCACGCTAATGGTGATTCTTATTTGTAAAGGACTATTTTGATAATATTGAAGTATTTTAACTTATCAGTTTATATATATATATGTATATATATAGGTATGGCTTATGATCTTAACAATTAAATTAGGCCGTTAGTAGCAAGTGTGCTAAACCTATCGATAGTAATAAAAATGTCAAAATGAGAAGTTTTCCTAGCACTCAATGAACCAACATACAATAATATTGCCCAGCGCCTGTAAACTAGACTGTCCGGCTCGATCGCGCGCGCTTGAAAAATAGAACCAATTCTATCTTTCAAGTGTGCGCGCTCAGTCTGGCCGCCCCCTTAGTTGAAAATAAAATTTGTCTGTAACACATTTTTTTGTTTATCGCGATCAATACTAGACCTGCTAGTTGGAATGTCTTATTGGGAGTTATGTAGATCCACTTTCTACTTGGTTGTTCCGACTGTTGGGTAGTCGGGTTGGATGGGTGCATGGGGCTCCCATTGTGTGAAATGGGCTCTTAAGACGTCTGATTCAAGATGTATTACGACAAGTATGTATTGTCGGGTTTAGACGGCTCTTAATACGTTGGTTAGAGATGTATTACTGCCTAAGTTAAGTGATATCCATGGGTAAGACAAGCTCTTAAGTAAAGGTGAAAGTTGAAGCTGGTACTATATTTGGCCTGCTTACATGCTTATAATAAAAATAGTCTAGAGGGACAACGCTGTAAGCTGTGTGCCGAGAAGAGACCAAACTGGACAGCGAAGAATCCGGTTCCCATTCTTGACAAGAGATGAACGAGCCGGTTGACTCGTGGGTCACCTGATGATAGTTTAATAGCGTGACGATTGCTCCAACTACATACGGCCGGCACTTTTCATCTCACCTCGTATGGCAAGTTCGTGGGGGGTAGTCATGTATGTCCCACACACACATATGAGGGTACGTTTATACCACGTGACTCTTACATTCTTTAAGGGTGGACTAAAGGGAACGCGAGGAAAGGAGAGTGGTTTGAAGTTTTATGGCAAAACATTTTGTTTGTCAAAATAAATAAAATACTCGCTGCTATACTACACTACTACTACTACTACTACCATACTATACTACTACTATACTACTACTACTACTACTACCACTACCACACACTACACACTACACTACTACTACCCACCTACCACTCACATCGCGTCTTACTACCCGTTTGGGTTGTACACACACCTAATGTGTAATGGTTAGGGTGATTGTAGATGAAATGGAGGACCTACAATTTAACTGGAATCCGAACCACGGTGGAGGCCTGGCATTCCTCACATTCACAAGTTGTGATTAATACACGTCTTGTCAGAGGTGAAGGAAGGGTTTGGCAATCAGATAAATCTGTGCCGGACCGAGGATTGAACCCCGGGAAACTCTGCAGACCGAGGTATGACACCTTACCCCTAGACCACCAGGTCACCGTGAGTAAAATTAAACTCTTTGTTTTTACTGGAGCAATATTTTATCTATTTAGGCCAAACAAATGTTTTGCTATAAAAACTGCAAAAAAAATTAACTTTTCTGGCGTTTCCTTCACTCCAACCTTAAGTTTGAAGTGAGATTACCTAACTAATATTTTAGTAAACATTCTACCCGCCTCGGTGGCGTAGTTGGCTAACACGCTAGTCGTATTGAGCTCAACTGCCGAGGACGGGGAGATCTAGGTTCGAATCTCGGTCGGGTGAACTGAGGGTGGTTTTTCTAAATGGTTGTCTACTCTCCCTCAACGCAAATGCGGATTCACTTCCTCTACATTCAACGTTCCCAATTCCTAATCCATTAGCGTAATTAGTATTTAAGCGTATAACCCGAACGGTTAGTAAGACGCGGTGCTTAATAATAATATAATTATTTTATTTTTATTGTATTTTATTTGTGAGACTAGACAAAATGGAAGAGAACGATTAAAAAAAAGTATTGATTAAATTGTTTAAACATTTTAATCGTTGAGTTATTTAGAACATGTTAAAAATTGTATGTATAATATACAGGATGAGGCGTTTAGTTTGAGATAGCAGTATATCCAGAAAACAAAGCATTTTTGACAACATAATTTTGAACAAAGGTTTTTTTTGTTTTTCAGGTGGAAATAGAACAGTACTAGCTATTTTTGGTTTTGTCTTCAAGGTTATTTCAGGGTCAACCTTGTTGGGTTGTTTTTAAATTAAAATCTTTAGTGAGTGCTTATTGATGTAAATATGTAGATGTCCCGGTAGGACAGAGGCAGACACCCGGAAACCCTGTAAAGAAACAGATGCAACGCAACACGCTTCTCAAATAAACAAGTTCCGCGATTTTAGTAGAACATTCTGCACAAGGTCTGACAGAAAAGCAATATGTTGCAAATTCGCAGAGTCCCATGGAAACACTCTATATCTGAAAGAGAAGAGCGCCGAGACGCACGGGCGTCTTTAGTCGAGAGGTGGGGGGGGGACGTCTTTTGTCATCGGTTCGACTGGAAAGAACGAACTTCCACATGAAATAAGTGTAACAATATTTAATACGACATTCCTACACGATCAGAGGACGACAGAATGTTATAACCGAGGTAGACGTCGTCGCCTTGGAGACGTGAATCTCTCGTCGACAATAAAGAGACGCTTTGAGGCGTCGCGGGTGGACGGGAAACATGAGGTATTAAGTAGGGACACCGAAATATCCCCCTAGACTTTTTTTTGTGAACTTTTATTTAGCACATTAAACTTAATATCAAAATATTTTTAGATATGATTGAATCAATTATGAATACGCAAAATAAAACAAAATTGAATATTTTTTTGGTAGTAAATTGATTAATTGTTCTTTTTATGCAAATAATGGTAAATTTTGTCGATTTTAATGAAAGTTAACGATATTCAAACTATACACATTTTTACTTAACAGTAGACGACATTGTTCTTTGTATTAAATTGTAAATAAAAATACTACCAACTGCACTATTATAAATTTCTTCTTGATATTCCTACAAGAAATCAAGTTTACAGGGAAAAAAAAAATCCTTCCACCAAAAGCCATTAGTTAAAGAAGAAGTTCTATATATATTTATAAGTCAAAACTTGACCGAAGGCAAATATTTAAAATTTAAGAATTTGAAATTTAGCAGTAATTTTTTTCGTCCATACAAGTTTGAGTAAATTATTTTTTACCATCTTTTGACGAAAAATTCCTTTTATTTACCCATTTTTAATTTTTTTAAAACCCAACTTTTTACTTAACGAGATCTCATCACTTTATTTATCACAAATCAGTCTCTATGTATCCTATAGAAACCAGCAATAGGTCTGTTACAATAATTGCTTTCTCTTAGAACAGTAGTTGCCAAACTTTTCCGTTTCGCGGACATCCTGAAGCCATTAATAATTCGTAAACAAAATAATAATAATAATATTGTTATCTTAAAACCTACACACAAGCGAATATAATATTGTTACTATTGGCAGCATTTACATTATTACTACCCCGGTTAATGAGCACATGGTCAAGCTCATTAAGACTGGTTTACCGGTGATGATGATGGGGACGTTGGGGTTTGAATACAGGCGAGTGTCATTTTTCCTCAATTGTTTCCCACTTCCCCCCAAGCAATTATGAGTATATTTCCTCTACATTATTATAACCCTATAGTTCTTACAGCAATAGCATAATTAGTAACCGACGTATACCCGAGTAGATACTGAAACACGAGGGAATAAATTAATAAAAATAAAAATCTCACCTCTTTTAGTGGCTGATAGGGAATAGATTCTGCTGTTTGGTCATTTACTAGCCAGGTTTCAATTATTTAAAGATTTGACCAATTTTATGTAACTAACATTAATATTAGTCTACATTAATAAAAGGCCATTAATATTTTACCAATTATTCCCTTCTCGTAACAAAACCTTTAGCAACCTTGTATTAACCAACGATGCTGTTCAACATTTCATGAATGATTTCAAACTTTTCATAGTTACAAATCAATATTTTTCGTATAAAGTAGTTGTGTTGAAAGAATTAGTGAGGCAAGGATAGTAAGCCTACCTACATAAAGATACAAGGTTCATATCTGACAGTTGATCTTTTATTTAAGCTGTGATTTCCTCAAATAATAGCTTACTGGTGATAATAAAAAGGTTTGCCTTCTTTTTACCCCACTTACTCGGCTAATTCTAAGAAGCGTCCTTTGTTTTCCAATATCATATTGAATTAAGAGAAAAAGAGCATTTAAAATGTTGACAAGAAAAAATTTTACAATCAAAGGCTCAACAAAGTTCAACCTGAAGGTGAATATTAAAATATTAACTGGTATTTGGTTGATGATATATACATTTAAAACTGTAGTTAAAGTAAAAATCTATAGCATTAAGTTTTCATATGTATATATTGACCCCCTTTTTTAAGGGGGTCCAACAAATCCCAGGGGGTCATGAACCCCAGAAGATCCCCCTCTCTACGCCCTTGGAAAGGGCCTTTTAGAAAATACTGCCACCAATATTTATAATAGTTTACTACATTAGTTTATTACTGTCATAGTGGCCAGAGTTCATGGCTACAGATACAAAAGTCCAGTTTCGATCCTGGTGCTTCCATATTCTTATGTGAAGCAGTGAGTCTGTAACTCAGTCAAACTCAGCCTCGTTAGAACAAATGAGTAGCGGCTCAGATCTAGAAAACTGAGATTAACAGCTGGAGGGATCGTTATGCTTGCCACATGACACTCTCTATCTGCAGATGTTGGCACTATCTTCGCCAACATAAGGTGGCCACTCAGTTGGTATAGTTTGCTTGTGGGCTGACTCCATTGAGTTTTTTAATAGCTATGGATAGTATATAAAATTACATAAATTGACGAGTTTATAGTCTTCGTGAAAATGTTTTAGTAGCTGTTATAACAGTCAGAAAAAATCTTATCTTCTTATAAAAGCCGGAATAGGATTTAGATGAGTGGTTGACACTCCTGACTTGCCCGGGAGGTCAGGGATCTACCCTGGTTAATGGATATTAGGCCTCTATACATTTTCAAAAATATAAAATGGGGATAGGTTAAGTCAAATTTTCTCTATTCTGTTATGTTAAATATTGGAGGTGTTTGTCGTAATTTGATTTAATTTGGTGGGGGTTTTTTTCGTGCAGTCTCTGAACCAACTGATTATATTTTAAGATGCCTTATACACTAACCTAATTCTAAAATAGACACAACGCCAAGCCCCCCGGCCGTTAACTCATCACTGTGAAAGAGGAAACCTAAATTTCACCCATGATCAATTTTTCGACCATACCGGGGGCTCGAACTTGGTATCCTGAACTGAGTGAGTGAGCCAAAGTGTCGGTCGAGGTGACCGTTAGTTGGTGCTGGTGCTAGAGAGTAAGAACACTCCTCAACGTGCTGCCAGGGAAACCAAGTGTGGACTTGTCTCCCTCTCCAGTCTACTGTTGTGTTAATGACGGCCTGAGGGGAGCCTCCCCCGGTTCCACAGGGAGAGAGGGGAGGAAGTGTATTGATCCAGGCAAGAGTTGGCCAGCCATTAGCGACATACCCTCCCCAGTCCCCCATCCAGACCCTAACACAGGCGACACTACACGTGAAACTCTCTTCTGTGATGGCGGGCCGGTAGGGTCCTTTGGAGGGTTCATGTTGTCTGCAAGGGTCCTTTGGAGGGTTCATGTTGGCTGCAAGGGTCCTTTGGAGGGTTCATGTTGGCCAGTAGGGTCCTGTGGAGGGTTCATGTTGTCTGCAAGGGTCCTTTGGAGGGTTCATGTTGGCCGGTAGGGTCCTTTGGAGGGTTCATGTTGTCTGCAAGGGTCCTTTGGAGGGTTCATGTTGGCCAGTAGGGTCCTGTGGAGGGTTCATGTTGTCTGCAAGGGTCCTTTGGAGGGTTCATGTTGCCTGCAAGGTCCTTTGGAGGGTTCATGTTGTCTGCAAGGTCCTTTGGAGGGTTCATGTGGTCTGCAAGGGTCCTTTGGAGGGTTCATGTGGTCTGCAGGGTCCTTTGGAGGGTTCATGTTGTCTGCAAGGGTCCTTTGGAGGGTTCATGTTGTCTGCAAGGTCCTTTGGAGGGTTCATGTGGTCTGCAAGGGTCCTTTGGAGGGTTCATGTTGTCTGCAAGGTCCTTTGGAGGGTTCATGTGGTCTGCAAGGGTCCTTTGGAGGGTTCATGTTGTCTGCAAGGGTCCTTTGGAGGGTTCATGTTGTCTGCAAGGGTCCTTTGGAGGGTTCATATTGTCTGCAAGGGTATTTTGGTGGATGGATTTTGGCCGGTAGGGTCCTTTGGAGGGGCCATGTTGTCTGCAAGGGTCCTTTGGAGGGTTCATGTTGTCTGCAAGTTAATTAATGTAAGTAATTAAGTAAATTAGTTTGTAAGTCGTGTGTTTATATAATGAGTCTGTTCAGAACGTTCTCGTTAAATGCATCAAATAAATTTTACAAAATTACAAAGTTATAAATTACATTTGATTTATTAAATGGAAACTCGCTAAAATATTCAGATTAAATTATGAAATAATAAATTAATTTATGAGCTGACTTAAAACCTTTACCATATTCACGCTATTTTGATTACCCCTTTTTTCCACCATATACGAGTAAAATTCTTTTACGCTACCTTGACTTATTGCACTATGACCCTATACCATAGTGTAATAATGAAAGGTAAGCTTGCTACCTTCACAGGATAAACAAAGGTTATGCCTACACCATGAAAACTTAGCCTAGCAATAATAGACTCTTAATAAAGGCAGAATTACCACCTATCAACTTTCACTAACATTAATTTTTCTCAGATATAGAAGATATGTAAGGTTAGGTTAGTCTGTGATAGGTTAGGCTATGTTAGGTTAGGCTAGGCTATGTTAGATTGGCTTGTAAGTCATGAAATATACCTTATTTTTGTTAACAAGCAATTGTAATTAAATAAATGCAAGTTTAATTGTATAAAGTGGTCGTTTTTTTGTAGTGCACTACAAACAAACACAGCCTAACTTAGCCATTTATGTCTGAGAAAACTGAATGTTATTAAAAGTTGTGAAGGGGGTATTTATTTATTTAGGTAAACATTTACGGTGGTTCGAAGTTTGTAACGTTTAGGAAATGATGATGAATATGGCCGAACGATATCCTTATGAGATAGGTGATCCAAGTTATTATTAACTAGATTTGGACTTAAATCGTGTTACTATTTCAAGTATTTCCCTTTTATTGCTTATTTTTTCTTATTTTAGCACCGCGTCTTACTATCCGTTCATGTTATTCCTCATGCTACGTTAATTGATTTAAGGCAATAAAAGGTTATATAAGAGGATACGGGCCCGCGATGGGCGCCAATTACTATGCTACGGATTTATTGGCCCGCGATTAGCACCAATTAAAGTGATACGGATATTTATATCGTGATATTGCCCTGTGTTTGAGTACTATTTATAACGATATCGAGTTTTACAATGATGACGACGCGAGCATGTCTTGACTGCGCACTCACGCGGCTAGGTGTCAATGTTGTGATCTTTTATCTTATTAAATGAACAAGACTTTTGAGTTGCTCACACGATTTATTTAGTTTATTACACCATCTGTACTGAAGATATGATGTAAAATGATACAGTTTTTGTTGAATTACAGATTTTTTTCTCTAATATAATACTGTGTACACTGTGGATTTAAGTTAGTGGCACTGTGTTTATTTTACCGGCACTGTTATGTGATATTACACTTTCTATAGATTTATGCTACTGGCTCTGTGTGTATTCATACGCACAAGGGGCTTATATATGGCCTACCCCTTGCCTCTTGGCCCCCTGGTCACCAGTGTTAAAACTAATAGATAAACTCCTGGTGACCTAGTGTTATGAAGGCTGGCTTCCTATTGGGTAGAGGAAGCCAACGTGTCATAAGATAATTCCTACACGACGGAGTTGATCTTTTAAAGAAAAAAAGTTTTGAAACGCAATACATTGACATTATTTCTGAAAACGCGTGGTTTTTCATGGGTGAAGTATTAAAAGGAAATTTACATATATTACTTTAAAGAAAAATACAATTCATCCTATGATTTTTTTTATTATATGAGAGGGTTCCAAAACAATATCATTACGAGGAAATATTCCCGAATTTGCGTGGAGGCATAGTGGAAAACTATTTTGGGAAAACCACCCCTATTACACCAACCGAGATTCGAACCTCGATCTCATCAGCAGTCTAGTATACTGCAAGAGTAGCATGTTAGGCCATGCGGCCACCGAAGTGTGTCTTTTACTGTTCAAATATAACTTATTTGTATGGTATGTTAATGAAAATTTTTTTTTTTTCAAAAATCTTTTATTTTTTGCGTACTAAGCCCGAGAACTCTAGCTCAGTGTTTATACGCCCGGGTTTGATTTTCAGATCGACTTAAAATAAATCATTATTTACGAACGGATCTGTGTGTGTTTACTACCGCCGTGTCTATAGAAAGGTCCACGGGAAATCCCCCAACAAATTGTCACCTATTCTGGTCGTTGAACGACCTCTGACCTAGGAAGATAAATCTTCCGTCCGTCCGGATGTGTTGATGGTCCCTCGTGCGATGAACAGCTGTCATGTGTGCTCCCTTCTCACACACATATGTGTGTGGCCATGTGTATGTGGTAATAATGTTGTCCACACACCGCAACACGACTATAATACCTCACCTGGCAGGAACACGGAGAGCGTGTGTGGTCAAACCGGACATATCCACATGTCTTCCGACCAGTCGATAACACTCGTCCACGCATGACACCCAGCTATCACTCGCTTCAATGACCGCACAGTCTGAGGCGTTACTATCGTGTTGAACTTGACTGCTGATGACGGGGTATCCAGGTTAAGATCCCTGTTGGGTCTAATGAGGTTTTTTTTTTTTTACTAAATGGTTCCCCAGTCTCTTTCCAGACTAATGCCGGCATAGTGATTCTAAAATAACCGGTCCCCTGGTTAGAGGTCTGTACACCTGGCTACGAGCTAAGGCTCCGGGATTCGATTCCCGGCTGGTATCGTGGGTATTTTTCCCGGTTAGGTTTAAGGGTTTCACACCCTCATACTCACTGGATAACGGTACATTAGTACTGACTAATCTTTCCACAAACTGGGCTACGGGTGATGTAGCCCAGACGCGCAATATTAGCCCATTATCACCACAAGGATGAAGAAGGGGGAATTTAATAAGGATAAGGTGAAACCATTTAATTAAAATCACCTCTCAGTCGCATCAGATTGGGATGTTAGCCCCCCGACCTCTCTGTTATCGGAATTCTATATATATTATATTATATATATATATATTTTGGACTGACGCTTTACACCAGCGAACACCACTCATACATCACTCAATATGTTGTCAGTAATTATGATGGTGATAGGGTATGAGGTATAGTGAGGGTGAGTATGAGGTGATAGTATGAGGGTGATATATGATGATGTATGAGGTGTAGTAGAGGGTATAGTATGAGGTGATAGTATGGGATAGTATGAGGGTGTGTATGAGGGTGATAGTATGAGGGTGATAGTATGAGGTAGTATGAGGGGAAGTAGGGTGATGTATGAGGTGATAGTATGGGGTGATAGTATGGGTGAGTATAGGGTAAGTATAGGTGATAGTATGGAGTGGAACAGTGAACAACCTAACTTAAGCCTAATTAACTAAACCCTGTTGACCGTTGGGGTATAAAGCCTCTTTCGGTAAAAATACCCAAGGTCTAGCTGGTAATTAAACCCGGGACACCTAGGTTCGTAGCCAGGTTCGCTGTCCACTACACTACGGGGCATTTCAGTAGATTGTTGAAACATGTAGTAGTAGAATCCGTGGTGGTATCTTGGTTCTATTCAGCTTCCTGCGTGGATCTAGTCTTGACAGTGAGGGGTAGGGGTGAAGAGGGGGGGGTGTTTGTACTAGAGGTCCCCTGGCACACCTCCATCACTGGGGTGTTCGCAACACTCGTAAACACCGCAGTCACGGTACTTGGTACGAACGGAGGGCTGGGTGCTCGCTGTCTATTTCTACGACAGTAACTCCAGTCGGCCATATTACCAGGCTCACAGGGACTCTCTAAACAATCTATTCCCCACAGAGGAATCACCAGTGGCGTGTAGTGGAGCGTTGCAAGGGTTAGCAGAGCTGGTTAAAACTGGTACCTTGTGACTTATGTTATCGCCGTTTGACCAATCGTATGTAGCGTCTGATCAAGTGGCCAGCTAACTCATAAATGAGCGAATATATGACGCAAAGACCACAGACGGAAAAATGGAACGTCTTTTTGTGGTATGTGTATTTTTTTTTAACCTCATCTGGTATTTGGAAAGGTTTTAATTATACTACTATAAAGCCACATGGCTGCCTCACTCCCTCACTCACTCATTGACATTAATGTTTACCCACTTTCAGATGAAATAGAAACTTGAAATTTGGTGAAACTTATAGCTTATAGCCTGTAACCGACAGGAAAATTCTAAAAAGTTAAAAATTCTAATTTTTAACCCCCGAAAAAAATTCAAAGTGGCGGAGCAACATTAAATTCGGTGTGGATCTTTCTTTGGAGGTCTCTTGTGGCTAAACGGTAAGACCTATCAAAAAAACGGATTGCACCAGCAGCCACGGATTTGCCGAGATCCACAAGTTTGGTCCTATTACTTTTTGCCGTATCTCCATCGATTATACCTTAGATAGAGCTAGATTTTTTGATTTTAGGTAAATTTTGCACATTTCCCACATATTTAAAAAAATTTCCGACACACTTATGGGACAGCTAGAATAAATAAAATTTGGCAGACATATTGGCACATCCAATTGCCATAAGCATGCTAAATTTATGATTCTAGCTGCCCTATAAGTATGAAGAAACTAAAATAATGTGTGAAAAATACAATACAATACGGTAACTTACGTTCAAAACAAGGCTGGGAATTACATCAGTTTACATCCACTTGCAAAGAAAACTCACTAAGAGCTCCACGAGCAAAGCGAGTGATTTTATAAACTATAACTTAAGACCCCTTAAACGAAGTTTTCTGTCGGATGAATTTGAAGCTATTTTGTTAAGCGCATTGCATATTAACTTAACGACAATGTAATAAAATAGAAATAGCGGAAGAAAATGAGTTCACCTTTTTTATTCTCTCATTTACCTGCTGATAACCCTAACCCTCTTCCTGTGATGAGTATAAACACCCACTCTACTATTTTTCATGGACAGCATTGGCCTGCATTTCAAGAACAAATTTTTCTGTTTTCCTATTTTAGATATAGGCCTACATTTGCATCCACAGAATCTCTTAATCCACATCCTGGCAGGAAGACTCCTACTGGTCTTTTTTTTGTGGATAAACCAAATAGTCTGAGTTGTAGTACGATTTATAAAAATATGTTTACAAAAAAATCAATTCAAGATCAACAAAAATATGTTGTCATCACCGCTTCTTACTACCCGTTCAGTTTATACAAATAGATGATTACTATAATTGGCTAGGAATGCGGAAGGAAGCATTTTAAAGGTGATCTATCCACATTTTTGTGGAAGGAGGGTGGGAACACGTTTAGGGAGGATAAACCCACCTAAGTACATCCGTCCGAGATTTGTAACCTTGATATAACCGTCATCGGCAGGCTAGTCTATTGTGAGAGTAATTCCTTAGACCATGTGGCCATGTAAACGGGTAGAGTTTATAAGTTGATCGTGGTACAAAAAGGATGCCGACTCCTGGTCTAAAGGTGTTGCTCTTGAAATATTGCCTACTAAGTGGAGATCAAGGTTCGAATAACGTTTGGAGTGCCTTGTGGGTGTTCTTTTTTTAAAATAGTTTCTCACTCTCGCTCCACGCAAATGTGGGTACACTTCTTTAAAATTGAACCTTCTTTATCCCCAACATACTAGCGTAGTCAGTACATAAAGTATAAAAGAACGGGTAGTAAGACGCGGTGAGGAAACAATCCCTGCTGTTTGAAAGATGTGCTCTAACTCGACAGATGGCATTCCAAGCGAGTTCCAATCCTTCGGTTGAAACGGCGACGCCGGACGCCGGAGAAGGACGCCTCTCGGTGACGTCCGCAGAGAATGCCGGGAGAGCTTCATTCCCAGCCTCCGGGAGATACCGCAGCTGCAGCTGCCAACAGGTGGACACGGCACGAGGACATCGGTTTGATGCAGGTAGGCATACACGCGGACTGAAAATAAATAAATAATGTAGCCTGGAATGTCCTCGGGGTGATCAGGCGTTCTTGGACACTAAGCGACGAACAAAATGACATCGGTGGTCACGTGGTACAAAGCGTCACTCTCGTGTTAGACCGGATTACGGTGATGGAGAGAACTGCGTTCGTCTCTCGAGTGGGGCTCGAAAGGTGGTTTTTGCATAAATGGTTTCGCATTATTCCTCCGAGCGACTGCTGATATATTTTCTCTAGAATTCTTTCGTGTTATTAAAAAAAAATTAGCACCGCGTCTTACTACCCGTTTGGCTTATAGCCTAAACCTATGTACTAACTACGCTAATGGTTTTATGGATTAGGAAGGCCTTATCCGAGGAATTGTACCAGAATTTGCGTGGAGGGAGAGGGGAAAACCACTTTGGAAAAAGCTCCATCAGTACACTCGACCAAGATTTGAACCTTGATATCCCCGTTATCGGTGGTCTAGTCTACTGCGAGAGGACGCCTTAGACAATGCGGCCACCGAACTGGCTTCCTTCTTATTATTCTAGTAGTGTAATTAATGTTTGCTTAAAGGGTAGTAAGACGTGGTAGCTAAAAAAAATGGTAACGTCTGTAACTGTGGTACAGTCACTAACAAGGTCTACCTAGATTACAATTTTAACTCACCTCCTGTTATTTATAATAAGCCAAAACTGTAAAAAAAAAGTTAAAAAATAGGAATAGTTTCCCTTTTGTTTTTCGATGACCAAGATGTGAAATAAAACATGAGCAATTCTTTTGAAAACTGTCAGACTTATAAAAGAGATTGGAAGGAGACAAAAAAATAGTTTGTTGATATAAATACGTTTTTTTAAAAGCTTTTCTAAATTATATAAAAAATATTGAGGGAACATCAATTTTACTAGATTACATTTGATATCCAAGGGTTATTCCAAAAAATTCAAACAATATGATCTATCTTGGGTTTTATGATGATTATAAAATAAATATTGAACTGCTTTAATTAAAATAAATACAGTTTATGTATCTACTAGAAGTTAAAAAATGTTAAATAAACTTTGAAAATAGAATAAAGATTTGGAAAACTGTGATCGAGATAAACCAATGTGTTGAAAAATAATAATATTATTTTACCTAAGCTCAACCAAAACTTGGTAAATATGTATAGTTCATATTTAAGAAATTATTACTATAAAGCATACACTTGTTTCATTCTGACCATTCTTGTCAGGGGAGGTCAAAGGGAAGGATACAGGGGAAAAAGGAGGAAATTCACAACACACTCATTTTCTAGGACAACGACTTTTATATCTCAAACTCTACAAGGACTCCAGCAAAATATACTTTTTTAAATTAATTTAGATATGAAAGATACCTCTTTTAACCACAATATAAAGTACATTTGAAAGGTATCATGATTGTCTAACAGATGGCAGCACTACTCAATTTAAATATGACATAAACCTCTTTTAACCACAATATAAAGTACATTAGAAAGGTTTCATGATTTTCTAACAGATGGCAGCACTAATCAATTTAAATATGACAGAGACCTCTTTTAACCATAATCTAAAGTAAATTAGAAAGTTTTCATGATTGTCTAACAGATGGCAGCAATACTCAATTTAAATAACAGAGACCTCTCTTAACCATAGTATAAAGTACATTAGAAAGGTTTCATGATTGTCTAACAGATGGCAGCACTACTCAATTTAAATAACAGAGACCTCTCTTAACCATAGTATAAAGTACATTAGAAAGGTCTCATGATTGTCTAACAGATGTCAGCACTACTCAATTTAAATAACAGAGACCTCTCTTAACCATAGTATAAAGTACATTAGAAAGGTTTCATGATTGTCTAACAGATGGCAGCACTACTCAATTTAAATAACAGAGACCTCTCTTAACCATAGTATAAAGTACATTAGAAAGGTTTCATGATTGTCTAACAGATGGCAGCACTACTCAATTTAAATAACAGAGACCTCTTTTAACCATAATCTAAAGTAAATTAGAAAGCTTTCATGATTGTCTAACAGATGGCAGCAATACTCAATTTAAATAACAGAGACCTCTCTTAACCATAGTATAAAGTAAATTAGAAAGGTTTCATGATTGTCTAACAGATGGCAGCACTACTCAATTTAAATAACAGATACCTCTCTTAACCATAGTATAAAGTACATTAGAAAGGTCTCATGATTGTCTAACAGATGTCAGCACTACTCAATTTAAATAACAGAGACCTCTCTTAACCATAGTATAAAGTACATTAGAAAGGTTTCATGATTGTCTAACAGATGGCAGCACTACTCAATTTAAATAACAGAGACCTCTCTTAACCATAGTATAAAGTACATTAGAAAGGTTTCATGATTGTCTAACAGATGGCAGCACTACTCAATTTAAATAACAGAGACCTCTCTTAACCATAGTATAAAGTACATTAGAAAGGTTTCATGATTTTCTAACAGATGGCAGCACTAATCAATTTAAATATGACAGAGACCTCTTTTAACCATAATCTAAAGTAAATTAGAAAGCTTTCATGATTGTCTAACAGATGGCAGCACTACTCAATTTAAATAACAGAGACCTCTTTTAACCATAATCTAAAGTAAATTAGAAAGCTTTCATGATTGTCTAACAGATGGCAGCAATACTCAATTTAAATAACAGAGACCTCTCTTAACCATAGTATAAAGTACATTAGAAAGGTTTCATGATTGTCTAACAGATGTCAGCACTACTCAATTTAAATAACAGAGACCTCTCTTAACCATAGTATAAAGTACATTAGAAAGGTTTCATGATTGTCTAACAGATGGCAGCCCCAACTTTATTTGAGTTAAAAGTGGACTTTCCCCATTTTCCCCCCTTATTCTTTAATTTTTTAAAATCTTACTAGCTCTTCTAGTAGAAGCTACATATTTTTTTTTCAACAAAAATTTTTAATTAGATAAATAGCGGCAAGGAGGAATATAACTTAGTTTTTTAAACAAAATAAAATCAAAGCACTTATAGTAAATGGTATATGGTGCATCACACAGACTTTCTATTTTATCTTAATATAGAGATAATTAATAAAACTCGCAGGTCTAATATTTGTGAAACAAAATAGTATATATGCATTGTTGCAAAAACACTCCACCAAAGAGCATATGTGAAATAATATCTAATGTTACAGAAACATTGAGAAAATAGGAATATATCTCTCCACCAAAGACCATAACCATAATTTTCAATTTTAAAGTGTGCCATAAAATATATATATATATTATATATGTTTGTTAGAGCTCAAAACTATTGGTTTTATAAAAATATAGTTTATATAGAATCGTGTACCTTTTAATAGTGATAGAACTTTACAGTGATATATTAGGTTATTTCGTATCTATAATAATTGCGGAGATGATCAAAATATGAAATTTCCTCTAGTGTAAATTACCCTCCAATTCATTTTCATGAGAGACTGAAGATTACCATCTTGTTTATAATATCAAACAGCGCTTAGATACAACATTTAATCAAAATCGTTTGAGCGGATTTCGAGAAAATTGACTTGATCTATTTTTGCCCTTCAGTAACCTATCCTTAATTTTAGGGTTAGATATATATAATTCCTAAAAACCTAGAAAACGTGTTTCAGTCCGATTGATAAAATGGTTCCGGTATGTTGAGGTACAGAACAGCATCGGGAAAACTATACTCTTTCGGGTTCAGGAGGTCATGAAACATTTACCAAAATCTAAAATTAAGTTGTTTTTTTTGGGGACATCACAATACCTCTCTTTCCAATAGGTCGAGAGAAAGTGAAAATTATGTTGAATAGTTTTATCTGTAATGAATAACCCTCCATTATTTTTATTCTACTAAAGAACACGAGTGGTTTGGGGTCCCCAATCTAGCTCGTTGTAGGTACTCGAAACACAATCATATCAAGTTTTTTTTTAACTTTAAAAAATAATGTGAACAATTGGAACAATAGAAAACGCATGTGATGTGGTCAAGATCGGACGATGATTTCCTCCCTAAAGATTGGGGACACGCTACTTCAGAGCCAACTCCTTGACTTTTATTTTGTCTCTCTTTCTCTCTCTTCAGTAACTCTCATTCTCTTGGTGAGAAATGGCGTCGCTTTTGAGATATGAAAGAGACGCTGGGGTCCTTTCAGCGAAGAGGGAAAGTGGGTGATGGAGGTAGGGGGGGGGGGCTGTCCATGTCCTTTGTGAGGGTGTCTGCGAGAAGGGTGAGCGTGACGGTCAGTGGACCAATCACAATGCGGAGACATCACCACCCTGTAACCAATGGGTTCAACGACCATTTTTCAAGGGCCGAATTTTTTTTTAAATATTTTTTTTTTATGACTTACTATTGGTGAAACGTTTGCACAAAAAGTTTCCCGTGTTGCCCTAGTTTAATGGTGTACTCTTGTCAAAGGGACCTCTTGTTCGATGCTGGGAGAGAGTGTTTAGTTTTTATCATTGTATATAGATATGTATGTTGTATGTTTTTTTATCGTATGACGTATTATTACCTTGCGAGATGCAGTATCTAGTTATATCCCCCTGTATGTAGACTTTTAGCAGCTCTGTGGGGACAGAACCTTACCCAGAGTACACCTTGGAGGTTGTCTATACGTCATACCCTCAGTGAGATGACGTCATGATAGTGCTTATGAAGGTGTGGATCCAGTGAGAATACTAAACCTAACTTGAGCCTAACTAACCAGACCATGGTGATTATATGTACAGTTCCCCTTACGTGAAAAATTTCTCTGAAACCTGTAATCGAACCCGGAACCCCTGGATAGGTAGACAGGGGTGCTGACCGCTAAGCCAAGAGGCTGCTAATTGTATATGGTTGTATTGAGAGACCAAATTTCCGGAAACAAGGGGAGGGGTTTGAAATAAACAAATCCAAATTAAATGGAAGTGCAGAATAGATATGATATAAGGGTTAGTGACTATTCCATTTAATTAAATTATGCAAAATTTTTTTATAAAACTATTGTATGAGTCATGTAAACAGAACAAAGTTTTTTTAAATCAATTAAATGAAACTTTTATTATATAAGTTACTATGGTATAAAAATATAAAAATCACTGTTGAAAAAAAAAAAGAATCTACGCATTAGACAGGAACCTTGAAGTCATTTTGACGAAAAATTGAGAGTAGCCATATTGTTTATAATATTTATCAATGCTTGGAAATGAAATTTAATAAAAATCGATAGAACCAATTGTGATAAAATCGATTTTTTTCTGTTTTTGCCTTTCAGAAAACTACCCTTAATTTTAGGGTTGGATATTCCATTCCAAAAACCCCTCAGGGCAACCCTATGAAAACCCTAGATACCAAGTTTTAACCCAATCGTTAAAATAGCTTATTCTCTAGTTGGAGGTATATACAGACAGACGGACAGACAAACGGCAATCCAAAAACAAATTTTTCAGATTTCAGGGAGTCATGAAACGTCGACATTCATCACAATATCAAGTTCAATTTTTTTTGACGATCACAATACTTTCTCTACCTGTAAGGTAGCGAGAAAGTAAAATATTGGTGACTAAAGTTTGTTTTCCAGTTTTGATTTATCTTCCTTGCGGCGAGGTCACGCCAACGGCACACTATATACAGGGTGGGTCGGAAACAATTAGACGATCTCTGCTGAGGGAAGTGATAGACAAAGTGCTGAGGTTTGTCAGACGTCCGGTAGAGCTCACCTCAGTCACAAAAAGTTAAAAAAGTGTTGCATGTAGTTTGCTTTTATTTAGCTAGTGAATATTTACTTTTCAATTAAAGTCTTTATTTTAAAGTTACTAATCATATAATTGTTTCGGCCACACCCTGTATTATGCCGGATAAGGGTTCGGCCAGACTGACAAGCGTGCTAGCGTGCGAATGAGCAAGCGACTGGGTGGCCAGACTGGCGAGCGCGTAATTAGCAGATAGCTCTCGTTAGTTGTTGACGAGGAGGCTCCGAATCTTAGCTCAGTGAACTGAGGGTGGTTTTTAACAAGTGATTTATTGTTGTGGTTTTCTCATCCTCTCTCCACGCTAATGGCGATTCTTATTTGTAAAGACCTACTTTGATAATATTGAAGTATTTTAACATACCAGTTTTATACATATAGGTATGGTTTATGATCTTACCAATTAAACTAGGCCGTTAGTAGCAAGTGTGCTAAACCTATCGATAGTAATAAAAATGTCAAATGAGAAGTTTTCCCAGCACTCAATGAACCAACATACAATAATATTGCCTAGCGCCTGTAAACTAGACTGTACCGGCTCGAGCGCTCGCTCGCTCAGTCTGGCCACCTCTCATTACAACCAATGTGTTCTATTTTATATTTTAGTCGCTCGCCCAGTCTGGCCACCTCTCATTACAACCAATGTGTTCTATTTTATATTTTAGTCGCTCGCTCCAGTCTGGCCACCTCTCATTACAACCAATGTGTTCTATTTTATATTTTAGTCGCTCGCTCCAGCCTGGCCACCCCCTAAAACGGAATGTCGGATGAACGGTAAGATTTTGCCGTACCATTTATTTTAATATAATCGCAACAGAGAAGAATGTAAGATATAATTTAGGATTGTTTTTTGTGTTTTGAAGCTTCAGAACTGCCATCACCATAGTAAATACCTTTTGAAGGACGATATTTCCCTTCATATATAGGCGGCGCCTTTAAACTAGACAAGAAAACAGGAGCCGGTCCCTTTTGTTCTAGGAGGATCTTGACTAATTCTAGCCCGTAAGTCTCCCGTCCCGATTCGTTGTCGGAGCCAAAGGAGGGCCGCGATGTGTTTGAAAAGGATCGCCTGATAGTAGTGTCTAGGGAGAAAGGGGTGGGGATCGAACCAAGGAGAAGGCAGAGAGAGAGTTGCGATATTTCCAGTCGGCCGCCCTCGCCAGCTCTGGGCTGCTATCACTGTTATTAATCAAGGGGTGTTATCGGTTCTGCGCTCTCACGCTTCGGCGCGCACACCCACTTCCGGTTTGAGCGTGACAGGCAATAAGGGGGGTGAGGTATGAAGGTAGAGGGGGGTGAACAACTTCCACTCCTTCGCTTGAAGTGTCTTGAGAACAGCGCAGCGCTAAGGATCCTTTCGTTCCTGAGGTCATAACAGCTCCGTCTCAGCTAATCACGATTTAATTATTATTTATCATTGTCTTGAGACTGGGGGGCATTTAACATACGTTTCTTTAGGAACCGACTGATTATATCAGCGTTCAACTTACTAACTAACTTAATACCCACTTCAGTGGCTGCGTGATCTAACGCGCTATTCTCGTGTTAAACTAGACTGCTGAAGATCCGGGGGAACCAGGGTTCAATCCCAGTTGGGTGGACTGAGAGTGTTTTTTCTTAGATATTTTTCCACTCTCCATCCACGCAAGTGCGGGTGCACTTCCTCTCAATTAAACCATCCTAATCCCTAACACATCAGTGTAATTAGTACATAGGCGTATGTACTACTCAAACGGGTAGTAAGACGCGGTGCTAAAAATAAATCTAACTTAGTCCGATATCTTAACTCAACAGGTAGCATCTATGCCTCCTAAATCAACGGTGCCGGGTTCGATTCCTGGCTCAGCTGAAAAAAAAGTATCATTAGTGAAATGTGGTTTTCCCCTTTAAAAGTGATTGGTCAATGGCCAGGGGGCTGAGTGTTGTGTCTGTTCTAGATTTATGTTAGTTTGTAAGTCTATGCTAGTATAATCAATCAGTATAGAGAGCTCACGTTAATTAGCATGAATAACAAATATATACAATCTCTCCCATTCTGTTCCCATTTGACCAATCACGCATAGCCTCACACGGGGATTTTCACACCTCACCAATGAGTGATGAGAACAATTAACAGGTATAGTTTCAACTAACTCTGCTTACCCTGGCAACACACCACAACACGCTGCTGATTCAACAATAGCTCAAATAGGGAATGGTTTTTTTTTGCGGGTACTAAATACCACAATTATATGAACGTTGTACCGCTCCACGTAGGTATTTCCAAAGAGGATATACAGAGTGGCACAAAATAAGTCACTCTAATGGAAGAGGTTGCCATTTTGGTTTAAAACGGCTCCTGCCACTATTTTGTTGATTGGTGGTTATCAAGGAAGTGCTAAATACATTATGAATCGGTGTTCACCTCAAGAACGTGTGGTAGCTCTAACCATTTTTTAAAACCAAAAGTATTGTTTTTTTGCTCTGACGCAACGAAAATTTCAAAGAAGAAATCACTATCGTCCAGATTAGATAATGGTAGCCTTTTTTTTGTGTGTGTGGAGCCTATCTTAAAGTTAATTCGCTTTTGTTGAGTTTGTAAATGAGGATGAAACTGATGAAATGCTGCAATTTTGAGCATCACACTGTAAGGAGCATAAATTTGGATTTTTTAGGAAGATGAAAAATAAATACTTAGATAACTTTGAAATGTGATGTTGAAGAAGAGTTGATAAGATCAGGTGGACAGACAGGGTGATAAATGAGGAGTGGGTGAGAATAGAACCATTTTGGATGTGATTCTTCGTTACAAAGCAAACTGTATCGGACACATCCTTAGGAGGAACTGTCTTCAGTAGGACGTCATAGAAGGAAAGGTTGAGGGAAAGAGGAACTTAGAAAGGATGATTTGAATATTGGATGAATTGAATGAAAGAAGAAAAATTTAGGAGCTGAAGGAGGAGGCAGAGGACAGGGTGCATTGGAGGTCCAAGTTCACTGACAAAAGGAATGGACCTGTCACATGATAATATAAATCTCAAAGTACAGGTGAATGCTAACAGGCGCCAAACACTGGAGCACACAAATAATAACGTTTGACAGGAAATAGAGAAGACAGCGCCTTAAAGCGGGAGTTTAGGGGACGCGAGAAAAGGTAAACATTTTTTTGCAGTTTTTATATTAAAGCATTTTTTTGAGGTCAGAATAGATAAAAATATTTTTTCGGCAAAAACATAAATAAGGCTTAATTTTATACACATGGTAATATCAACATTTTGTCATGTGTAAGCATAGCAGCATTTTAAGATAAACTTTTTAAACTAAGGGAAAAAGGTTGCCATTAAATTCCAGGACATCCTCGAGAGATATTCAACAACTGTTAATATCACCGTGTGGAGAAAATTAAATTCTTATATTTCCTCTGGAGCAATATTTTATTTATTTTTGACCAAAAATTTGTTTTGCTATAAAAACTGCAAAAAACAGTTTACCTTTTCCCGCGTCCAATACTCTTCCACCTTAAGTATTGAAGAGAATGGAGAATGGAGAATGGAGAATGGAAAATATTATAAAGAGAGCCCCAATGTGCGTCACAAGGCGGTGTGACGTCATTTTCAACATATAACGTTATATAAATAAGGAACTGATTGTCAAGCATCAAAAAATGTTTGAAATAGGCGGTCAAATAGGCTGTAAAATATATGATATAGGCACCAGAATAGGCACTTAAGAGGGGAAAATCACACAATAGGCAATGAAAAGATTGATTTTACTACCTACTATTTCATCATCTAAAGCCAATTCACATAACTTTTTTTAGAATCATGTTTCACTCTAATCGTTTGTGTTGTAAACATATTTTGTACTAATTACGTCAATATGTTAGAGATTAGGAATGAGGGATTTAGAGTAGTGTATATACACTATACACTAGCGTGGATATTATTATATTATTATTTGAGGTATTAACGTGCACTTTCTGAACCGACTGATCATATCAGCACACGAGAATTTCTATAAGCGAGCGCAAAAAGCCCTACCAATTTTGCCGGGAAATATTCTTAGGGTTATTTTAGATGTCACAATCGATATGGTACCAAAGGATTTACTTTCCCTGCGAAGGAAGTTGTGCTACGGATTTTTTATCACTAAAGAAAAATCCTTTGAACCCGGCTGGGTTTGAACCCACGATCGTCGGGTCCTGAGGCGAGCACTTTAAGCCCAAGACCCCTGAGGTTGACTGCACTTGCGCGGAGGAAAAATGAAAAACTATTTAATAATTTTTTTTTTTTATAATAATAAAACACCTAAAATACACCGGACCGAGATTCGAATCGCTATCTCTCTTTGATCGATTCTATTTTACTGCGAGATTTACGCCTTAGCCCATTCGACCACTGTCACAAGCTGTTAATCACTAGAAACGTTTCTAGAAATAAAACGCTAGTGATATAATTTATAGGCCTAGATTTAAAGGTTCCAATAAACCTGTAACATAAAAAGATTGGTTGTAACATTTTAATGTCGATGGTATTTTTGTTTCAGGACACCTCAGCCCATTGGTCCATGATGTTTGTGAAACAACCACATAATAAGACGTGATATTAATCGAGCTGAGACGGAGACTAGTCTGAGCCTCAGTGGATGATCCTCTAGTTTGGGGATTCCCATGGATTCCCACAAGATACTGCCTAAGATATCACTAATTATCATTACTTAATAAGATCCGGTAGATTAAATCCTTCACAACATAAACACTGACCAACTCTGGTCTTACCTGCTTCAGTGGTCGAATGGTCTAAGGCGTCACTCTTGCAGTAGGTGGTTCGAATCTCGGTCTAATGTACTGAGGGTGGTTTATACAAAATGACTTCCCCCTCTCCCTCCATGAAAATGCTGGTACTCTTGATCTAATACAGCCTTCCTAATCCCTAAAACCATTAGCTTAATTTGTACATAAGCGGATAACTCAAACGGGTAGTAAGACGCGGTGTTAAAAAATAAATACATCATTGTGACATTCTTCCGTCATATTTACAGGCAGATTGACTTTTTTTAGAATCACTTCCAATACTGTACAATTATTTTAAAATATTATTTTTTATAGAATTTATTCAAAGGATTGTGTATATTTTAGTATTTTTATATTTGATATTTATATTTTAGGCTCACAAAAATATTATGTTTGACCCATTAAAAAAAAAAAGAGTAATTTTCTAAGTTAAATTATTCTTAAGGAGGGTTTGCAATATTTTAATTTCGATTTAAAGTAATGAAAGCACTGATTTAGATAATGTTAGCTAGCAAATAACTTTACATTTTTTTTTAGCCATATAAACTATTTATACGCCTATAAACTTATAACTCTTCATAATCGTTTTCAAAATTGTGTTTATGTTTAATAAACACCCTAATATAATATCATGTACATACGCTATTTGTATATGACATTGTTTACTGAACCATTTGAGGAGTAATTTCTTTTTGAATAATATTATACATTCACTAGTAGCATAAACTATTTGTCAACTCGGCTTGAGATAAAAACATAATTTGCAATATTAAATGTAATTATTATTTAATCCTTATTCAGTCTATTATTTTAAAATATGTATAAAATTATCTACTATCCATATTATAAAACATGCAAGCATTCACTAAGCATTCTATACATATTTTATTAAATTATGATGAACCACAACTTAAATTTAAATTTTAGTCAATTTTTATATTTTTTTATATCATAATAGTGGAAGTACCAGGCGTTGCCTTAAGTACATACATTGCCTGGCTACCCCTGGCAAAGATTTTATTTGCTTTAAACAGACCAAAAAACTAAACTCTTAATTTTATATCTACAGAACCAGTTTAAAAGTAACTTGTATGCGAAAGTATGGAAAATCACTTTAGTAAACCTGTGCTATAACTTTCAAAATACCTTTTAAATAATGGATAAAAATAACCAATAGAAAAGACAGAAAAAATTAATTATTATATTTGAAATCGGAAACAATAATAATTTAAAAAGTACAAGAGTGCACACTTCGTTTACCCTGTAAGGTATCAAGCTTACCTTGGATTGTTCCACTATGGCGTAGCTTATAAGATAGGGTCATAGTGTAATAAAGCAAGGTAAGACTAATAGCTTTCAGAGTAGACAAAGTGTTCATGTAATATACAAAATATGTTTCATGATATTAATATGAAAGTAGGCTGACTTAGTAGAAAACTATTTTTTGTTTGTGTGTAATTTGAATTTATATTTTTCTATTGAAACACCTAAAATTTAGAAATTTTAAATAAATATTTAGAGGTGTAAAATCCAATCGTGTAAGTATAACGTGGTGCTAAACAATAAAAAATAAATATTTAAACAATTAGGTAGTTAAAAATAATTTAAAAATCAATTAACCATTAATTTAAAAATTGATAAACTAAATATGATTTTAAATTATTACTATTTTAATGAAAAACAATTTGAAATGTATTTTGTTCAGATAGGAAAATAAAAATGCGTCAAAGGTTTTTTCTATTCTTATTTTTTAACGAAACGTAACCTAATAACTTTATTCATAATCCACAAGACGCAAGATTAACTCAGAACTTATTGATCCAAATTCACTTTAGATGATAATAATAGTAGTAAATAAAAGAAACACACACATAAAGCGCAAATATTTTCGTTTAGCTTCTTTAGTCCCTCATCCCTCTTGTCTCAAGATCTGTCCCAGCTACACTTGTCCAGAATATGTCCCATCTACACTTGTCCCAGCACAGTTTGTCCAGAATATGTCCCAGCTACACTTGTCCCAGTACAATTTGTCCAGATATGTCCTAGCACACTTGTCCCAGAATATGTCCAGCACACTTGTCCCAGATATGTCCGCTACACTTGTCCCAGCACAATTTGTCCAGAATATGTCCTAGCACACTTGTCCCAGAATATTCCCAGCACTCTTGTCCCACAATATGTCCCAGCACACTTGTCCCAGAATATGTCCCAGCACACTTGTCCCACAACGCTCAAGCAAAGGACGCCGCCGCGCACTATCTAAGGGTCCTGTCGGCACTTGCACGAAAAATGAGCACCCCCGGTCTTAACGTTTTTACTTTCTTGAGAGTATAGAATCGAGTCTTAAAATAAAAAAAATAAATAAGAGAAGGGGTTTATGGGTGGGAGATAGCGGTGAAGGGGGAAGGGGGGTACTAAGATGTAAAACAGGAGAGGTTTTTTTTTTAAGAAAAAAGGAGTTGCTGCTTCTTCTATCTCTCTCTTTCCCTCCGTGTTCTCCATCATTCCAGACTCATTTCCAGAACTCACTTTCTTTTTAACTATTCTTTGAAGCGTCTTATACTTGCGCATGCTATTAGCGATGGTACGGCCTCTCTCTCTCTCTCTCTAACCCTCTCCTTCCTTCATCACTGCTCAAAGGAGAGAAGGGGAGGGGGGGGAGCACAAAGCATCTGTTCACGCGTATTAAAGGTGATCTAATCAGCCTTCTTGCCGACAGAGGTCAGGTTTGTCTAATCGATACGTTCGGGAAAATAACAGTATCATTTAACCTAATGTTTGACATCTTAGCTCAGTCAATAGCGTGTCTGCCTACTGAACTAAGGTCCCTGGGTTCGATTCCCTGTGTGACCTAAAAATGTATCATTTGTGAAATGTGGGTTCCCCCCTTTTCTCAGTGATGAATTTACGGCCTGGGGTCCTGTTGTTGTGTCTGTCCTAGATTTAAGTTAGTTCATAAGTCGAATGCTGATATAATCAGTCGTTTCATAAAGTGCTCGTTAAATAAGGACTACCTCATATAACATTAGTGATAAGAACATACTTATGAAATGAGGTATAAGGCGTCACTCTCGCATTAGACTGGACTGCTGATGATGGGAATATCCAGGTTCGAATCCTAGTCTTCCGTAATGATAGTAATATATTTTTCTTATATAGTTTTACATTCACACTCCACGCAAATTTAAGTATACTTTTTCTAAACTAAACACTCCTCATGGTCTATTGATAAGAGTGCCTGCCCTCTGACTTAAAGGTCCAGGATTTGATTCTCGGCTGGTACCGGGGAATTTTTCCCGAAAGGGGAATAATTCCCATGGGGCGCCTGGGTTTGGTTTATTAGTCTTAGGTTAAGTTAAGATCTTTATACTAACTATCACCATCACCTCATATCATCGGGACATAGAAAGAGTCTCTACGGAAAGGATGTACGATTAGTACATTTGGACGCTACTCCGGGTAACGGTACATTAGTACCGGCTAATCTCCCCACTACCGGGCTAAGAGTGATGTAACTCAGACATTATTACTATTAGTATCAAATAATATTTATTTGAAACATGAGATCACTACTGGCCGCCAAATGAGAGTCACTATATCACAATCCGATTGTTTGTTTATCACTGTTGCAGTTTTCGTGATCCAGAGTGCGCATCAATCACCGTCTGGCTTGCATGTCACTGTAACTACACCAATCACCGATATCACAATCACTGCTACTTTGAAGATCGAGTCACTGGGAGGCACAGTGACCAGAAAGTGATATCACCGTCGGTGATTTATCACCCATCTCTACTTAATACATCGATATATTCACACATTTGACATATCGCAAGGTATATATCGAAATTAACGATCTACTGATCAAATTATATCGTTTTTTTCCCCGCAATATTGAATTGCATTGGTTTGTGCGAACTGGAAGGGTGGTATTAATATGACTGCTACTCTGAAATACCATTCGTCACTGCTTTTCTGTTTTAATGTTCTATTTAGTTTTTGAAAATAACAATAATTTTTTTTTAAATAGGAAAAAAAAAAATGACTCTGGTAGAAAAGATAAAGAAAATAAAGTTCAATCTATTTTGATACACAATGCTTAAAACTTAGTCCGATGTACGAAATATATCGATAAATTGATCGATGTACGGGATATAATTATTATTAGGTGTTCTTTCTTACGACAGGTCCATTCCTTTTGTCAGTGAACTTAGACCTCCAATGCACCCTGTCCTCTGCCTCCTCCTTCAGATCCCAGAATGTTCTTCTTTCCTTCAAGTTTCCTTCTTCCTAAGCTCCTCTTTCCCTCAACCTTTCCTTCTATGACGTCGTGCAGAAGACAGTTCCTCCTAAGGATGTGTCCGATACAGTTTGCTTTGTAACGAAGAATCACATCCAAAATGGTTCTCTTCTTAAGACTTCATTTGTCCCCCTGTCTGTCCACCTGATCTTATCAACTCTTTTCCAGCACCACATTTCAAAACACTTCAACATTATATTTTCCATCTTCCTCAAAGAGTCCTGGTTACTGCTCTATACAGCGCCAAATGTACCATTTCACCAGATTCTTTCCCAGTTCCAAAATCAACTTGATGGTCAGCCGTAACCTCTTCTTGGCCATGGTAACTGGATGTTAAGACATCGATAAAAATATATCGAAGTATTTAGTAATTAATCGATTTTTTCATCTACATATATCGTTGCCGTCCTTACTAAGGAAGCTGTATTGAAAGAAGTGTATCGATATGTCGTTGTCGTCCTTACTAAGGAAGCTGTATTGAAAGAAGTGTATCGATATATCGTTGTCGTCCTTACTAAGAAAGCTGTATCAAGCTCGAATCATGAATGAGAACACGTTTTAGCACACGAGAGTTTCTATGAGCGAGAGTGAAAGAGCCTACCAATTTTACCGGTAAAGTTATCTCCACATACCTTCCAGGGTTATTTTGCATGCCGCAATTGACATGGAACAGACGGCTTTACTTCCCCTCCGAAGGAAGTTGTGCTACGAAACTCTATCACTTGACCCTGGCGGGTTTTGAACCCACAAACATCGGGTTCTGAGGCGAGAACTTTACCCCAAGACCACCGAGGTCGACTGTTGGGAATAGTTCCAAGTAATTCACTAAGGTTAGCAATTTCATATCCGGCCCCGTGGTGTAGTGGTCATTGCACTTGGCTACGAACCTTGGGGTCCCGGGTTGGATCCCCAGCTGGTACCTTAGTATTTCTCTCTTAAGGTGAATCACCCCACCAGTCGCCAGTGGCTGTTCACCTAGTCTTAGGTTATTAAGTGTAAATAGCCGAAGCTATATTAATGGTAGTTGGTTCAGTTAGATATCATTCTGAAAATTGAAAAATGACACCTGGACACGGGAATCGAACCCGGGACCTTTGGCTTAGTACGCCAATGCTCTAACCACTGAGCTATCCAGGATTCGTCCCGTGCCCACGGTCATTCTTCACTCATATTTTAAGGCAGAGTCTATGATGGACAAAGCAGAAATCGTCAGCTACAATTATGTGATTTTTTAATATCACAAGCCATCGGATAACGCAGCCATCGGCGACTCGGTAGTGGCTATTGCCAAGTTGTACAGTTGTACAGTTGTTCGATTCCCGTGTCCAGGTGTCATTTTTCAATTTTCAGAATAGTCTTAGGTTAGTTTCAAGACTCACGCTGGTCCACACCTCCGTGTTAACTATAATAACATCATCTCATAACATATTATATTTGAATTCTCTCTGTGAGCTAGTGGTCAGAGGTTCCTGCTACAGATACAGAGGTTCTGGTTCGATCCCCAGATCTTCCACATGTTCTGTGTAGGTATGAGTTGGACCCGCTTCGATGGCCGCATGGTCTAACGCGTCACTCTCACAGTAGATTAGAGCACCGATGACTGGTAGATCAAGGTTCTAATCTCGGTCGGATGTATCAAGAGTGGATTTAAAAAAATTGTTTTCCACTCTCTCTCCATGAAAATACCGTTACACCTCCTATAAATATAACCTTCCTAAATCACTAAAACCATTGGCGTAATCAGTACATAAGCGTAGGTCTATAACCTGAACGGGTAGTAAGACGTGGCGCTAAAAAACTGGGTTGATTCATCCTAGTGAGGATAAATGAGAAGCTACTTCAATAAACAAGTATCAGTTCCGGTCTAGAGAACTGGGATTAACGGCGGCAGGTTTCTTTGTGTTGACCACATGACAACCTCTCTCCACAAAAGTTGGCACCATCTTCCCCTAAAGGTGGTGGCTGCTCTTTCGGTATGGTTGTATTGCGGGCTGACGTCGTGTGAGTTCGTATACCCCTACTCGAATGAGTGTAAGTTCCTTGATAAACACCCTGTATTGTAGTTTGCACGGAGGTTCTCCAAAGCTCCGACAGTTCCTTGATGAACACCCTGTACTGTAGTTTGCACGGAGGTTCTACAAAGCCCCGGCAGTTCCTTGATAAACACCCTATACTGTAGTTTGCACGGAGGTTCTCCAAAGCCCCGGCAGTTCCTTGATAAACACCCTATACTGTAGTTTTCACGAAGGTTCTTCAAAGCCACGGCAGTTCCTTGATAAACACCCTATACTGTAGTTTGCACGGAGGTTCTCCAAAGCCCCGGCAGTTCCTTGATAAACACCCTATACTGTAGTTTGCACGGAGGTTCTCCAAAGCCCCGGCAGTTCCTTGATAAACACCCTATACTGTAGTTTTCACGAAGGTTCTTCAAAGCCACGGCAGTTCCTTGATAAACACCCTATACTGTAGTTTTCACGAAGGTTCTTCAAAGCCACGGCAGTTCCTTGATAAACACCCTATACTGTAGTTTGCACGGAGGTTCTCCAAAGCCCCGGCAGTTCCTTGATAAACACCCTATACTGTAGTTTTCACGAAGGTTCTTCAAAGCCACGGCAGTTCCTTGATAAACACCCTATACTGTAGTTTGCACGGAGGTTCTCCAAAGCTCCGACAGTTCCTTGATAAACACCCTATACTGTAGTTTTCACGGAGGTTCTTCAAAGCCCCGGCAGTTCCTTGATAAACACCCTGTACTGTAGTTTGCACGAAGGTTCTTCAAAGCCACGGCAGTTCCTTGATAAACACCCTGTACGGTAGTTTGCACGGAGGTTCTACAAGGCCCCGGCAGTTCCTTGATAAACACCCTGTACTGTAGTTTGCACGGAGGTTCTACAAGGCCCCGGCAGTTCCTTGATAAACACCCTGTACTGTAGTTTGCACGGAGGTTCTACAAGGCCCCGGCAGTTCCTTGATAAACACCCTGTACTGTAGTTTGCACGAAGGTTCTCCAAAGCCCCGGCAGTTCCTTGATAAACACCCTGTACTGTAGTTTGCACGGAGGTTCTCCAAAGCCCCGGCAGTTCCTTGATAAACACCCTGTACTGTAGTTTGCACGGAGGTTCTCCAAAGCCCCGGCAGTTCCTTGATAAACACCCTGTACTGTAGTTTGCACGGAGGTTCTCCAAAGCCCCGGCAGTTCCTTGATAAACACCCTGTACGGTAGTTTGCACGGAGGTTCTACAAAGCCCCGGCAGTTCCTTGATAAACACCCTGTACTGTAGTTTGCACGAAGGTTCTTCAAAGCCACGGCAGTTCCTTGATAAACACCCTGTACGGTAGTTTGCACGGAGGTTCTCCAAAGCTCCGACAGTTCCTTGATAAACACCCTATACTGTAGTTTGCACGGAGGTTCTCCAAAGCCCCGGCAGTTCCTTGATAAACACCCTATACTGTAGTTTTCACGAAGGTTCTTCAAAGCCACGGCAGTTCCTTGATAAACACCCTATACTGTAGTTTTCACGAAGGTTCTTCAAAGCCACGGCAGTTCCTTGATAAACACCCTGTATTGTAGTTTGCACGGAGATTCTACAAAACCACGGCAGTTCCTTGATAAACACCCTGTACTATAGTTTGCACGGAGGTTCTCCAAAGCTCCGACAGTTCCTTGATAAACACCCTATACTGTAGTTTGCACGGAGGTTCTCCAAAGCCCCGGCAGTTCCTTGATAAACACCCTATACTGTAGTTTTCACGAAGGTTCTTCAAAGCCACGGCAGTTCCTTGATAAACACCCTATACTGTAGTTTTCACGAAGGTTCTTCAAAGCCACGGCAGTTCCTTGATAAACACCCTATACTGTAGTTTGCACGGAGGTTCTCCAAAGCCCCGGCAGTTCCTTGATAAACACCCTATACTGTAGTTTTCACGAAGGTTCTTCAAAGCCACGGCAGTTCCTTGATAAACACCCTATACTGTAGTTTGCACGGAGGTTCTCCAAAGCTCCGACAGTTCCTTGATAAACACCCTATACTGTAGTTTTCACGGAGGTTCTTCAAAGCCCCGGCAGTTCCTTGATAAACACCCTGTACTGTAGTTTGCACGAAGGTTCTTCAAAGCCACGGCAGTTCCTTGATAAACACCCTGTACGGTAGTTTGCACGGAGGTTCTACAAGGCCCCGGCAGTTCCTTGATAAACACCCTGTACTGTAGTTTGCACGGAGGTTCTACAAGGCCCCGGCAGTTCCTTGATAAACACCCTGTACTGTAGTTTGCACGGAGGTTCTACAAGGCCCCGGCAGTTCCTTGATAAACACCCTGTACTGTAGTTTGCACGAAGGTTCTCCAAAGCCCCGGCAGTTCCTTGATAAACACCCTGTACTGTAGTTTGCACGGAGGTTCTCCAAAGCCCCGGCAGTTCCTTGATAAACACCCTGT
The DNA here is from genome assembly GCA_033556935.1 of Timema podura. NCBI lineage: Eukaryota > Metazoa > Arthropoda > Insecta > Phasmatodea > Timematidae > Timema > Timema podura. The sequence goes on along the minus strand of JAVRXN010000001.1, from coordinate 9,935,217 downwards.
ACTGTAGTTTGCACGGAGGTTCTCCAAAGCCCCGGCAGTTCCTTGATAAACACCCTGTACGGTAGTTTGCACGGAGGTTCTACAAAGCCCCGGCAGTTCCTTGATAAACACCCTGTACTGTAGTTTGCACGAAGGTTCTTCAAAGCCACGGCAGTTCCTTGATAAACACCCTGTACGGTAGTTTGCACGGAGGTTCTACAAGGCCCCGGCAGTTCCTTGATAAACACCCTGTACTGTAGTTTGCACGGAGGTTCTACAAGGCCCCGGCAGTTCCTTGATAAACACCCTGTACTGTAGTTTGCACGAAGGTTCTTCAAAGCCACGGCAGTTCCTTGATAAACACCCTGTACTGTAGTTTGCACGAAGGTTCTTCAAAGCCACGGCAGTTCCTTGATAAACACCCTGTACGGTAGTTTGCACGGAGGTTCTACAAAGCCCCGGCAGTTCCTTGATAAACACCCTGTACTGTAGTTTGCACGAAGGTTCTCAAAGCCCGGCAGTTCCTTGATAAACACCCTGTACGGTAGTTTGCACGGAGGTTCTACAAGCCCCGGCAGTTCCTTGCTAAACACCCTGTACGTAGTATTTGCACGGAGGTTCTCAAGCCCGGCAGTCCTTGATAAACACTGTACGTAGTTTGCACGGAGTGTACAAACAAGACCTCGGCACTTCCAGGCCAACTCACAATCCGCACAGTATAATTCCCTAGCCATTCCTTACCAAGTCTTAAGACCTTTTCAGATTCCTTCCTTTATTGCAAGTGGAAATACAATTAGAAACGTAGCATCGCGGGGTCTTTAACACTAAGCTCGCGCAAGGAGTAACTTCCACCAGCCATTCTTGTAATGAAACACACCAAACTTAGTTCTCACTCGTGTTGAGATAATAGAATAAATACATTTAAAAATAAAACTAGAATAAATATATCACACATGTCATACGAAAGCTTTTAAGAAATACAATGACAATTTAAATATTATTTAAGGTTGAATCATTTAATTTATTTGAGGTATTTAACGTAAACTTTCTGAATTTTATATCAGTACAGGGTGACCTGGTGGTCTAGGGGTAAGGTGCCAGACCTCTGTGCTGGGGGTCCGGGGTTCAATCCTCGGTCCGGCACAGACTTATATGATTGTCAAACCCTTCCTTCACCTCTGACAAGACGTGTATTAATCACAACTTGTGAATGTGTGGAATGCCAGGCCTCCACCGTGGTTCGGATCCCACGTTAAACTGTAGGTGCTCCATTTCATCTCACAATCACCCTACCATTACACATTAGCGTAAGTGCGTATAACCCGAACGGGTAGTAAGACGCGGTAATAATAATAATAATAATAATAATAATAATAATAATAGGTTTGATTACGAAAAGGTCCTGTAGGAAGGAGTCTTCCTGCCAGGATGTGAATTAAAAAAAGTCCGTGTAAGCATATGTCTATCTAGAATAGGAAAAAAAGGGGAAGATAATTTTAAAAATCAAGCCAATGTTTCCAAGACGCAATAGTATAGTGAGTGTGTCAACTCGTCAAAGGAAGAGGGCAAATGTTATCAGTAGATAAAAAAAGAGGCATAACCGGGTGAACTGTTAGTTTTATTCCCTCTCGTTCTATTTCGTACATCGGTGTCTAAGTGTGAGGTTGCCTATACTGCTTAGTTGCTTCAAGTTAAGATGCAACCCGACTCGCGAAAATAGCTTCGAAATCTCCAAGTAGGCAAAGTTGCTAATAAATCTTTATTTTCTTGGTAAATCTTCTTACGTTGACATCTACGGTAGAATGTCTTAACATTTAATCATCAATCTAAGATTTTTCCAAGCTCTCTTTTGATTTATTTCTCTAAACGTATTCTCTATTATAATTGTTGTCTTGTTCAAATAAACCTGAGCCATTAATAAATATCTACTTCCTTTATAAAATATGTTACGTCTGAGTTGCCAACTATTCGACGTCATCACCTTTGATCAGCCAAACTATGAGAATGTCCAGGTCCTCTTTTCAAACCTGTTCTATGTTTGTGTCCTCTATATAACAGTTCCCTGAACCTAACAAGGGAAACTCAATAACTTCCATGCTGTTGAACCAAAATGTCTGATTCCTTTACAACATCTTTACATTCCATTAGTGCAGACTCGGAAAATGTTGAACAAGTGGCGTAACCCGAGGTTGGGAAGGGAGTGCTAAGGGTGGGTTGCTAAGGAACGTTAGAAAGATGCTAGCATGGAAGCGGAAACAGCGTCAGTTCGTCTTAAATCACAGCACTAGAGTAAAATGGGGGGTAGGTAGATGGGGGGGGGTAGTGGATAGGGGAAGGGGGTGAAGAGCAAAGACGTAGAAAAGAATATTAAAATTCACATCCAGTAGTTTCTTCCTTTTTCTTTTATTTTTTTCACTCACTCTCTCTCACTTTGGCGTCCTTTTTATTATTTTTTATTTTAATATCGTCTTGGTGGTGTTTTTTTTTTGTCGAATCTTTTATCCTTTCCATCAAAAATACCAAAAGAATAAGAAGAAAAAAAAAAGTAAAGAAAAGCGAGAGATTGGCGTATGGATTTTGAAATGTGTTCTCTAAGAAGGAAGGCCCTCCGACATTCTTTTCATATTTTTGGTGGAACGGCACATGACAATGAGTGATTCGTCGCAACAGCGGGCCATGTCACAGATGTAGATGGTAGTGGGTCAAATGGGGGAGAATCACAGATCAGACTTTTTATTATAAATCACAGTTTTCGTGCTCTAACTTTACGAAAAACAGATCTTCTAAAGTGTCTTCAATACATCGGTGGACTTATGGTAAAGTGCTCATCTTAGGACCCGATGCTTGTGGGTTCAAACCCAGCCGGGATCAAGGGATATTTCTTGAGCGATAAAAATTCGTAGCACAACTTCCTTCGTATGGGAAGTAAAGTTTTCTGTCCCATGTCAATTGTGGAATGTAAAATAACCCAGGAAGGTATGTGAAATTACTTTCTCCCGGCAAAATTGGTGGGCGCTTTTGCTCTCGCTCATAGAAATTCTCGTGTACTTACATAATCAATCGAGCCAGAAAGCTCACGTTAAATATTTCAAATAAATATAATAAAATTTAAAACATTGAAGTGTCATCATTTATGTCAGTTTAAATGTCGCGTTTAATATACAATCCAATTTTCATAGGAAGGATCTTTTGAATAATAAAAGCCCGTTAATTTTTGTGTCAACTAGTTCAGGGGCCACAAGTCTAAGGCGTCAGTCTCGCAGTAGGCTGGACTTACGATGACGGGGAGATTGGGGTTATAATCCCGGTCGGGTGCAATGAGGGTGGTTTTTCATAAATGGTATTCCACTCTACCTAAACTCAAATGACGGTTCACATTATAAGGAATTCAACCCTCCTCATCCTTAAAAAATTATCATAATTAATAAATTAGCGTACAATTCGGACGAGATATAAAAAATTGACAGCTTCAGATCACATGACTTGATGTATGAATATATAAAATTAGATCTAGTAGCTTTCTAGCTGTCAGATAAGGTTCTTACTATGAATTTTTAACACTGCGTCTTACTACCCGTTCAGGTTATATGCACTTACGCTCATGTGTAATAGTAGAGTGATTGTGAGATGAAATGGAGGACCTACAGTTTAACGTGGGATCCGAACCACGGTGGAGGCCTGACATTCCACACATTCACAAGTTGTGATTAATACACGTCTTGTCAGAGGTGAAGGAAGGATTTGGTAATCAGATAAATCTGTGCCGGGACCTAGGATTGAACCCCGGACCCCCAGCACAGAAGTCCGACACCTTACCCCCTAGACCGCCAGGTCATCCGATGCTATAAAAACTGTAAAAACACTGCCCCTTTATTACGTGACCTACACTCCCACCTTAAGATGACCGAGTTCGAATACAGCCGAAGGTAGTTTTACTCCATTGACATAACACAAGGCTACATTCCTGAGAAAACAAGGGAAAAGAAGGATATAAAAATACAACGATATTGACAAGGGGGAGGGAGGGGTGGAGGGGGATGATATCTTATGAGAGGAAAACTGTTCGAAAATAATAAGTAGGAGACAGAGAAAGCTTAACAGTTGGAACAAGGGTGGATGTAGGGGGTGAGGATATGGGCGAGGTATAATAAAACAGTTACTGTAGGTGGAAAGAGAAGGAAATAAGATGTTAAAGAAGCAGGACGGAGGTATTGTAACAACACAAAGATGTTCCGTTTTAACAGCAATATGTGAGTTCTGCCTGGGGATGTTTCTCTCCATGGAAGACACTCGAATACATTAGATTGTGGAGACACGAAATATTGTTGGATGAGACCCGTGCAGGAATACTTGAACAAAACTGGTTTAATATCGGCGTGGAGGTAAGAAAAAAAAAACGTATCTGGAGGAGCTGAAGAAAAAAAATGCGAGTTTAGAATTGATATATGTGTTGAGAGGACCGCACGCGAGAACTAGGCTGAGTGAAGCATAAGTTGGAGCAGAGTAGAAGGTGCGTTGTTTTGCAGTAAATTAGGCCCGCATAGAATATCAACTCACTTTCAACTCCACTCAACCTTCTGTCTCTCTCAGCCACGTTCCGTGCCCTACTGTGGAGTCACAAGCTCACAGAAAAAATATTTATATTGCAGTGCATAACAAACTGAAAATTGTTTCTGCTAGTACAGAGCTATTAACTCAGTACGCATAAATACATACATAACTTATTTACATCCATAAAACTATATGTATTTATTTATTTATTTATTTATTTAGCACCGCGTCTTACTACCCGTTCGGGTTATACGCTTAAGTACTAATTACACTAATTGATTAGGAATTGGGAAGATTGAATTTAGAGGAAGTGAACCCGCATTTGCGTGGAGGGAGAGTGGAAAACCATTTAGGAAAAACCACTCCCAGTTCACCCGACCGAGATTCGAACCTCGATCTCCCCGTCCTCGGCGGTCTGGCTCAACACGACTGACGCGTTAGCCAACTACGCCACCGAGGCGGGTATCTATATGTAACTAGCTGAGTACGCATACATATATACTTAGTACGCATTAATATATAAATATATATTTATATATACATTTATATTTTATTTATAGATATATTCATGGGTATGCCTACTGAGCTAGTCGTTCTGCACTAGTAGAAAGAATTTCAGCTTATTATGCATTGCTCCATTAAAACTGCTTGGGGGACCCGGTCATTATTGGTTTTCTAACCGACGGACTCAATCAGTGCAAATGTACCTAAAAGTTAATTCAATAAGACTACCACGTTTATTGTTATTGTAAGGAGATTTGAAATAATTCGTTAGATGTCGTTCTTGCCTTGTTTAATTTAACTTAACACAATTATAATGAAAACATATATCCTGGCATTAATCTTAAAGACGTAGTTTTACCCACTCTTAACATAAGCTATTGTTTTCTTTTAGCCGTTTGGGTTATACGCTTTTGTACTAATTACGCTAATGGTTTTATGTATGAAAAGGTTATATTTAGAAGATGTGCACCTGTATTTGCGTGGAGGTTGAGTGGGGGGAAACTATTTAGTAAAAAACCATCCTAAGTATACCCGACCGAGATTCGATCTCCCCATCATCGGCAGTCCAGTCCACTGAGAGAGTAGAGCCTTAGACCACGTGACCACCGAAGCGGGTTAGTACCGTATTTAACTGTTGTTCGCTTTAATCCCTAATTTCACTCCTGCCTCCATTTGGCTTCAGACCCACACCAAGATATTTTAAAAATCATCAGTGTGCGTTGAATAATTTTTTTAGGGGTTGGGGAGGATCGCATACGCTTTTACAATTGATTATCTGCGTACAACCTGAACAGGTAGTAAGAGCGCGATGGTACTTGAATAGCGAACCTTGTTCGATCGTCGAAAGGATCGTTAGTACGACACAGCGTACTATACGAAGAATAATGGGAAAAAAGAGTTAAATTCCAATTTTAACTCAGATTGAGTTAGTGCTGCTATCTGTTAGCCAATCATGAAACCTTTCTAATGCTCTTCATAGCACGGTAGGGGTGTTCAAAGTCCATTTTTTAATTCGAAGTGAGATCGAATCGAATCGAATATAAGAAATATTTTCAAACCGAATTGAAGTTCGAATATTTTTTGTTAGTTTTTTACACTAGAAAAATATATTATGATAATGTTTTTTTGTTAAAATTTATGTATTGAAATTATTAGAAAATTGTTTTGTCGTACTTATTGTTACTAATATTTTATTTTAATCTAATAAATCGAGTTATATTACAACTTACAATTCAATTATTAGGTAATTTTTTTCCAAATAAATACTGTTTTATATTACATATAAATGGTAATAATTGACCATAAAATCGATTATTTTAGCTGCCAATATTTTATTGACGAAGCTTTGAAGCCGGAATTATTTACGAAGCGAAGTCGAAGCTGACATTCTTATCGAAGTTTTCGAAGCCGAGTCGAAGCTTCACACACCCCTATAGTATGGTTCAAAGAGGTCTGTAATATTAAAACTAAACAGAACGCCATCGCGAAAACTATTCTTTTTGTTTCAGGAGGTCTAGAAAAGTCGACATTAACTATCAAAATCTCGAGTTCGGATTTTTTTTTTTTACAATCACAATAATTTCCTCTCTAAGAGATCTGAAGGCAAAGTAAAGATTTTAAATTGTATTTTTATTACTAAGCCCGTTTTAGTTAATGAGTTCCACAGGAGGGGAGAATTATACAGTAAGTAAAGACATATTATTAAAATGTGTACATGATAACTTTTAGACGAATTTATATACTTAAATAAGCAATTAAGAAGTATTTCTAGGATTTATAATTTTAGAGACTTTTAATGTTGGTGGTTTGGAAGTATGATTGCTATAAAAATCAGGGTTTACATGACTGTTATTTCGTAAGCCTAAATAAATGTCCTTTCATTGAATAATATGACCATCTTTCACTCGCGCCGTTTGATAAAGTATGTAGGCAACTCTTCGTACAGTTACGTTGTGCACTTAGTATGGGACTTCAGGCGACAAGGAATAAGTACTATTGTTTTAAATTAAGGTGACACGACACATCTACTCACTAGGTTTGAAAGGGCTTTCAGCTTTCATCTTTAATTTTCTTCCTCCTCATTATGTTGACAACTATATCCTCTCAATCGTCCTAACTTTTTTTTTCAATCAGAAATCTCATTACACGTTTGTTTTTTTGTGCATGAGCTAAATAGGCTAATGTGCTAAGGTTGAGGGAGGTTGAATTTAAAAGAAGTGTACACGAATTTGCGTGGAAAGAGAGAGTGGAAAAACCATTTATGAAAAAAGATACCTTCAATACAGCTCACTGGTAATCAAACCCGATATTCCCGTCATCGATAGTCCAGTATATTGCTAGAGTGACGCCTTAGACCGCTCGTCCATCGAATATGGTAGGTTTTTATTTGAATTTAAAATCAAGAACTGCTTACTGCTGACGATAATCGCTGAGAATAATTTTTTTTTTTTTAGAAACCATGACCAAAACCGTTAAAAATTCCGGTTCAACTCCCTGTTAATAGAGCTAACAGCCGTTTCTGCTGTCGACGAATCTTTTGAACCCAAATAATAATAGTTTACTCATAGTCCTGTGGGGGATTGTTGTTCCAAGCGGTTGGTACTAAGCCAATATACCGCAGTTTGGCATGTAAAGGATTATATATATATATGTATATGTGTTGTTGTTTGTTTAGGTCCCCCACACCCCTTTCCAACTCATCTGTCAACCCAACATGACAAAGGACGCCACGCCGCCCGAGACAAAAGCCGCCACCTGTCACGTGATACTGACGTCACAATCCACCTCAAGTTTTTGGCGGCAAAGTCACAATGAGAGCTAATAGTCTTTGGGTGAAGAGGGTGGGGGGGGAGGACGCCCTAACGTCAGACCAATAACGTAGAGGCTTCATTCTATAGAGTGTTTTCTCTCAGACAATACCCCCCACCCTTACCTTTTCAACCTCTTGTCTCGGTAAGAAAAAGAAATAATACAACCCCAACTTGTGTGTATTTCAAAACAACAAACCTTCTGTCACCTCATTTATTTCTTCAATACAATGGTTTTCTAGGTTGGCGGGGAAGAAAGTGTAGATCTAGTATTCTCTCGTTTGATTTCTTACAAGTTCTCGCCGTGACGTTTCTTCTCTTAAGGCGCTCGTGCTACTCTGGTGAGATCTCTCGCTTGGAGTGAGAGCTCGTGAGAGCTGTGTTTCTCAAGTTAACAATACACGTCACAAGATCTATTCAGTCGCTTGGGATGAGGAGGGTGTAGGAGGGTTTGAGCCTGACATTCGCATTCCTTTCACCTACTTAATCATTCGAGTGGAACAACCCGCTTGGGAAGATTATTTGCTTGTTTTTTTTCACTTTCTCATATCAAGAGAAAGTATTGTGAAAAAATTGATCTAGAGATTATGACAAATTTTTACTTTTTTATGTGAACATGAACCCCCAAAAAATGGATTTTACAATTCTGTGTGTCCCCATGCCTGACTGTCTGTCTATCTGTCTGTCTGTCTGTCCCTGGACACGGATTCATAACGGTTTGATGGATTTTTTTCAAACTTGATATCTAGATGTTGTAGAGAGAGCTATACCACAACACTTTTTTTTTATTCTAGCCCTTCAGTTAAGGGTAATTTACTAATGAGTATTTATTTTAATTACAAATTTTTTAAAAATTGCTTTAATGATTTAGTTTAAAATGCAGATCTAAGATTAGTTTGATATGACAACTAGCACTATATAATTGGTTTTTGAGCAAAAATTCGTTGAAGGGTACTGATAACTGATTTTCCAATTTAAAAAAAAATATATTTCACATATGGCTTTAACAATTTGGTTCTAAATAGGTATTTTGGGAGTGTTTGCCAATAAAATTAACACTGTTTATTTGTTTTTTGGGTGAAAATTCATGTATGGGTAGTTTACTGATGATCGATTTTTCAAAAACAGAAAATATTTCTAAAATGGCCCTAAATATTTGGTTACAAATTGGTATCTTGGGAGTGTTTGACACGACAAATAACTCTATATACTTGGTTTTGGGTAAAACTTCGATATAGGGTCTTTTACAAAGGAGTGATTTTTGAAAATGCAATTTATTTTGAAAATAGCTATAACGATTTTGCTTAAAATGTATATCTAGGGAATGTTTGACATGAACATGACAAATAAAGCTCGATACTTTTTTTTGGGGTGGGGGGGTGAGAATTTGGTTTTGTGTAGTTTGATCATGATTTTTTTTATCTGAATATTTAAAAAACATATTTAGCGATTTGGTTCAAAATTGACAATGTCTCTTTATTTATCTAAATTAAATTAATTTAAAGGTAGTTTACATAAAACAAATTATAGAAATTTTGAGTATTCAGGAAATTAACCTTGAAGATTGAATCCAAATTGAAAATCTGTGAATAGTTTTTCATGATACATAAAAATACATTTTTATTTTGACAAATTACAAATAATTTTATGGCTGTTGTTTACAAGTAATTTATTTTTTGAGAAATTGAATTTTGTTAAATATATTTGAACAATTTGGTTTAAAATGTATATATAAAGAGTGGTTATTGTAATTAACAAGCTAATGAGGTTATTTTTAATGAGTAAAACTTTTTTTAAGGGTATTTAACTAAAACCTTATTTTTGAAAATTTTCCTCGGAGCTATAAATACACCATATGAGAAAGTTTGAGAGATTTTGTCGTACCATTTGTTTTTTATACGTTTAGTTGCAGATATGTTGTAAAGGACCTCTGCATTTCCTTTAAGGAGTCAAGAAGGACCATATCTACTTCAACGGCAGAACGGTCTAATGTGATTACTATCTTGTTAGACTGGCCTGTCGATAACGGAGAGATCGGGGGTTGAATCCTGGTTGTCTCTACTGAAGGTAGTTTTTGCTAAATATATGCGTTCAATCTGAACAGGTAGTAAGAGGCAGTGATAACTGAAAAAAAAAAGATGGGTTACACTGCACAGAATTTCTCTCTCCTTAATCTTAAAATAGAAACATTTACTATAAACTCGTAAATTCGTGAAATGAAATAGTATAAACTGTTGCAGAAACACTCCACCAAATAGCATAATTGTAATAGTTTACACTGTTATAGAAACATTGAGAAAAGAGGAATATCTCCGTCCACCAAGGATCATAACAATCAATTTTATTTCATAGGACTTTGATTAAAAAAAGTGTATATTTGCTTATAGCTCACAAACTATTGGTTTTATAAAAATATGTTCTGGATTAAAATAGTTTTATTTTTATTAGAACTACAATGTTACAATGATAAATTATTTCGTGCCTCAAGTAGTTGCGGAGATATGATCAACATTATAAATCTCTGCTCATGTAAAATATCTTTAAAGTCATTTTCATGGCAAAAACGAGAATCGTCATCGTTTTTTTTTAATGCTAAACAATTTCTGGATAAAATATTTAATAAAAACCTTTGTATCGGATTTTGAGCGAATTGATTTTATATAATTTTTCCCTCCAGTAAACTACCCCTAAATTTAGGGTTTGATATAAATTCCAAAAAAAACACCTCTGGATAACCTTATGAAAACCATAGATACCTGATCGGTAAAATGGTTTCGACTTTAGATCGGGATACAGACAGACAGACAGCTTCATGAAATGTTGACATTAATTTGATCAAAATCTTGAGTTTAAATTTTTTTGACGATCACAACACTGCTCTCTCCGAGTAGTCAAGGGAACGTAAAAAAAAAGGACCACTTGGACATAAAATACCCAACCAAATTTTCTAACTAGTGATGCAATCCCCCCCCAGCCAGTGATGTAGTCTCACTAACTCCAGCACCCAGAACCCGACTTGGAGCTTGTGACGCAGCTGGTACGTGTCAAGACTAGAGGTCCCATCTGTGTCCCCCCTCCTCCCCTCCCATACCCTCTCGTGCAATTAGACACATGTACTTGTAAATGAAGACGGCAGTGGTCGCAAAGTTATGGAGATTGGACTTGTATGACCCCCCCTTCCCCTCCACCCCCTCTTGCACTTTCTCCAAGACATTCTCCCAACTATCTATGTATGTACACTTGCTTCTGATAATATACACACACCTTTAGGAAATAACGGCAACTGGCGCGCTTCAAACAAATGTATCAAGGGTGTGATTGGACACACCCTTCTTTTATTGGGGTTATTCAATCGTAACAGAAGTACAACACCTTGTAGTAACATTGTTCACGATTCATGTCCCGCTTATTATTATTATTATTATTATTATTATTATTATTATTATTATTATTATTATTATTATTATTATTATTATTATTATTATTATTATTATTATTAGCACCGTGTCTTACTACCCGTTCGGGTTATACGCACTTATGCTAATGTGTAATGGTAGGGTGATTGTGAGATGAAATGGAGGACCTACAGTTTAACGTGGGATCCGAACCACGGTGGTAGGCCTGGCATTCCACACATTCACAAGTTGTGATTAATACACGTCTTGTCAGAGGTGAAGGAAGGTATTGGTTAATCAGATAAATCTGTCCCTGGACTGAGGATTGAACCCCGGACCTCAGCACAGAAGTTTGACACCTTACCCCCTAGACCGCCAGGTCACCCTTTGGGGTTGGTTCGTTATGGAAGATTTTCACCACTTTTACGTGATGATGTTTTATTGAATAGGTTGATGTGACTTATTATCAGGCTATAACTAAAGAAACTTTTTGTTTTTAATGAATTATTTATCTAGCGTCATTGCTGTATTGAACAGAGTTACTACGCGATCCGATATCACACGTGCTACCATTTCACTTCCTTAAGGAGATGGGAGGATTAGAATAGGATTGGATCAAGATTGATCCATTATAGTGGCAGACACGGAATAATTATGGTTCTGACTCAGATTCGGTGATTAATAAAAAAAAACTTGTTTTATCTTGACGAACTAACGTCCTGACTGCTCGGCCACCATTACGAGAGGGTCGTCATCTCCGTTTGCCAACAGGGTTGTTTACGAAGACTTTGATTTCTAGAATGTTCGAGTAACGGGATACATTCGTCCCTCTTATACCCCCCCCTCTTATCCTTCGAGAAGATTTTGCCCGGGTGTCCAATAGAAATATACAGAAGAATGTTGCACCGCGTGGATATTTTATGCAAAATTTTGTGTTAATTAAATACATTTTGAATATTATTACGTTGGATCAGATCTGATTATTTCGATTAATTTATCAGAAGGGATGTGTAAAATACAATCTTAACTAATTGGGCAGCGTGTCTGGCGTCTTAGTTAAGGGTCCTTGGTTCAATTCTCACCATGCCCAAAAAAAAAAAATCATCATCGGTGAAATGTGGGTTTACGCTTTCACAGTGTTGAATTAACGATCATGGGTCTGGATGCTGTGTATGATTTTTAAGATTTAAGTTAGTTTATAAGTCGTGTACTGATATAACCCATTGGTTCAGAAAGTGCACGTTAAATACCTCAAAATTAAAAAAAATGTAATTACAAAAAAAATTATTGATTATTTACAGTGAAGATGCTGATGCAGTGATGAAGATTCAGTGTAGCTGCGGATGATGGAGTGTGTCTATATTTATCGAATCAGTGTGTACTCTACCATACACAATCATGTTTAGGCTGTATTTGTGATTGGGAAGGATGTATTGTGTTTAAACAAAGTTGGAGGATGGAATACCTTTTAATACTTGACACTAAATCACCATTTTGAAGTTTTACTTGGTAATATTTTAATAATATAGCCTAAATGCAGACAGATATGATAGCTGATTAATAAATATTTTATAGTAAAGAAATAAATTATTTTAATTAATTTATTACATACTAATATCTAACAGATTGTCGATGATATTTTATATGAGGTTTAGTGTTTTGTTTCTGGCCCCCGTATCGTGTTTTACCACCCATTTAGGTACTTTCAGGGCTACGCGCGTGATTTTCAGGGGGTACACGAACAGCTTTCAAGGGAAGATGGTCAAAATGTGGGTACAACAAAACGTGGTGGGAATTTTCAAGACGACAGAGGGAAATTTCTTCTTTTAATTAACTGACATTTGTCATATAACGTGTTATTTGGGGAAATTCTATCGTTGGGGTACATTATATGTTAGTCATGACCAAAGGGTACAATATAAACATTTTTTTGAGAATCGACGTTCTACATAAAGTTACATAGGTGTTGGTACATTACAATTTTAAAAAACACAGAATTTTTTTACACCCGTTTCTAGGCCTGGATAAGTTTTTTATTCAAGCCATATATTTCTCCACTGCCGCTGGCTAGCCTGTCATAGCTTCACAAGCCTTATAATCTAACTTAAGACTAGGACAGACACAACATCCAGTCCCCGGCCGTCAATTTATCACTGTAAAAACGTAAACCCATGTTTTCATCAATAATAAATTTTCGGAAATACTGGGAATCTAACCTGGGACTCTTAAGTTCAGTAGGCAGACACGATACCGACTGAGCTAAGGTGTCGGATTCGTAACACAGATCTTATACTTAAATTATAAATATTAAAAAAAAATTGTTCATAAATAAAAATTATAAATAATGGTTTGTAGAATTCTTTGAAATAATTTTAAATCCAGGATTTAAATTGATTCTGAGCTGTATTAAAACCGAGTCCTTCTTTTAGTGTTACGAAAAGCTTTCCTATGAAATAGTAACATTCGCTCTTTATGTGGGAAGTTACGTAACGTAGGATAAATGTCTACTTAGTTTTAGAGGGGGAGGGTTAAAAAAAAAGGTCAGAAAAAAAAAGCTAATGTGACTTATAGATGATCCCTATGTTGTACAAGGTTAAGTATTTTGGTCGTTGCATTCATTGTGTTTAGAAAGTACATGCGCTCCTCCCCCCCCTCCCAATCATTGTGTCGCCTCTTGGAAGCTTCCAGTGACCAAAGAGCGGGAAACATGGCCGCCAGGCCGGGTCGCCATGGTGCTTGGCCCCCCATCCGTCCCCCTTCCTACCCCAACGCCTTCTAGCCTGTGTGCGGTCACTCTACATAGCCAGGGGCAAGAAGTGGTGGGGGAGAAAAGATCGTTAAGACTCACTGGAAACACCCGGCCGGCCTCCAACCCTTCACACCCACACAAGTACAGTCCTTGACAAAACCTCATTTATACTCGAGACGGAGAAGAGCTGACCGAAATACCCCAATTCTTCGGCTACAAAACTTTATACCCTAAACATTATTATTGTTTTTTTGTTTTTTATTAAACTATCTGTGCACACTTGAAAGGTATAATCATATGATCTACGAATATTCTTAACCTAAGATAGCTTTTGATTAACAATGGTCCTGGAGCTGATGAACAAACCGGTGAAGTGTTAAATTTGGGGAATATATTTAAAGGGAGCTGAAACTTGGACTCTCAGTAAAAATTAAAATAAATCTTTGGAAAGTTGTTAATGTGTTTCTGGAGTATAATAGAGAAGTTAAAAGGGAGAGATAGGATAACTAACGAAGAATAAGAGTAAAATAAGATAGAACAATTTTTCAGGCGACTATACGAAAAAAATTCAACTGATAAGAAATGGCTAATTGAGTGACATCAAAGAAGGCAAAGAAGAAGACAAAAGGGGATAGGGATGACCAACAATGTGACTGGTGGATGACCTCGAACAAGGAATTAAGATGAAGTTTCAGGTTCTAGATAAAGGAATCTGCTGATAGGATATTCTGGAGGCAACAAGGCAATGGACACATCGAAAGAGTGAATATTTGATAAATAAAATTATATAACATTCTAACCCTAGTGGCAAGATTTGGAATCTCCCCAAGAATGATACTGTGCATTCCTACAAAGTCCATATTGGCATAGTTAGAGATCAAACCGGGATCTTTTAGACATGAACTACCTCCTTAAACACTCAATGACGGTGCGAAAAAAAAAGTTTTCTTCACCAACTAAACATTTTTGTTTGCGTGAATGAGAATACTTACTTTCATTGAACCTGACTCTTCGTGGAACACGGATGGACATAAGTTTAAAATTAAATAACATTTAAAGTATTCCTCCCACTTATTCAAGGAATGCACAACCTTCGTTGACTTACTTTAAGCCTTTAACATGGATTATTAGCGTTTGGAGTTTTATTATAAATGTGGAATTTTAATTACTTAAAATGGCAATATTTTTTATATCTTCTCTTTAAGGCGACTGACCCGTTTCATTTGACGTGGAAATGCAGAGCCGTGGGAACAAACGGCTATCTTCAAGAATTTTTATTGTTTTGTAATTTTCTTTTCGGAAAACGGTTTGTTCAAGAATAGAAGCATGTTGATTAAGTTGTACTTTTTATATACACACCTACTCTGTAGTTGTAACAGTGATCAAATATGGATAAAATTGTTATTTTTCAATAGAAAACTTCATAACAAAAAATAAGGAAAAGTAACAATTAATAAACATCGATACATCATCTTAGAAGGAATGTTGAAAATATTACTATAAAAATTTCACTCTTTCTCGAGAAAACTGATATTTCCAAACGTATTATTTTTCCTCAAGACCGGTCTAGTAGCAAGCGCCATCTACGTTTTCCGTGATTCAACTGATCTTTTAAGCGCGGAAGGATACTTTTGTTGGTTGGAAGCCACGCCACGCTTTTCACCCTCCCGCCCACCATCACACAAAATAGGTTTTAGACTTGCAATCGACAGGTCTAAGGGCCTTAATTCTTGTCTAATCTTGAGTGCTTTGACTTGCGCCGTGAGATAGAACATATAGGCAACTTGTCGAACGTCCAAGTGTTGAAGGTTGTCACGTAGAAGTGGAAATAGGCTACGTCATAACTTGTCCAGATGCAATTATTATTTTTTAATTTTTTTTTCAGAAACTTAGAACGTAATGTGAGGATATAGAAAACGTGAGTTAAGGGCAGTATTTTTGAAGTTTTTATAGCAAAACTTTTTTTTTCGGCTAAACAAATAAAATATGTCTCCAATAGAAACATAAGAGTTTAATTTTCTTCACAAGGTGACATCAAAAGATTATCTGTCATGAGCCTAGTGACATTAATGATACAATTTTTAAATAAAGAGAAAAAGTTGTCATTACATTTCAGGACACTCTTGATAGATATTCATTCACCGGAGATAAATTTTAGTTAAAAAAATGTTTTACTTTTAAAACTCCAAAAAACACTGACCTTTCCTACATTCCCAACAAATAGGTCCATAAGCCTTGGTACTGTTATTACAGTTCAATTTTAATTGGAGTAATTTTTTTTAAATATTTACTTTTTCTGGCGGTCCACTTTGGAAACATTTCACTATTATTATTGTTATTTTATAGGTATTAATAATATCTATCAAAAGTGACAATTGAAGATCACATGACGTGGAGGTTTGAGGTCTTAGGTTAGAATCCTGGCTGCGTGGGCTGAGGGCAGTTTTCAACATTTGATCATTTATCTCTGTGGATTTACAATCCTCTTTCCATGCCATTAAAGGTGATTTTCTTATAAACAGACCTCATTATAATTAGATCTTAATAAGAACGGTACTAAATGTTGTATACAAAAAATAATTACTGTTTCTTTTGGCATCAAACCTTTTTGGTCTCTACAGGGTGTACTGTGACAGGATGTACTGCTTCATTGTGTCCAACGTACTTGGACCAGACTGTATGTCGTACAATCTCGAGACAGTACAAAAGGAGTCATCAGGCTGACAGCGATCCTGGTGAGACTGTACATGAAGCTCTCTGCAGCGTCGAGTCCCGCAGGAGAGCAGTAACTCTTTCAGTCGCCGCAAGATGTCACGTGAGGGGCACAAGTGGCCGGTAGCCATGTTTTATTCAGCTCTTGGGGAAGTTTCTGTCTCACCCCAACCTCCCCAAGAGCAAGGGGTGGCTCGGCCAAATCCAAAACAGGAACCTCCTTGGCTAGTGGCGTGCGCTACGTATTCAATTATTACATGGAGTGCCGTGTCGTGGAGTGTTGCCAGGATATCAGAGCTTGTTAAATCTGTACCTGTGATATGTTCTCACCCCACTCTGTCCCCATTTGACCAGGGTAAGCAGAGCTTGTTACAGCTGTACCTGTGATATGTTCTCCCCCACTCTGTCCCCATTTGACCAGGGTAAGCAGAGCTTGTTACAACTGTACCTGTGATATGTTCTCCCTCCCTCTGTCCCCATTTGACCAGGGTAAGCAGAGCTTGTTACAACTGTACCTGTGATATGTTCTCCCTCACTCTGTCCCCATTTGACCAGGGTAAGCAGAGCTTGTTAACACTGTACCTGTGATATGTTCTCCCTCACTCTGTCCCCATTTGACCAGGTAAGCAAGCTGTTACAACTTTACCTGTGATAATTTCTCCCCACTCTGTTCTCCATTTGACCAGGTAAGCAAAGCTTGTTACAACTGTACTGTATATGTTCTCCTCCACTCTGTCCATTTGACAGGTAAGCAAGCTTGTTAAAATGTACCTGTAATATGTTCTCTCCACTCTTCCCCATTTGAACCAGGTAAGCAAGCTTGTTACAACTGTACTGTGATATGTTCTCCCACTCGTCCCATTTGACCAGGATAAGCAGAGCTTGTTACAACTGTACCGGGGTTGAATGTTCTATCCCTCTATATCCCCATTTGACCAGGGTAAGCAGAGCTTTTACAACTGTACCCGTGATATTCCCCCCACTCTTTCCATTTGACCAGGGTAAGCAGAGCTTGTTACAAACTGTACCTGTATATGTTCTCTCCACTCTGTCCCATTAGACCAGGTAAGCAGAGCTTGTTACAACTGACCTGTGATATGTTCTCCGCCACTCTGTCCCCATTTGACCAGGGTAAGCAAGCTTGTTACAACTGTACCTGTTAATATGTCTCTCCCACCTGTCCTCATTTGACCAGGATAAGCAAGCTTGTTACAACTGTACCTGTGATAGTCCCCCCAACGTTCCATTTGACCAGGGTAAGCAGAGCTTGTTACAACTGTACATGTATATGTTCTCCCCACTCTGTCCCCATTTGACCAGGGTAAGCAGAGCTTATTACAACTGTACCTGTATATGTTCTCTCCCACTCTGTCCCCATTTGACCAGGGTAAGCAGAGCTTGTTACAACTGTACCTGTGATATGTTCTCTCACCGCTACTTCCCCATTGACCAGGGTAGCACGAGCTGTACAACTTACCTGTGATATGTCCTCCCCACTCTGTCCCATTTGACCAGGTAAGCAGAGCTTGTTACAACTGTACCTTGATATGTTCTCCCACTCTGTCCCCATTTGACCAGGTTAAGCAGAGCTTGTTACAACTGTACCTGTGATATGTTCTCCCCACTCTGTCCCCATTTGACCAGGGTAAAGCAGAGCTTGTTAAAAATGTACCTGTGATATGTTCTCATCCCACTCTGTCCCCATTTGACCAGGTTAAGCGGAGCTTGTTACAACTGTGCCTGTGATATGTTCTCCCCACTCTGTCCCCATTTGACCAGGGTAAGCAGAGCTTGTTACAACTGTACCTGTGATATGATCTCCTCACTCTGTCCCCATTTGACCAGGTTAAGCAGAGCTTGTTACAACTGTACCTGTGATATGTTTTCCTCCACTTTGTCCCCATTTGACCAGGGTAAGCAGACTTGTTACAACTGTACCTGTGATATGTTTTCCTCCACTTTGTCCCATTTGACCAGGTTAACAGAGCTTGTTACAACTGTACCTGTGATATGTTTATCCTCTATATCCCCATTTGACACGCCACTGCTGTCAAGGTAGGTCTCCTACATTTCATGAACGTATTAGCCTATACAATGATCAGGTACGTAATCAAAGAAGGGGAAGAGGGATTGATGGAAGTTATAGACCCCTCTCTACCTCCATAAAAAAGTTAAAAATCTAATTAAAATTAAACTCACATTTTTAAAAACATTAAGGCCTAGGGAAAATAAAAATATTCCATTATCTACACGTTGGCCTATACAATCATAATCATACCTTTAATCGTGAGTAACTATTGTAATCTATTCTACATACAGCTCAGTGGTCGTATGAGTCATACATAGGCCCATGGGATTGTGTGTCGGCTGAAGCCGACTAATTTATTAGTCTATGACGTCATGAACCACATGGAATGAACTTGTAAATTTAAGCATCACATGAACTTTTTTTTTAGCACCGCGTCTTAATACCCGTTTGGTATGTAGTAATAACGCTAATGGTTTTAGGGGTGAGGAAGGTTATATTTAAAGGGAAGTTTACCCACATTTGCGTAGAGGGAGAGTAGAAAACAATTTTTGGAAAAACACATTCTCAGTACACCTGACCCGTCATTGACAGTCCAGTCTACTGCGAGGGTATCGCGTTAGACCACGCGGCACCGAAGCGGTTACATGACGTGTTTATGGAACATTTTGCATGACTGTACCAGCTATCTTCCCCTTTCCAGTCTCCTAGTAGCCACCTTCGGCTGCAGGTGAGCTGCGGCCCCACATTTTTAGAGCCACGTACGATAGCGGCCCTGGTCTATAGACCTAACCTAACCTAACCTAACATAAGAAACCTTCACATTTTTGCCAAAACCAGTGAATGACAAGAACTGAGTTAGTTTGGGTAGTACAACGAGGGATGTTGACATGAGACGATGATAGTTTATATCTGAAATTTAAGACAGCGTGATAGGAAGAACACTGCTAATTAGGTGGACGCAAATCATACTTTCTCTCTCAAGTGAGTTGGCCGCAACTCGTACACGATTTCAATATTAGGGCCGCAACTCACCTACACAGCCCCCTTCAAACCTCATGCCCTTCCCCCCCGAGTTTGAATTCTAAATAAGATCATGATGGTGCTTATGAAACTTCCTAAAGCAAAATATCATGGAGTTAAAAATATTTCAATGACGATTCTTTGAGACATAAACATCAAGGCATGTTTATAAACATAGATATAAGTTCCGTCATTCTATAACTCCCTCTTACCTTAACCATTCAAATTTTAATCTAATAGCACGTCCCTCGCTTCTAAAAACACAGATGGAAATATTCATCTAGAAAAAAAAGAAAAAAGTAAACCAATTTCAATACAAAAAAAAAGTTCGAATCATAATCTACGTCGCTAAAGAAAAATATAATATTATTGTGAAAAAAATAAATAAATAAAAAGAGCCAATTATAAACCATGCTAAATGGTCTCGTCCCATTGGCGGAGCGCGCCGGGCCCAGTAACGAGGCTAAGCCAATTAGAGGTTTGTGGAGTAGAGCTACACGATGGAATGCTGTGTACAATGTGTTCGTAGAGTACGGTACACGGAACACTGAAGAGGAATCAGTCAGCGAGCTTTCCCCTTTAGTCGTGTAAAGTCAACCCGCTTCACGTACTTATTACGTCATAAAAGAGAGAGAGAGAAGAGATGGTTAAGGGGGTACAGAGGAAGGAGGGAAGAACACGGATTTGAAAATTAGCTTAATAATTATGAAAAGAGAGGTTTTGCTTTGTGCTGAATCCTCTGAAAGGGAGAGGGTTGTAGGGGCTATCAGGGGTGAGTGGGGATTGGGGGAGTCTCAAGAGTTCTGAAACCACAACGTTTTACGGGAAATAATACTTTATGTTTCGGGAGAAAATGTGTATAGGAAGTAGGAATCATAAATTGGTGGGAAATTATAAGTCTGATTATAAGGTTGGCAGCACTTTGTTAAAAGTGCTCATAGCTTATGTTGATAGAACAAAACTCTAGTGTTAGTTTACTTTATATTCATCAACTTGCATTATCATTTAGGAAAAACCACCCTTAGTAGACCCAGCTGGGATACGAACACCCCCGTCATCAGTAGGCCAGTCCAACACGAGAGTGACGCCTTAGACCGCTCAGCCACTGAAGTAAAAATACCCATAGTATCAGACTGGAATCAAACCCGGGACAAAGTTAAGTGTTTCCACTGGTTCCACACCCTCATATCATCGGGACACAGAAAGAGCCCCCAAGGAAAGGATGTACGGCTAGTAGCCTACATTCGGGCGTCCCCCTGGGCTAAGGCACAGTACGTGTAGACACGGAGATAGGCGGTTGTTCCCTCGAATACCGGCTCTGTGTTTTCATCTAAATACGCTTGGCCGATCCGGGGCTAATTAGTGGACTACTTAGCCCTATCGCGCGGCCATGCTCGCTGGTTACATTCAATACGTGAGCTAACGAGCCTTCCTACCCCTCCTCCTCACACCCCAGCTCCATGATACACAGGGACAGCTACTACTTTTCCAAACAGTGAGCAAATCCAAACAAGTCTAAAAAAAAACTCAGTAATTACCTTTCCATGCTCTCAATTTTGTTTATGATCCAGGTAAAATGGGGCCCTGTGTGCATCGTAGGAGGGAACAGAACGAGATGAAAAGTTATTTGTGAACGTTTCTTGAAAGAATTTGAAAACCCGTACAAAGATAAGCCTACTTTGTGGTAAAACAAAGATAGCTTTGTACAGTACAATTTTCATAAGAAGGGCCTTTTAGAAAATATAAACTTGTTTTTGTTTTTTGCTGTTCTGAATTGAAAACATTTTATTAAATTATTAGTCTAGTATTAGTTTATAGGCCCGGATTCTTTCGGTGAACGTCCTTTTATTTTGTTGACTGATACCCTCTTCAGTGACCGTGTGGTCTATGGCGTCATTCTCGCAATTGACTGGACTGCCGATAATGGGAAGATCGAAGCTCGACTCCTGGTCAGGTGTATTGAGGGTGATTTATCGGAAAGGATTTTCCACGCAAATGCGGTACACTTCTTCTAAATTAAACCTTCCTCATCCTTAACACGCTAGCGTAATTAGTACATAATCGGATAAAACGGACGGGTAGTAAGATGCAGTGACAAAAATAAATCTGTAGGGTAGGCCTATATAAGAGTTTGTTGTTCACTGGAACGAACACAAAATTATTTTCTATGGCCTTAGACACATATATACTTGTAAGCATAGTTTTAAGGGGTTGGGGTGACCTGGCGGTCTAGGGGTAAGGTGTCGGACCTCAGTGCTGGGGGGTCTGAGGTTCGATCCTCGGTCCCAGCACAGATTTATCTGATTGCCAAACCCTTCCTTCACCTCTGACAAGACGTGTATTAATCACAACTTGTGAATGTGAGGAATGCCAGGCCTCCACTGTGGTTCGGATTCCACGTTAAACTGTAGGTCCTCCATTTCAGCTCACAATCACCATACCATTACACATTAGCGTAAGTGCGTATAACCCGAACGGGTAGTAAGACGTGGTGCTAATAGTAATTAATAGCCTATTATTTAAGGTTGACCCTTTCCACTCTAAAAATCTACATATTTCAGTTGATCACTAAGAGCTAATTGTCCGGGAAACTAAAGGTAACTGTTATAGGAGCGTAGGTAAGGTGAGTCTTTTTTATCACCGCGTCTTACTACCCGTTCATGCTATACGCATGTGTAGACCACCAACTACGCGAATGGTTTTGGGGATTAGGAAGGTTATATTTAGAGAAAGTGTACCAGCATTTGCGTGGAGATTAAGTGGGAAAATCACCCTCAGTACACTGGACCGAGATTCGAACCTCGATCTCCCCGTCATCGGCAGTTTAGTCTACTGAGAGTGTAGCGTGTTAGACCATGCGTCCGTTGAAGCGAGTGAACACGCGTGAGAGCAGTACTTCTCCAGTAAAAACATAGTTTAATTTTCTTTGCGTGGTGATATCAACAGTTGTTAAATATTTGTCATGAGCATAATGACATTACATGAGAAACATTTTAAATGGAGAGAAAAAGTTGTCATTAAATTCCAGGACACCCTTGACAGATATTCAACAACTGTTGATATCACCATGTGGAGAAAATTAAACTTTATGTTTCTACTGGAGAAATATATTATTTTGGCCAAAAGAATGTTTCGATATAAAAATTGCAAAAAAAAAATTGGCCTTTTCTGGCGTCCCCTACACTCCCACCTTAATAGATTTGTATTTTCCTTCTCCCCGATTTGTTCTCCTACTGCCGGACAGTTTTATCTAGGATCGCTATAACTCCTATTGGTTTCTAGAGTTTAGGGATTTATATTACATTATTCTAGTGCCTTAAGTAAGTTTTACACTTTAAAACCTTGGAATTTCTTCCCGGCAAAATTATTTAACTCAAGTTCTCGATAGTCTCGGTCCCATTAAACTGGAACCATCTAGAGAATTCTGTACCAAGTAGTTTACCTCTAAATTTACTTTTCGAATATTAATTAATTTTCAATGTTGGCTGGAGGAGATGGGGTTGGATGTTAGTGGATGGAGGGAGAAGGTGGGGGGACCTGTGCTCCCGTCACGTGTGTGGGGGGAGGGGGGCGTCAGCGCGTCCTAACGAGCAATTAGAGCCCGCTCTCGTTCCAACCGTCCATCACCTCCGGGGATCACGCCCCAGCCTGGGGCACGCACCCTTGGAAACAACAGTTTCACCTGCCTGGCGAGCTGGCGCAGCCCCATGGAGGGTCGAGAGCGTCGAGGCGATACTATGGATCTATGCTAATGATGACACTATCTACTTGGGCGAATTCGAAGCTATTTTGAATAAAACCAGCTTCGATGGCCACGTGGTCTGACGCGCTACTCTCGCAATAAACTAGACTGCCGATGACGGGGAGATCGAGGTTCGAATCTCGGTTGGATGTAATAAGGCTGTTTTCCAAAATAAAATTTTCCACGCAAATGCGGGTACATTTTATCTAAATATAACCTTCCTAATCCCTAAAACAATTAGCGTAACTAGTACATAAGCGTATAGCCCGAACAGTTAGTAAGACCCAGTGCTTGGAAAATAATTAATAAACGGGTTTGCATCTTAATTCGACGCACCTAAGCATTATAAGCACTATTACACTTAGACGCAAATGTATGAAATAGAAAGAGAGGGAAAAAAATGAGCAGTTCACCCTGCGAGGTATCTTGTTTACCTGCGGATAACACTTACCCTCTTCCGCTGACGGGTATAAACACCCACTATACTATTTGTGACTGGACAGCATTGACTTGCATTTCAAAATATTTTTTTCTGGTTCTCTATCCTAGATGGAACAATACTTCAAAGGAAATTTAAAATCTTCATCCTTTGAAGGAAGACTCCTACAGGACATTTTCCTGGATAAACTTAAGATACAAAGTTGTAGACGATTTAAAAAATGACTTTTCAAAAAAAGATCAGGAGAACAGTATTTACTCTAACTCATCTAATGAATTTAAATATCTTCTTTTATTGATTTAATTCAAGAGATAAATGAAAGAATAGGAAAGCTTTCAACCTTAATTGGTAGCCTATAAATTTATAATTTGTATAATATAGTTCATAACATTGTCCAAAAAATAATTCTTTTCGATTAATTATTATAATTCTGGTTTTAATTAATCGACCTGGAGTCCCATCAACCTTTTTAATTTTTTTATTATTTAACACCGCGTCTTACTATCCTTTCGGGCTGTACACCCTCAGAAACTTTAATACCTTCAGGTGGTAAAGCCCAGGAATGTAAAACATCTACTGCCGTGATTATTATTCGGAGGTATAGACCTAAATTTGAGGGTAGTATTATATGATTATCTACATCTAGGAGTCGAAATATATTTTTTTATTATTTTAAAACCTTCATTTTAATTTGTAGTTGTTTAAGTCAAATAAAAGTCTTTACATTAACAGTGGCGTCTCGTTGGCTGTTTCCAGAAGGGCTCCAGGTTCTTAACCTTACGGTCAGGCACATAGCCAGGAATTCATTTTGCGGGGTGTTATCCAATGTTATACTACCCCCACCTTGACTTTTTGTGAACCCCATTATTTCTGACTTTAGTTAAAAAAAATTAGAAATTTTAAATGAAACGTTTTTGCGGTGTCAATAAATTCATATTGTTTTTTGGTCTTTTGGAAAAGCAGAAAGCAACAAATTTGCTAAATGAATTTACTATATTAAATTCACATAATTAAAGGTAACTAACCAAGTAATGAATGATGATAGAATAAATGATGAAACTACTATGTGTATGGAAAAGTGTTCATGCACCACTATCTATCACTTTTACAATAGTAGTCTTCTGTTGTCTTTCTTTTCCATGACATCCAAAACTTCCGCAGGTGTGAAAGGCACTGGGTAGTGAATCGACATCACTGCCAGGTCAGTCGATCGTTCACTGAACATTGAGTTTCTTGAGCAGGTCTTAATAGTTTTCAATGAGGAAAATGACCTCTTGACCTCAGCCGTTGACACAGGTAAAGTCGTTAGGACACACAGCAGATGTTGAATAGAAGTGCTTATTGCATGCATCCTTAGCAGACATAATCCCATTTGGAAAGTCAGGTTGTTTCTTGGCTTTACACTTCTCACACAAAAAGATCATAATATATTATTATTATTATTTATCCTACGTTAAATTTCTGGGGGGTGTCTGGACCCCATGGACCCCCCCCCCTCTGGCTACGGGCCTGTTATCGTAATACTCCATTTTACCAGCCACACAAACAATAATGCAATGATAGAATGTGTCTGTACGAACAAGTTTGTTATTTACCCCCACGCTGTTTACCTACGTGTCATTTATTAATTAATCTACAGGTCATTCACGACCTTAGTTTACTTGGATGACAGCTCAAAGAGTTACTAGAAATAGTCCCTGATGTATCCCTACACCAACAGCTGATATCTTTCACTTTGGATGATTGTAAAGAAAACGTAATAGTAATATATGAATGTGATAGTTAACCAAAGTAATTTCCAATATTATTTATAATTTTTTTTTTGTGGACGGCCACAAAGC
Source organism: Timema podura (assembly GCA_033556935.1). NCBI lineage: Eukaryota > Metazoa > Arthropoda > Insecta > Phasmatodea > Timematidae > Timema > Timema podura. The sequence goes on along the minus strand of JAVRXN010000001.1, from coordinate 9,909,449 downwards.
TTATTTATCGTTTTATTTCACTTTAAAACAATTATTATTCACAGCACTTTCACAAAAGGTCTAACGAAAATAGATTTAAAATGGCGACCGACGAATTTAAACCATGTGATTGAACGTGACGGAAACAAGTTCTTTATAATGATGCACCCACGCAGTGGATACAAATATTTTATTCAGATAAATATTTCGAAATATGATAAAATAACCATAAAATAATGTATTATATACATAAAAAAGACAAGTATTTTCTCTTTTCCAAATAAATACGATGCCTGTATTAAAAGGTATTAATGTATGCACTATATTACACATTCTAGATAACGTTCCAAAACGGAGAAAATTACTTTTAATTATGTTTAAAATAGAGTTTTGGATTGAGTAAACAGAAGATATTAAACATAGTTAAATAATGTGAAAACTTTAAGTTATTTTAAATGTAAATTTAACATGTATTTAAAACCTTATCATTTATAACAAAACAGTGATCTTTTACAAGTGTTGGCAACCCAAAACTTAAACATATGATTTTTGAACTGTCATCCAGGTAAAAACCTATCGTGATCAAAATTTAGGTCCTACTCCAATAGCCTGTGGCTTGTATTTTGGGGGGTAGGCAGGCCCCTACATTACATTTTTAATAATAGTTAACTTTTTGAAAATACAAGTAGCTATATTTATTTGAGGCCAACATTGAACACATTTTACTATAGCCTATTATTATTGTTATTTTATAGGTATTAATAATTTCTATCAAAAGTGACAGCTGCGGGTCACATGACTTGACGTTTGAACATGTGAAAGTAGATCTATTAACTATCTGGCTTTCATATAAGGCCCTTACTTTGAAAATTAGACTGTATGTTTGGTAATTTCTACAATGGAGTCAAATTACATCACGAGTTTGATATCTTACATCAGTGGGTAGAGTAAGCGTAGGCCTATCTATCTACTGAGCTATGGGTAAAGGGTTTGACTCCTGGCATGGCAGAAAATAGTATCATTAGTTATTCTGCCAAGTATACAATACAAGATTGTAATTAAAGTTAATGTCAATGACATCTCAGACTCGGCCTTAAATTAACTTATGAGTGAAGATTGAACCTAGCCAAGGGACGAGTCCTGGATACTCAGTGGTAGTGCGCTAAGCCCAAAATCACGGGTTCGATTCCTGTGTCTAGGGGTCATTTCTCCATTAAATTAAATTAATTGTGGTATTCTCCATGCGGAGGTTCCCGTAATTACAATTATTTGTTGATATTTATTAGTTGGTCACGTGAAGAGTAGTTTACTGATGGGAAATTTATGAAAATTCAAAATGTTTTGAAAATTTCTTAAACCATTTTGTTTAAAAATTTGTATCTGTAGATTGTATGGTATGACAAAAATAACATTGTATAACTTACTTGTTGTTGGGTTAAAAATGTGTTTAAGCTTAGTTTACTGATAACCTTTTTTTGAAAAATTATATTTTTACTTTCACAAATCAATCGAAATTATTGTTATTGTGAAAATATTAGAGCTCTAAATTATAATGAATCTTTACATTTAATGTGTGCCCGAACCCAAAACAGTGTATTTTAAATTTTGTCTGTCTAGCCCTTTTCGCTGATCCAAAACGGTTTGATGTATTTTATTCAAACTTGATATTTAGATAGCATAGCGCTATATATTAGGAAATTTGGTTGATTTTGACCCAACCCCTCATATTAAGGGTAGTTTACAAATGATTGATATCGTTTGGTTACAAATTTTTCAAAAATGCCTCTTAACAATTTTGTTTAAAATTAATATAAGCCTTTAAGGAGCGGTATACCATCCTAAAATGTCAGTATTTTCGTGAACGGACTGTATCGGCCGTGACCTGCCTCACTAAAGGATCTTGTTCACACCGATGTTATCTATGTAGTCTCTCGCCATGGAATGGACAAAGTGTCGAGTGGAACCGCTCGAGACAAGTGTAGCAAGGGAGGGGAACACACCGAGCTACGATTGGTCTGAAGAGGACAGTAGAGGGGGGCAGAGGCCCCGCCCACCGGTACAGTGTCACTATGACAACGACGGTAGAGAGGAAGTGAGGGGAATGTGTCGAAGCGAGTGAAGGGGGGAAGAGGAATCTCTTGAAAACACAACAAGCCACTCGATCAGACTCTGATTGCTGCAGCATTTCCTTCTCAGCTCTTCCTCGTAGCGGACCGGCTGGAGTGGGTTTGTAGGGGCAGGGGGGGGCAGGAAGACGCGTTCACCAGTCCCCCCTCCCCTCCCCACACGAGAAATGTGGTCAAGTGCTACGGGGGTCAAGGGTTGAGACCTGCCTGACTTCATCCGTTCAAAAGAAATTATTTCTTTTACATTTAAAAAAAAAAGCGCTTCGATGGTTAAATGGCCTAAGGCAAGGGTCAACGACCTTTTTGGGCCACGAGTGCCTCATTAAATTTATCTAATGTTCCCTTCCCGAAATTCTATGAGATTATCAATTAAATGTTAAACTCAAACTTGTATGTAATAAAATAGTCCCGTCTATCACCTATATACTATTCTCATATAAAGTAGTATTGAGTGATTATTACGATAAATTACTGATATGAAATAGTAAAATAAAATTTTAAACAAAAGGATCTAATCCATTTATAAAATATTTTGAATTTAAAAAAAATCCCTATCAGTAAACTACCCTTTTCTTTACCCAAAACCAAGTATTAATTGTTACTTGGATGGTCTACCGCTCCTAAAAGGCTTATATTAATTTTAAACAAAATTGTTGGAGGCATTTTTGAAAAATTTGTAACCAACCAAACGATATGACTGATTTGTAAACTACCCTTAATATGAGGGTTGGGTCAAAATCAACCAAATTTCCTAATATATAGCGATATACCATCTAAATATCAAGTTTGAATAAAATACATCAAACTATTTTGGAAGAGCGAAAAGGGTTAGACAGACGGACAGACATAATTTAAAATCCACTGTTTTGGGTTCGGGCACACATTAAATGTCAAGATTCATCATAATTTAGAGCTCTAATATTTTCACGATAACAATAATTTCGATTGATATGTGAAAGTAAATATATAATTTTTTTTAAAAAAAGGTCATCAGTAAACTAACCTTAAACACATTTTTAACCCAAAAACAAGTAAGTTGTACAATGTTATTTTTGTCATACCATACACTCTCCATATATACATTTTAAACAAAATGGTTTAAGAAATTTTCAAAACATTTTGAATTTTAATAAATTTCCCATCAGTAAACCACTCTTCAACCAATTTTTGCCCAAAAATCAACGACACAATATTCAATAAATTCACTCATCAATAAACTACCTTAGTTTGAGGACTAGGGTAGAAATAAAAAGAAAAATACCAAGGTACCCCATAACATCGGATTATTTTTAATTCCATTTCTTCTTATTCGTAACAGGTGTAGTGTGAACAGAGGCAAGAGCTGTAACGTCCTCTTCATTAGTTGCCTCAGCTGCTACTGGTCTGGAGCAGAGGCAACAGCTGTAACGTCCTCTTCAATAGTTGCCTCAGCTGCTACTGGTCTAGAGCAGAGGATAAAAGGTCGAGTGAGGCAATTAACTCAGAAAGGAGCCGATACGGACAAGTGTACGTCAACCTTAAGGCGTCACCAGTGTTGCCAACTCTATAGTCTCTAGCGATAGTACATGGACCTGAAATGGATTGTATTTTTTACCGGTAGGATACTACTTTCTGACATTATATTGATAAACCCACCGATTTTCATAAAAAAAAAAGAAATGTATGTAAAATTTGTTACTTTATAGCAGGCCCACAGGATATTACTTTTATAAAATATCCTAAAATTGGATTGTACAGGGGGTGAAATTATTTCAAAAGTAGTGTCCAGATCGTACAGTTGGCAACACTGGGCGTCACTCTCGCAATAAGCTGGAACTTAGTTGAAGAGAGCTACAGGCGTGTGCTAGGAGTTATCTAACCACACGGCGTTGTGTATTATTTAACAAAGCCCGTATTGTTGGTGGACAGGCTACCAGGGGCTATAAATAACATTATTGTTAATTATATCTCAAAGAATGAATGTTTACCTTTTCACACTCTTATCACGGTTATGCAATAATAACGTAGAATTGACTTATTAACTGACTTAAAACACAGGACTGGAGTCAAACCCAGTGGTACCCCTAGAAATTTTCAATCAACGATCAAGGTTGTGTCTAGAATTAAATTTCGGAAAAGAGGGTAAGGTTTAGGGGATCACAGTTCAAAATCACTGTAGACGAAGACAATTTATGACCATTAAATGCCTATAAATGTTATGTCAATTCCTTTGATGGTAACTAAAGGTAGTGATTTCAATAATGCAAGTGGCTTTAGTTTAGATACAATGCATCAAAGTTGTTTTTTAAAGTACTTTTTAAAATTTGTAGCCTTTGGGGCATTTTTAACGCTTGTAATGGTAAGCTTACAGTGACATTTTCCACACAAATCAGGACACTAAGTGTTTTACTCGAAGAGAAGAATAATTGGTGGCGGAACACTATTTTTATAAGGGCAAGGGGGTAGTTAATAAAATAAAGAGTTATATGCCCCTAAACACAAAGAGAAGTACAAGAATACTTTCTTAGAAAATGTTGCAAGAAAAATTGAGCTTTTCGAATAAATCCTTGTCCGAAAATTAAAAAATTGAGTTCCCTCTAGAAGTTATCTGAAGTGGTTTTCCCAATTATTTTTTTAATTGGTGCTCCAGAAGTTATTTAGAATGGTCTTTATCTGAAGAGATTTTTGAAAATTACATATCCATAGAAGCCATTTGGTATGGTCCTAATCTGGATTATATTATAAAATCGGATGCTTCTAGAAACTATTTGGTGTGGTTCTTTGTTGGCAAAATCTTTGAAGATTAATTTGAGATATGAGGAGGGGGGGGACTAACCTGTTCCCCCCACACTGGGTGATCTATTGGTTGAAACATAGATACTCAGAATTGAGAGGCCGATTTTTCACCTTAAAACTTTATAATAGGTCCTACGTTATTACAATGATGTATATTCAAGTTTATCAACACATTTTGTAGACAAAACTACCATATATAAGACTCTGATTTTCATGACGTGTCAAATTTTGTTTTTGTTAAGTCAAAGACAATACTCATATGTTTAAAAAATCTTTTTATGGTTCCTTAATAGAAGAAATGCTTATTTTTAGGTACTAGTGTATTATGGTAATTTTGAATTTTTAAGACCTATTTTAATGCCTTTAATGTTTGCTTTTATTATGATTAATATCTACATTTTTAAAACTTATGAATACTCAAACATAATATTTTTCACCATCCAGTTGTCGGATTGACAAAATAACGTAAGCTTCAGTTGAACTTGGTTCATTCTTTACTTTTGTAGTTGGAAAACCCACATTCAAAGCCAAGCAGTACAACCTTTTAATATTTGTTTTGTTAACACCGCGTCTTACTACCCTTAAAGTTATACTCTATGTACTAACTACACAAACGTGTTAAGGATTAGGAAAGTTTAATTTAGAGGAATTACAGCCGCATTTACGTTGAGGGTGAGTGGAAAACCATCTAGGAAAAAGCCACCCTCAGTGCGCCCGACTGATATCCTCGGCAGTCTAGTACAACACGAGATTAGCGCGTTAGACCATGCGGCCATCGAAGCGGGTAAGAAGTGAAACTGTGATAGGAAAATGTCTGTGTTAAGGGGTAGTTAAGCCCATATTTTTTTTAATAGAAAGCCTACTTTTGACTACCAACATCGATTAAAAGTCACTAAAATTTGGCATTTTATAAATAAGATGGCTGATTTGATTTATTGGCTACAAAATCGTTCTAAAAAAATTATCAAAAGCTTATATTATACTTCCTTATGGCTTAATGTATAATCTCGCTTTACATTACTAACAAAACGGACTAAGTAAATAGATACAATTTATTATAATACTTTTATTTACGTCATTATGCAATATGAGCTTCCAGATTTCAAATAACGGCGTCCCTCTGAGAATTAGACTGTAGCTATTTCTTATGAAGTAGATACACTAGAGTCCTTATTATCCGGCCCTCTGTATTATCCGGACCGGTTCTTAGTGTTTACAAATGAAGCAAACAACATTTAACAATTTTTTTAAACTATCGTAAGTGATTTTTTTTTTACTTTTTATGTATTCTTTAAACATATTTCATTTGACGGTGTAAAATTTAAAAACAAATAAAACATTTACTGAATTTTTAATGTACTCCATTTGACGTTTTATTTTCACTTGTTCTTGCTTTGTAGCCGATGTTGCATATACAAAATAAAGTAGGTCTACTGTATAGTAAAGATTAAAAAGATATATATATATATATATTCTGTTTCATTTTGACTGTCCTTCCTACAATTACCGTATTCCTATTTTAATATATCGCAATCAGAAAATGAGCAGATTCTATTAAAACAAATTTAAATGTTCTGTGAACATTAAAAAAAAAAAAATTAGTAGGCAAATCCATACTAAAAACTATTTATAATTATTTGGATTCTATATTATCCGGCTTTCCCACTATCCGGGCCGGAATGGCAGGATAGTCGTGACTTTAGTGTATTTTCAAATTAATATTTATATTAATTGAAATAGCCTAACAGAGATTACTTTCTAAAATTTTTCATTGCAATACAAATATGTATTAAAAATGGTTAATTTTATTAAGATCTTGTTTGATTTACTCATGTGCGTTTTTCCCTAGTTTTTGTTTTTTATATGTATATTGGTCATTTTTTTAAACATTTCAAGTTTTTTTAACATTTTTATTGTCATTATTATGATAATTTTGTCTACAATTTTTATGTTATAAAAATCCAATATCTTCTCACGCATCATAGCCCAAAATATAAAATGGGCTCCCCGTCTTAAGGTAAGGCTAATAAAGGAAACTTTTGATGAAATGTACCCACATCTACGTGAAGGGAGGTTGGGGAAACAATTTAGGTTAAAAGAACACCTCCATTACACAACAACAGGGATTTGAATACCGATCTCCCCAGTCACCAGTGAACCATGTGTGATGAGAGGGACATCTTTTCCGCGCGTCCACCAATGCGAGTTTGATCATATTAATGATATGACGGTGTGGTTTTTAACGTGTAGGTTGAAGTGGACGCGTGCAGAAGTCAGTATTTTCAGGAGTTTTTATAGCAATTTTAATTTTTTTTTCACAAATTAAATTAAATATTTCTTCAGTAGATAAGTTTAATTTAATTTTTTACACCCGCTTCGGTGGCCGTTTGGTCTAAGGCGCTACTCTAGAAATAAACTATACTACCGATGACGGAGAGATTGAGGTTCGAATCTCGGTCGGGTGTACTGAGGGTGGTTTTTTCCACTATTTTTTTCTACTCTCCCTCCACGTAAATGCGGGTATAATTCCTATAAATATAACCTTCCTAAAACCATTAGAGTAATTAGTGCATAAGCGTATAGCCTGGACGGGTAGTAATACACGTTGCTAAAAGTAAAAATAAATTCTTCCCATGGAGATATCAACAGTTGTTGAATATTTGTCAAGGGTATAGGATGAGAAACTTTTTAAATAAAAAAGAAAACTTATTTGCTCAAATTCCTCGATGTTAATTAATTACAAATATTCAAGAAGTATCTACTCAAGAAATATTTTACTTGTTTTGGTTTGAAACATTTTCTTATAATAAAAAAAACCTGCATAAAAACACTTGCCTTAAAACTCTTTCCCTTACACCTTAAAACGTCATATAAAAAATGTCATCAAACTCGTGTAAAATCTTTTAGATTATATAAGTTACACTTTATCCCGCTAGTCTATAACGCCGCTAACATAGACGTTTTATAATTAGTCTGGTAGTTAAAATTAATCTATTACTTTATGTTATTTAAGGGTTGAAGGGTCTCGTAGGAGTAAGGGTAGTGAAAGAGAGAGAGAGAGAAGGGGGGGGAGGGAGGTAACTAGTCTAGCGAGGAAGTTGTCAACGTAAAATCCTCCCTTCTGTACCAACCTTTCACTTCTTTACTCCCGAGAACCTTTAACCCCCTCCCTCCCTCCTCTCCAACCTTTATACCTTCACTCCATCATAACCATTACGGAACACTCCCCCAGGCAGGTCTTCTGTCTGCAGACATCCACTCACATTAGTTGCATACGCACACACTCGACAGAATCACCCACGAAAGAAAGAGTAAAAAAAAACACAACGAAGACTATGGTGTCTCCAGGAACTAAAGAGACGTCATTCGTGACTAGTTTAGTGTTGGGAAAACTGTTGTAAGTTAAGGCGGAGATGTTGGGGTCGCGAGAAAAGGACATTATTGTTGCAGTTTTCATATTAAATATATATTGTCATTTAATTTCCATTTATTTGAGGTATCCAACCTGCACTTTTTGAACCGACTGATTATATCAGCGCATGAGAGTTTCTATGAGCGAGAACGAAAAGTCCTACCCGCCTCGGTGGCGTAGTTGGCTAACGCGCCAGTCGTGTTGAGCTAGACCACCAAGGACGGAGAGATCGAGGTTCGAATCTCGGTCGGGTGAACTGGGGGTGGTTTGTCCTAAATGGTTTTCCACTCTCCCTCCACGCAAAGCGGGTTCACTTCCTCTAAATTAAATGCAACCTTCCCAATTACTAATCCATTAGTGTAACTAGTACTTAAGCGTATAACCCGAACGGGTAGTAAGACGCGGTGCTAAATAATAATAATAAAAAAAAAAGGCCTACCAATTTTTCCCAGGAAAGGTATTTCCACATACCTTCCTTCTAGGGTTCTTTTACACGCCAAAATCAACATGGGTCCGACGGCTTTACTTCCCTATCCGAAGAAAGTTTTGCTACGGATTTTTATCGATCGAAAAAAAAATGCGTTTACCTTGGTTGGGTTTGAACCCACGAACATCGGGTCCTGAGGCGAGCATTTTACCCCAAGATCACCGGGGTCAATTTTTTTGTTTGTTTTTCAATATAGATAAAATATTTTTCCAGTAGAAACAAATAGTTTAATTTTCTTCACTTGGTGATATCAACAGTTGTTGAATATCTGTCAAGGGTGTCCTGGAATTTAATGACAACTTTTTATCTTCATTTAAAAAGTTTTCATCTAATGCCGCTATGTTCTTGACAGATATTCAACAACTGTTGATATCACCGTGTGAAGAAAATTAAAATATATTTCTATTGGAGCATTATTTTATTTATCTTTACAAAAAAAACATGTTTTGCTATAAAAACTGTAAAATCACTGGCCTTTTCTCGCGTCCCCTACAGGGATGTATATTATTAAAAATATTATTTGATAAATAAATAAATGTTGCGATACATCTCACATCACACATTCTCACTCCTTTACCTAAAAATGTAGAAATTAACTTACAACTCATAACATTTGATGGGTACGGGGAGGGAGGGGAGGCGGGGAGTCACATTACACATGTTTTTTTCCAGGACAACAATTTTTAAATCTCAAACCTCAACAAATATTTTATTTGAATTAAGTTAATTATGACAAAGACCGTTTTAAGCATAATTTAAAGTTCATTGGAAAGGTCTCACGATTGTCTAATAGATGGCAGCACTAACCCTATTTGAATTAAAATTGACGTTGACTCGTCTTGCCCTTTTCCCTTCAAATTTGAAACGTAATAATATACAATGTTGCAGAAACATAATGGGTAAATGAGCAAAACAAATGGCATAAATGAAATAATATACCCAGAAACATCTTACTTTGAAAAGAACATCTCTGTCCACCAAATAACATAATAATCAATTCCTCATTTCAAATACCTTCATTTAAAAAAAATATATTGATTTATAGCTCAGAAGCTGTTGGTTTTATTAAAAAATATTTCAATTACAAGTTTTTATATTTTTCTAATATTATAACTGTCCGATGATTAGCTATTTTGGTATCGCAAAGAGTTGCGGATATATTATGAGCAAAGTTATAGCTATCCAATATTGTAAATTAACCTATAAATATAATACTCTCGGCAAAATGGGATGAACCGTTTTGTTTGTGATGTTAAACAATTCCTAAATAAGAATTGTAATCAAAATTACTGGAGCGGATTTTGTAAACATAACTTATTTTCTATTTTATCCATCAAGTAGACTATCCTTGATTATAAGGTTGAATATATATTACAAAAACTCCTCTGGGAAGCCTTTCTGGGAAGCCTTATGAACTCCCTGGTTACAAAGTTTTGGCCCGATCGGTAAAATGGTTATGATTATTGTAGGCGTGGATCTTGAACTGTTAGTGAGATGTAGAATAAAATAACAAGTGTTATTTTAGAGGTATTGATAATATCTATCAAAAGTGACACTTGCAGATCACATTATTGACGTATGAATACATGAAAGTAAATCTAATAACTCTTGTGTTTGATGGATGAAGTAATTTCAAATGAAAATAGGACTATAGGTCTTAGATATAAAGTTGGGTGTTTTCTTAATCTAACTTCTCTGCATTCATCGGTAGAAGAAACGAGGAAGGAGGAAGGGGGGGAAATGAAGGTCCCCCCTACCCCCTCCTCGATAACTCGTTAGTAAGTAAGTTAGACCATGAAACTAATCAGACGCTGCAAGGAAGACCTAACAGGCAATCGTGGTGGTTTAAATAGGAACGCGGTGTAAGGGATGACGAGACACTGCCGCCAACAACACCAACTAAATTATCCCTTCCTCTCTCCCTTACTTCACCCTCACCACTCTCCTCCCCCCCAACCCTCTTGCGCCGACCAACTAGCCCCTAGGAATAGTCAGCCCTTTTCATATTCGACCATCCTCAACTCAATTATTATAACTCCAACAGGAATATCACGGTCTAGTCTAGATCTCACTGCGTCTCTGGCTCTACCAGCTGAGATATCCGGGTTCACATCCACAGTCAAGATAAAAATAAACTTATCAGAAGATAAATATATATTATTTGAAAGAGCTACTTTGAGCTCAGCTTATCCATCTATGTGAAACAATCCCCCCATATTTAGTTATTATTATTATTATTCATATTATCATCTGTGTGGGTCAATATGAAAGAGGCATCTTCAGGTAGTTTGGGAATGTTGAGAGGATGAGTGTGGATCCAGTGACGAAGCAAATATATGAAGGTAGAGTGTGTAGATCAAAAGGAAATGGTAGGCTATGTAAGATATGGCTAAATGTTGTAGACAAATGTGTGAAAAAGAGAAATATTATGAGTTTTAAGAACAAAAGAGCATGTAAGACTCAGTGTATGAATATTGTTGAAGCGAAGGGAGTATTCGAGGATAGGGAAGTGTGGAGAAAACTAGTCAATATCAACTATTCCATCAAAACGAACCGAGAGAAATCAACTATTTTTTATAAACCACACCATTACTCTACTAAAGAAAGCTTACAAATCACATTGTTTTAAAAGCTATCATCAGTGCAGATGTAGTTGATAAAATTCCGGTTCTCATGTGTTGTGAAAATCAGGGGTGATAACTGTTCACAGGGGTTTGTATTTTATCTAATGATCAGGTCATCATTGAATAAAAAACTTGCCTGGCTGAATATCTGAGTGGTAGAAAGATACAATACATTTCAAAGACCATTGGTTCAGTCAGTGATCTGTATTTAGCTTAATAAATGTATGTATATGCTAAACACTCTTAGTTTAACTGCTCATTTCACTAATTGGTCAAACTTATAGCCTATCACGTAAACTGGTCTATTGACCATTTCACAAAATGGCCAAAAGTTTCATAACCTCTTGCTCGTTTGATGAGGTGGAAATTATTGTTCATCTACTAAAAGCTTGGATGAAATTTGTTTTACGATATTATATGTTAATAATTATAAACTAAACCATCCCTATTAAACATAGTCTTCCATTCTAAAACGATTAAAGATTTAAACCAAACCTGTTCTTCGTTTGTCTACTTCATGGGACGGGGAAAAAAACCGTACAGTCA